>JAQHUG010000023.1:1329537-1372465 GCA_028555095.1 Dicrostonyx torquatus | reverse complement strand
TAGTCTCACTGTGAAATTCCTTTGAATGCCTCAAATTTGTTCTTCAGTGAAGTAGTATATAGGTGCAATCTTCATGTGTATGTACCTAGAACATGGAAACTGCCCAGTTAGCAATGCTAATCTTGGGCTACCCCTGGTGCCATATCCATAGTTTGTCTTGACTCCTGCCTTCACACTGTGTGTCCTTGAAAGGGCAATCTGTAAATGCTCTCGTTTTATCTGTAAAGATATAAATATTTATAGCAGGATATGTTTATAGTGTTATCTGGAGGACCGAGCAATCTCTTTATATGATGTGTAGTCACATACAGATATAGTTATTGCTTGCAACAGACTTATTTTCTACTAAGGACCCCTTCTTGATAAAAAGTCCCATCCTCCTTTTCAGATTCCCTTCCTGTTTGTATGTAGCCCTAGATTATCTATCATATGATATGATGACATGATTGCATATATATATGTATATATATATATATATATAAGATTAGAAATGTATTGTGCTTTAAAGTAAAATGGGAAATTTTACTTTAATTTAAAGAAGAATTTAATTTCTTCTCCTCTTGCTTTCTCTTGTCTGTTCATAGGAACAGATGTGCTTGATGTTAATAGATTCTTTTCTAGACACCAGAGTTGGGTTTCATGACTGCCTCTGAACCAAGGATCCCTGCACTTACACTTCCATTTTTTTCTGAACAGGGATTTTGCCTCTCTGCACCTGTCCCCATGGATATACAGGAAATGGTTTTGGGCCAAATGGATGTGTACGCCTCAGTAATATTTGCTCAAGTCACCCGTGTGTGAATGGACAGTGCATAGTGAGTCTCGCTCCTCATGGGGAGATTAAAAACTTAACAAATAATCACACGCCTAAAGACAATGGTTCACATTTTATGTTAAGGTCTTTTATTCTCAGATTACAGATAGGCAGTAACTTTGGTTCCCAGGAAAACAAATAAACCAATAAGTTAATTTTTCGTTAAAAAAAGATTTATTTATTTATTTATATTTGTGTGTATATGCATGCCCTTGCATGGATTTGTGTGCCCCCTGTGCATGTAGGTGTCAGCAGAGGCAAGAAGGCACCATATTCCCTAGAACTAGATTAGAGGCAGTTGGAGCTGCCTGATATGGTCCTGGGAATTGAACCCTGATCCTCTATTAAGCCCTTTTAAACTTTGAGCTTTATTTTCAGTCGTGACTTAATTTTTTTAATCAATGATTTTTCTAAATAGTAAGTCAACCTTGTAGTTTTATGGAAATAAGTATGACTATTTATAATTAGTAATTTTCAGTAGACAAATTCATTAATTACTAATTATAATTAGTCATATTTAATTCCTGCTGACTATATACCTTATATTGTCACTTGTTTTCATGATTTGAGTTGGTTCTGTTATATAGTCTACCCATTTGCTTCATAGTATGATGCTTTTATTTTCTCCTTAGGAAGGTGTATTTAGTTATTCCTGTAAGTGTGACCCAGGCTGGACTGGAACCAACTGCACAGAAAACATTAATGAGTGTGTGAGCAACCCCTGCTTGAATGGGGGCACTTGTATCGACGGTATCAACGGCTTCACTTGTGCCTGCACGAGCTCCTGGACTGGGTATTATTGCCAGATGCCCCAGAGAGGTATGGAAGACACCCCATCTCCTGCAGATACTCCTCGCTTAGGGACATCATCCTCCAATAGACTCTTTGCAATTTGTCAATGTTAACCTAATTTCTTACCCGTTTAGATGATAAAAATAGATTTCTCCTTGCAGAAAAAAAACATAGAATTCACAAGGTGGATATTTATGAACCTCATTTTAAACAAGAAACATTTTTTCTTCAAAATGATTGTCAGTATTTTTCATGTACATTATATTCTTTCAGAATGTGCGAGCTTCGCGGGAACTTCCCTTTTGGTTTTCCAAGAGGACCACTTCCTGCATGGCAGGCATCTAATGTTCACAGAATATTCTTTTCCTTACTCATCATTCTCCTATTTGATGAAGCATTGCTTCTTCATGGTCCAGTTAATTAAGATTTAGGTTGTTTTTCATTTATCTTCTGTGAACAACCTCCATCCTATCCGTATCACCATGCTTTTCTCTAGTTCCCTAGAAACACTCTCGTTCAAGCCAGGCATTGTTCTTTTGCTACTCAACTCCATAGGCCACATTAGTATCAACACGGTGTCTTTTATTCAAGACATTTCTCCTTAGGACAAGTCCCCTCTTTATTTCCCAGTCCCAGGCACCACCCTCAGACTCTGCCTCCAAGGTTCCTCTAAAGATCCCGCCCCCACCCGCTCTCCTCTCACTCCTGCTTGGGAGTAAGTACATTCAAGAAGGTCTTGGACAATGATAAAATGTCAAAGCATGAAACGTCGTCTCCACCTTAATCTTCATCTGTTCATCATGTAATCAGGGAGCTAAGCCTGTGGCCTAGAAGCAGGAAGGGAGCGTGAGATGGCAGGACTAACGCTGTGATTGAATCAGGGGAAAAGTCTAGTTCCTCAAGGTTTGGAGAATGGAAGTCAAAAGAAAATAAAGGAGCCCAGTGAAGTTTGTAGAACGGGTGATGGGTATGAAGTGGGCTGTGGATGCAAGGCAGGGTGTGGCTTGTTGTCAACTAAAAGGGACCAGAGAAGAGGAAATTTCAGAGTGGGGATGGTCTGGCCTCTTCCTTTTGGGTATCTATGAAAAACATAATTCATCTTTTTTTTTTTTATTTTTTTCAGGTTGTGGAGCGATCCTCTCAGGGACACAAGGATTCTTTGCCTACCAGAGCCCCAATGATACCTACATTCATGATGTTAACTGTTTCTGGGTTGTCAAGACTGATGAGGAGAAGGTAAATACAGTAATTGTTGTCCATGAGCAGATTTCATTAATGCATTTAAAAATTTGACATCTGTGGCATATATATGCATGTG
Organism: Dicrostonyx torquatus; assembly: GCA_028555095.1. NCBI lineage: Eukaryota > Metazoa > Chordata > Mammalia > Rodentia > Cricetidae > Dicrostonyx > Dicrostonyx torquatus. The sequence continues at coordinate 1,369,541 of JAQHUG010000023.1, read as the reverse complement.
TATACACACATATAAGGTACAGATGATGATAATTCAACTCACATATTGAATATTTGGTAAGTGCTGGGCTTTGGCCTAGACACTTTGTTTATCTTTCTCTAACGTCATACAAATTCTTCTAAATAACAATATCTTTATTTTACAGTTGAAATAATAGAAAATAAGAGAAGCTTTGCAGTTTTTATTTTTAATACTACCTAATTTATAAGAGGAATAGGTTAATTTCAAGTCAACATGGTTCTAGAGTTTATTGTTTTTTGTTTGTTTGTTTTTTTACTTCTGGTAACAAAGGATTCCCAAAATTGGTCATCTAGCTGTAGGTCAGTAGTTAATCTGTAAAACTATGCTCTTTCTGCAAACCTCGTACCTGAAGATGACCACTGACCGCTGTGGACAGTTATGACCTGGTGGCAGCTGATATTAAGATGGCTTTCTTGTGATGTGGCAACTCTATGCCCAGTACCATATGTTCCGTATACATCAGTCTACTTGAAATTCTAAAGCTAGGAATTGTTAACCCTATTTTGTGTGTGCATAAAGAGAGTCTAGAGTGTTTGAGACATTTGTCCAGGTCTCTCTCTCTGTGTGTGTGTGTGTGTATGTGTGTGTATGTGTGTGTATGTGTGTGTGTTTTAAACAGCATATGGTTTTTAAGAAGCAGCTTCAGGCCATCTGATTCCAAAGTTTATGATGCTGAACCACTACATGAATACTTAAAACAGAGATCTGAGCCCATGATTTTCATTTTTGTCATTCCTCAACAGTCAGGTTTCCAATATATTGTTTCCTAAGCAATTCTTAAACCTAAAGTAGTACACCTTACTAGGTAAAATTCTCCCTTGAAATCTCACTAACTTTTCCCAGCAAACTAATGCTGCAGAGGACATTGTGTGAGGGCCAGAAAATATTATTTTCCCTTAAGGAAGGACAGCCAGTTATAGCTTGGCCATTACACAATAGAATAAATTCCAGAAGGTTTCCCACTGGGCATGCTGTGTGAATTTCCTTCCTTCCATTTAGTTCTAATGAATTCTATTTCCTGACATTGAAAATATACTTTTCCAAGGAAAATATTTTATGTGAAAATTTTTATGTGGAAAAAATTATATATATTACCACTTTTAAGAAAATTTATCCTGTTTTTCATGACATAATTTCATATATTCTCATATAATAGAAGACAAAAAAGTAAATAATATTTACTTGATTTCCATTTAAATTGCTTTAAGTAAGAAAATAATGTAATGGTAGGAAACATGCTAAAATATTCTAACAGAGTTTTAAAGACATCTTGAAATGATTGATCCTAGCTAAATACTCTTGTGAGTTTTGATTCTGGTGAAATGAAATCTAACAGCCTTCTTTGAGACATTTGTTTTAGAATAGGGTTATCAATTTAAAACCCTTTGTGTTTTATTACATTTAAAATGTGCACGTGCTCGCTCCTTTCCTGTTTTTCTGCTCAGGGTACTGTTTGCGCTGTGATGGTGTCCAGCCCTTGAAGCCCTTCCCCAGGCCCATTATTCTGCAGTCGAGTCTCAGACTAAGCTGGAGGCCTGAGACCCTTGTGGGGTGGGGCTGAATACATATTACAGGCACTTCAGGGGTTCAGGGTAGAGTCTTCCGAGTGTAAATTTTAGCCATTTGTACTTAATTTAGGTATATCTTTTCACATGGCCATTTCATTTTTTGATTCAGAAGCATTCTTGACCATACACTTGAGAGATTAGTCAGTGTGATAAAAATCTTGGTATATTTATTTCATTAAGAGTTTTTAAAATTGATACATAGTGTTAGTGCATAGATTATGCAATATGCAATATGATCTTGATCATTCGATACATGTATACAACACATAATGAATCGATTGGGGTAAATAGCATTTCCATCTCCCCAGAGACTTTTTCATATTTCTATAAGAATTAACATTTGATTGAATGATTTTTAAAGTTAGCCCTTTATATGTAGACTTGCTGCACACGCCGTTGAGTGCACAGAGATGGATGGCCATGCCTCTTTCTGTGAACCCTTGCTAACTACAGGAAGAAACAATTGCGCAATAACACGGGAACGCTTTGATGTTTTTCTAGGTTCTGCATGTCACCTTCACGTTTTTTCACTTGGAGTCAGCAAGTAATTGTCCCCAGGAGTTTCTGCAGATTCATGATGGCGATTCCTCAGCGGCTTTCCCACTTGGGAGATACTGTGGCTCCAGCCCCCCACAGGGGGTCCACAGCAGTGGCAATGCTCTCTACTTCCACCTCTACTCTGAACACATACAACAGGGGAGAGGCTTTACAGCGAGGTGGGAGGCAAAGCCGCCTGGTGAGTGCAAAACATAGTTTCATAACATTACGACGTTCTGGGGACCTAGAAATAATGCAATATTCTTAATAATTATTTTTAAATGAATTTGATTTTGAATTTATAAACAGAAAAATTAGTGTGTGTTGCAAAGTTTAAAAGGCACGAGTAGTAATGAGGTCCTTGTTAAATTACTGGACAGAGTTGTTTTAATATAACATGTGTTCCAGAAGTTAATACAATTTTATTTTTATTGCATATACTTTCTCTCTTCTCCCTACCTCCTCAGATATCCACCCTTACCTTGCTCAACTTCACACAGCTTTCTTTTTTTCTCTTTTTTAATAATTCACCAAGTCAGTTTGTGTTTCCCATATACTCTTAGAGGCGCCCTCACCAGGGCTGCTTGTGGCAGGGGGTGTGGTCATCAAGAGCTGGTTTCCTGGCCAGGTTTACAGGACCAAGCATGTGTTTCTTTTTATGGGGCAGACCTTAAATCCATTTAGAATGTGATTGGTTCCCATGTAACTAATTTGTGCCACTATGTGCAGGTCATTATTGCAGTTTTCAGGGTTCACAGATGAATTTTTTCTGCAGCAGCCTGCCTAGAACCTTCTATAAGTACAAAAGCTAATCAACCAGGAGGAAACTTCCTGGTCAAGTGATTTCTCCATGTTCTATGGCCAAAGGATATGGTGTCTTCATCAACAGGCTCTGACCTGTTTCTCATCAATCAGAAAACCATTTTTATAACTTATACTAGTAAATTTACTACAAGAATGTCACTGGGGACATTGTCTGCTCCTTCCTATAATAGTCCTTATTTTAATGACTACTTGATAATTGATCATTCTTTTCATTGTTCTTAGGTTTTTGTTTTGTCTCTGCCTTTCTCTCTCTCTCTCTCTCTCTCTCTCTCTCTCTCTCTCTCTCTCTCTCTCTCTCTCTTTTTCTAAAATAGGGTCTGACTATTTAGTTCCAGCCAGTCTAGAAGTCACCTTATGGACCAGGCAAGCCTGGTCCTCACAGTGATCCTCCTGCCTCTGTCCTCCAGGAGGTGGATCTGAAAGTGCATGGCACTATGCCCAGCTGGTGCTCTCACATTACACTTGGTTGGTACTCGCTTTGTATAAACTTTTATCTGGTAATGCTTCACAGATTTCAGCTTAAGTTCTAAATCTTTCAACGATTCTTTTCCATTCCTTTTTTTTAAAGTATTTGTTTATTTATTTATTTATTATCTATACAATATTCTGTCTGTGTGTGTGCCTGCAGGCCAGAAGGGGGAACCAGACCCCATTACAGATGGTTGTGAGCCACCATGTGGTTGCTGGGAATTGAACTCAGGACCTGTGGAAGAGCAGGCAATGCTCTCAACCTCTGAGCCATCTCTCCAGCCCCCTTCTTTTCCATTCTTCACGTGCCATCATGATATCTGTGGGAAAGGATATTTTTAGTCTTTTGTATTTTCCTAACTCTAACATCTTTTCCTTTACATATTGCTTTGGATAAAACCTGCGATGTGGTGCTAAGGTAAACTAGAGGCTAGAAATTTTTTGTCTTTTTTCCCGACTACATAGGGGAAACATTTAATTTTTCATTGAGTACGTTAGTTGTAAAATTGTGTAGGTGACTTTTGAAGGATGTTTCCTCCTATTCCAAATGACTGAAAATTCAATGTTATGGAATCCTAATTAGTTTCTTTTGTGGGCCTGAACTTGGGAAAGGGTTCAAGATGACGATTATTAACTAAAATTTGTCAGGCAGCAACTATCAGACATTAGCTAGTTCTGTAGTTCTCTGAAGGTCAAGGTGGCTACACGGTCAAAATGGATCGCTTGGACTTGATGGATGAGCTCTTGTCGGACATGTGAGGCCCTGGGTTTGAGGGGCCCCAGCACTAAGACAAACGGTCTTGGTCATATGGGCAACAATTTTATCTTTTAAAGGAGAGTTCTATCAGGCCACTGACCCTCTAATAGGTGATCTGTCTGTCTGTCTGTCTGTCTGTCACTCTCTGTTGCCATCTCCCAGAAAAAGCGCTACAACAGGTAGCTGCTGACAGCTGGTAGCTAAGTCCTTAAAGTCACATTTTTTTTTTTTACACTTATACCACATTAGTGGGCTGAATTCATCTCAAGCCTACTTATATTAAAAGTGAATTTTTTTCTCTTTCTTATATTTGGAAAGCTTAACTTACTTTTGCTGTTATAATTTTCCTGCAATCTTGACCTAGAAGATTCGGAAAGCGGTTCCTGGACTTTAAAGCTACTTTTTTTAGGGTGTGAGGAGAGGGGTGCTGGGCAAAGTGCTTTTGCTATGACACTGTAAGGACCTACATAAAAGTCAGGCAAGAGTGACGGCCTGCCTTAGCCCAGTGCTCAGAAGGTGGAGAAAGTTGATCCTCAGAGAGTTGGCTAGCTAGGTGCACCAAATCAGTAGACTCTCCATTCAAGTGCGAAGGCTTGCCTTGATATGTAGGGTGGTGTGTGACTGAGAAAAACCCTGGAAGCCAACCCCTGACCTCATATATGCACATGCAACAAAAGTACATGTTAATGTATGCAGTGAAGTGAACCAGTTTACTGTTTTATCTTTACCCATAGGTTTTAATGTGTATTTTTGTAGTATTCAGTTTAAGATATTTTCCCATTTTTATTTTGGTTTCTCAGTGACCATAATTACCAGTGTGGTCACTCGATAATGAAGCGGTGTATCAAGTGTTTGGAAAATTCCTCATGAACTAATGCTTTTATTTTGATATTTCCCATATGGTGAGAAAAAACATGCATTTCGCAATAATTGGATGTGGCCATCTATATATGTTCACCGTTAACTTAGTCAGTTTGGACAGTAGCTTTGTTCAAATGTTGTGTTTCCCTGGTGACTTAAGACGTTCGCTCTGCTGACGTGAGAGCTACATGGAGGTCTCAAGCTGTGGCTGGCGACGTCACTTGTTCTGCTCTGACAATTTTGCTTACTGTATTGGATTTGATTTCCCTTTTCTAATGATTTCAAATGTTTATTTTTCTTTTTATTCTGTATGTGGTGAGAATGTTTAAGAACTCCTTTCTTACCAAATGTCAATTACATCACGTCGTGCTGACTCTTGCTACCATGCTGAGCAGCAGATGAGCGGAGCTGAACAGCAGCATAACTTAAATGCGCTTGCTGCCTAGCTTCCCTTGACAATGGCCATTCGAGCTACTGGGTTTTCCTCTTGATGTTTTCCCCCACCACCATATAGCATACAGATTATTGATGCTGTATCCACTCTCCAGGCTCCCTCTTCAGTCTGTTGATTATTTCTCTTGGTGCAGAAACATTTTATTTTATCATGGTGTATCAATTTTTTTTTTTTTACTAACTATAGACTTCTATTGCCTGTGTATTTTGGAGTCTAGTCCAAAATTAATCATTATTCAGATCTATAATATGGATCTTCCCTCTGTTTTAATTGTGGTTTTGCAGAGTCAGTCCATTTAATTAAGTCATTAGTCCATTTTGAGTTTATATTTCTATAAGATATGAAATAATGGTCAAGTTCAATTTTCTGCAAGTGGAGACCCAGCTCATTCAACCAACATTTATAATGAAGGTTATCCTTTCTCTATTGTTCGTTCTTAGCACTTTTTAACCAAATCAGCCGAATAGGAAACAGGAAAATTTTTGTGTTTTCTATTATAATACATAGGACTAGATATCTGTTCACATACCCCTAATATAGCTTTGCTTGAAGCTGCTTTGTATATTTTAGTATCAAGTGCTGTTATGTCTCCAGCTTGGTTCTTACTCAGAATTGTCTTACTCACTTGGAGTCTTTGTAGTTTGTCCTGAAATACAGGACTGATTTTCTGTTTCCATGAAAAATACCGTGGGAAAACTGAAGGAAGAGACGCTGAATTTGTATCACCTTGGGTTCCATGATTTTTTAAAAACTAATATTAATTCTTCTAATTTATGAATGTATATCATTCCGTCTATTTACACTTTGTTTCACTTCGTACCATTTTATAGTTTTCCATCTCTAGATGTTTCCACATCCTTAGTTAAATTCCTCATGAGGTGAATCACTTTTTGATGCTATTTTGAATGAGTTTTTTTTAAAAAATCTCTTATTTTGAATAATAATAATTATTATTAATAATAATATAATGAATAACCTGTAGCCTCCCAAATTAGTTTATTAGCTTATTTTATTGACCTAACTATTTTTGGTGGAGTATAGGATTTTTCTGTATGTATAATTATGTCTTTTGCAAGTAGAGAGAAGTTTGCATTCTATATAGGGTAACTTTACTTCATCTTCAAGTACATTCTTTAATATATCTAATACCACATCCACCGCTGATGGCTTCAGCATTTGTGGGACCAACAGTCACTTTTATACTCTGACCCTAGAAGAATATTATCTTACAGAAATTTTTAAATTTCCTTTCTGCTAGCCTTTAAATCTGTCATTCCATTGTCTCTATGTCCCCCATAGTTGTCATGCCTTGCTTAGGTTGCCGACCCTTGCCCTCTGATATCCCTATCTTCCTATCTCCCTCCAGTTTGGGATTCCTATTTACATGTTAAAGTTTAAGACTGTGGTTTACTGCTTCCTTGTCTTTCATCCCTTTCCCCTTCCAATTAGTTCTTCTTTAGTTAATTTGTTTATTCCCTTTTGGAATCTTTGGAATATCTAGGTACACAAGGTCCTGTCTTTTTCTGTGTCCAATGTAATGTTAAAAATTACCATGTAAAGACTTCTTTATTACAGAGATCACATTTTTACTTTTCTTCTTGTATTTCATTTGTTTTTTCATTGAAAGTAGATTTTTTTTCATGTTGAACACTTTTTTATTGATTTTTATTGAGCTCTACATTTTTCTCTGCTCCTCTCTCTGCCTCTCCCCTCCCCACTTTAACCCTTCTTTGTTGTCTTGTCCAACTTATATGTGTTAGTTTTTGTTTCATCATATCACATCCCATTCATCATATCATATCACTATCCCATAGAAACCAGTCTGAATGGGAGGGGAGGAGGAGAGGAGGAACTGGGAGGAGTAGATAGAGGATATATTATTGAGCTGGTCTCTGTTAGATGCTCTGTAGTCTTCCTCAGTGTAACAACTCTTAAGGCTTCTAATTACCTGGGAAACTCTTACAAAAATGTTTAGTGCTGTTTCCACACAACTGCTTCCTTATATTAATGATATTCTGAAATCATGAATACTTGAGAAACTTCACATTTTTGTTGACTTTAGTTAGCAGAAGTATTATTGTCTTCTCTGTTTACTTCTGTACCACCTGGAAGTTCATATGGAAAGAACTCTAGGATGAGATAAGATTGGACACTCAAGCTTCTCCATCATTCAGAGAACACAGTACCATGCTGTCTGTTCCTTGAAAACCCAAAACAGTAACAACAAACAACAGTTCCTAATACCAAGAATCAGCACTGTCGGTATTTGTTTGATAAAGAGACTAGTTATGTGCTCTTCAATCATCCAACATTATGAATTGTGGTGTTTACATCCCATTTGCCATTTGTCATGTTGTAAACTGGCACTTGGGGCAAAAGTTTTGTTTAATTCATTTTTTAAAATCTCTGGCCAAAGTAACCACTTTGGGTGGTACATCATATCTTCTTTTTCTTTAGAATTACTTTAGTACTGATCTGACTGTTGATCTTGGTTGACCTTTCCATCCCAAAGCATCTCTTTTGTGCTTTCTATGGTTTTTTTTTGGATTTTTATTTTATTCCTACAAATACAGGGACTCACAAAATGATGGGAGTGCATGATTTTTTTATGTACTTATTATCTCATGTTTTCAAGTGGATTATAACTTCACTACGTTAGATATTTGCTGACATATAGATCCTAGACTCTAGGACCTAAAGAAGGTACTGCTTATCAGTTTGATGAAAATTTGAGTAACCTGGAAATAGGACATGTTTATGGGGCATTTTCTTAGTTGATAGTTGATGAAGGAGGGCCTACCCCACTGTGGGTACCATTCCCAGGCAGGTGGTCCTTATTTGTGCAAAAAGTCCAGCTGAGCAAGCCACAGAGAGTAAGACAGTAAGCAGCACTCCTGTGTATCTGCTAGTTCAGTTCCTGCCTCTAGGTTCCTGCCTTGAGTTTCTACATTGGGTTCCTTAATGATCACTGTAACCTGGAAGCCAAATAAATCCTTTCACTCCCTAGGATGCTCTTGCTTAAGTTTTATGAGAGTGAAGGGAAGCAAGATATGACAGAGGAGATGTGGAATACATTTACAATCTGCTCCCTTTTCTATTAGTATTTAAGTTAATGACTTGATTCCCTAGAATTCTTCAAAATAACTATTTATTATTTCATTTTTTGATATATATAAATTAGTATATTTGATAAGAGTTGATGTGCTTTAAAATATTTTAGATTCTTTAAAAATGTTCAATTGTTTCATTTTATTAGTGGTAATTTTTTCTACTCAGTTTTGTCATCTGCTTGACCAGATCCCAGTTGTTTTTGAAAGTTGCTTTGCAGCTGGGCAGTGGGGGCTCACGCCTTTAATCCCAGCGCTTGAGAGGCAGAGGCAGGTGGATCTCTGTGAGTTTGAGGCCAACCTGGTCTACAAGAGCTAGTTCCAGGACAGACTCCAAACCCTGTCTTGAAAAAAAAAATCTTTGCATTCCAGGCCTTTTCCATACTTTCATGATCTTAGCACTACAAACAGTGATTTCCTGAAAGATCTGCCATCCTTTCAATGGGGGAATAGATGTTAGAGTCTACACATGGGCTGTGAACAGTTTCTGCTGCTGGGACTCTCCGTGTCTCTGGGGCACTCAAGGGACAGACATCAAAGGGCTTTGTTAACAATATCACTAAGGGAAACAAACACTGGACCTGCAGTAATCCTGCAGTGTACAGGTGTATTAAGATTTTAAGGTTGATATTCCCATGATATTTATGGCTCTTCTCTCATCCACTAAACAACATGATTCCCAATGACATTAACATATCAGTTCTGGATTTGATCCTACAATTTTTACAAGGCCAATGTCAATATTATCATTAATGATATAATTGAAAACTATTTAATATTTTGTTGCTGACGTTTTATACTCAGAACATTTTGTGCAGGACATGCTGGTACACTATAGTCCCAGCACTCAGGAAGTAGAGGGCAGGACAATCACAAGTCCAAAACCTTTATGACACATAGCATGGCCCTGTCTAAGTAAGGAAATAAATACAACTAAAGGTGAATTTTTCTTGGCAGTATTACAGTGTTTTAAAGTCACATATTTTTAGCATTCACATTTAACTTTTTCAGTTTGATGAAATTATTTCCTTTTGTTTGTTATTTTAAAAATTGTTAATAAATATAAATTATTAATATGATTGTATAACATGTATGCACAATGCTAAAGCCATCTCAGTAAACATCATGCATTTTTAAATGTCTAGCTTCCATTCCTGATTCCTGCCTTACTGTCTGCTATAAGGAGATGACTTTAAAAATTAGCCTTACAATTATCCCTCCAATGGTCACGCAGACTAGTACTTCTCCTTCTCAGATAAAAGAAAGAATTCCATATTCAGAGGGAGTCCTTGTTCTTCCTAAACCCTGGAGACTAGATGTGTCATGGCCTGTTCAGTCATATGTGCCCTGCTCGCTTCCTCCTTGAAGCAGTAGCTTAATCACCATGCATTTAAATGTCTTTATTTATAAAGAGAACAATGTATCTATTTTACAGTTTATATATTATGAAATTTATATATGATTTATATATTATAAGACCATTTTATAATTATATAATATATAAATGTAACATTTATTGTAGTATACAAAAACCCTTCTCAAAAGAAAATTATGTGTTCCTTAACTATTTTGAGATAGAAAGTGTTCTAGTTTATTGGAAGCTAGAGGGACTGACAGAAGTTCCAGAATTTTTGGAGTTAATATATAGAAATTACTATAACATGAGGGCTGGCTCGTTGGGGTTTCTGTCCTGCCCAGTACCCCACTGCTGGCAAGCCCCACAGAAAATCACACAGAGAGTCTACATCAAGTTATACACTGATTGGCCCATTAGGTGTCTTCCTACCAGCTCCCATAACTTATATTAACCCATTGTCAGCCACATGGCCAGTGCCTTTTCTCAGCTGGGCAGCTACATGTTGCCTCCTTGGAAATCTGCGCAGGAATGCCAGGGAAGCTTCCTGCTTCCCAGACTTTCTCCTTGCCCTGCCTCTACTTCCTGTCTGGTTGACCCGCCTATACTTCCTACCTGGCCAATCAGCATTTATTTAAAACATGATTGACAGAACAGACAAGTCTCCTGCACCAAATTACTCTTCTAGGGTAAGGAACTGCATCTATATTCTCATTATTCATGTCTCAGAAGGGTAAACTCTGAGTCTTAAACCATATAACCGCACGATGTTCTATAGGTACAGAGTTCCTGCGTGGGTGACTGGATTACCTTGTTTGTAGTAGATTTACAACCATGAGTCTGGGCAGCTCGAAGGACTGTGTTGTTTATGAGGGCCTCCTAACCTAAACTCCTCATAGTTATGTAAAAGATCTCGCCTCCTGCCAGCAGAGTCTATGAGAATTCTACGGGAATTTAGCGTACATACAAAGTAAGTCACTTTCCTTCTTATTTCAGAGTGTGGCAGTATACTGACTGATGATTATGGTTCTATTACATCTCCGGGGTACCCTGGAAACTACCCTCCAGGAAGAGATTGTGTCTGGCACGTTCTGGTCAGTCCTGGCTCCTTGATAACGTTTACCTTTGGGACCTTGAGCCTGGAGAATCACGATGACTGCAGTAAAGATTATTTGGAGGTAAAACACTGCATTTACATAGGCCTTGGTATGTGTGCTTAGCACTCAGGACACAGGTTAATGATGCCCATGGATGGCCCAGGTTTGTTACTAATACTTAGAAAGTCAATGCTAAATCTTCAATCTCAATCACACTAGTTTGCTATGCCATTCCTAGGTTTGTCTTGCGTGTGGAAGAGCCTGTCTTGCATTTCCCCATCCTTTACTGGTGATTCAGGCTCCGGGACTGAGATTAAATCCTAAGCAATGACTGTCTCCTCCAACACAGATTCTAATTTTTAGTTGTCCAAGGCAAACCCTCAGGGTGTCCCACCACTTAATTTTAGTGAGCCGTAACGATTCTGTGGGAAGGGTTGTCAGTGTTACATCTCACTGGAAAATGTTGAAAGTGTCCCTGGAGAGAAAGAGAATTGGTCTGCTCTATCACATTAGCAAAACAATTACAATATGGAGGAGGAAAGGGACTGTTACATTCAAATTCCACACATGGTTGGACACATCAGAAACGTTACTCTCCGCTGGTAGACTGGGAAGGTCACTAAGGAGCCTGAGTTCTTAGGTGCTTCCTGTTCTTTTGTCACCGTAAATCTCAGAACCCCTGAGCACTGCTAACGATACAATGAGCCGTTCTGAGTCCATTAGAGAAGGATGGAGTGCTGTGGAATTATTCATAAAGCATGAAGGATGCAGCTGCCAAGGAGGCCTCCAAATCTGCAGCCATTAGTCATTAGCAGTGGTAATAATGGATCTGAAACCTTTGGGAATGACTCAAAGATCAGCTTCTCCTTGGAAAGTCTTAGCAAAATATCCTTTTAAAAGTTGATAGTAAAGAGTGAGTTATTGTGAAATTAATATTCAATAAATCCTATCAAATGGAGATTAAAGCCTTTTTATTCTTACATACTAATTTCTGAACACCATATTATAGAACGCATCAATCATCCAGACAATATTGGACTCCCACTCATTTCCCATCAGTGTTTCAAGGAACTAGTTACAAGTAAAAAATAAAGTACCACTGTCCTATAAATCTGCTGCCAATGGAAAAGTTAATTTGGGTAAATGAAATTGACCACATGAGAATCCTTTTTAGTTCATTCACTCTTTGGTGTTCTATATTGTATAGATTTTTTGGAATTATGTCAGAATTATTGAGCAGTCAATGTGATTTAGTCTATGCATAAAAGACCAACAAGGGTTTTTGAGGCCTGGAAATTACACAAGATCTTAGATTCAGTCCTTGGTCCTGTTAAAAAATGGAGAGTGAGGGGGATGGAAAAATGGGGAAAAGGAGAGGAGAGGAGAGGAGCAGGAAACCATTGCGTTGAGGTTATATTATGGAGGTAACCTCATTATAGTTTGGGTAGATGAAATGGTTCTGTTAGTAAAAGCGCTTGTCCAGTAAGCCTGAGGACCTGAGTTTGATTTCCACATCTTACAATGGGAGGGGAGAACTGTTTCATGAATGTTGTCCTCTGACCTCCGTAAGAATGCCACGGCCCAGTAATACACATGTGTGCTTATAGACACACATACCTCCGTGTGTGTGTGCACACACACACAATTCACAAGCACATAATGCACACAGAATTCACATACATGAGAACATAGGAAGAGTAACAGTTTGCACTGTCAGCATACAGTATGCGACTGTGTGCAGTGCTGAATGCCCTCGCGGTTGTGCTTCTGAAGGCATCTTTGTGCTCATCCTCTCCTGCCTGCATCTCTCTGCACACCCGTGTACTCAGCCAAGCTGCAGATCAGTTCTCGCCACTACGCTCCATTCTCCTATTTCCTTTGAAATACCCATTTTCTTTTTCTAAATTACTAGGATTTCTTCAATTTAGGGGAAGGGGCTTCATGAAAGAAAAATCCAAAGTATCTATTCTGCCCCAGAGTTGAAATTCCAGAAGTAGCTGAGGCATTTGACAGAACCCTGAGGACACAATCTTCACCGGACACTGCCTGTGTGTTAATTATGTACATGACCGGGATACTTCCAAATGATAGATTTTGTTTATCCAGTACTTTAGATGGCTTTGCCTTGCTACCATACTTCAATGACAAATTTTTCTGAAGATTATGTTCCAAGTGACATTGTTAGTGAGAACCTGACTACTTCCAACTTAATTGTTCTTTTGTTTTAGATTCGAGATGGTCCTTTCCAACAGGACCCCATTCTTGGGAAATTCTGCACTTCTCTGTCTACCCCACCACTTCAGACTACGGGTCCTGCTGCCAGAATCCATTTCCATTCTGATGCTGACATCACTGACAAGGGCTTCCACATCACCTATCTAACCACGCAATGTAAGTGTCCCACTCGCCGAAAACTGGCTGTCCACCAGGAGCGCTGCGCTGTGCTCACAGCTTCTCGGTGATGCCTAAAATGAAGGCTTTCCTGGATTAGTGACCTGCCTTCGTGGATTCATTCTTTATCTCCACCGGGTTAAATACTACAGTACCCCCTAACCTTTCAATTATGGGATCCATATTATGATGGAGACCACAGGCCCCTAAAGCTAAATAATTCAGAACCTCAGGTCCCTGGTGGTGCTTTCTGTTTTGCTGCATGCAAGAGTGATCATGAGAGCAGCCTAGTCTCTGAGAAATACCCAGCTGCAGTTTTGGATCAAGTCCAGTGCACAGAAACCAACTTCCAGGAAGGTATCGTCCCAGTTCCTAGAGTTCGCATCTGTACATTTAGCTGTGATGCTTTCAGTTACCTTCATGTCTGGAAGCAAAGAACAAAAATGAAATACTCTATGACTTTCATTTGAGTCAGTGAGAGACTTTTGCTTGTGACACCTATTACTGTGTGAATTCCTGGGGGAAGCACCCTGGAAATCCCTATATCAGGAAAAATTGTAACCCTTCTCAATGGTCCCCTTCACCCTTCGCTTTGGCTTCAGACTAAATGCACAATCGGCCTCAGTATTCCGGCAGCTGTCATCTGTGTATCTATGTCTACCTCGACCTCATCATCTATATCTATATATCTGAAACTGACACTCATAAAACGAGTGACATGGAGTCACACAGGGTGAACACAGCAAGGGGTATTTAAACGTAGGAATGAGCTAAAGTTTTGAAAACTTTTTCAATTTGAAAAATTGAGCCTGATGTATCCAGCCAGAGGAAAGCCATCCCTATGACCATCCCTTCCCTCCTTTGTTCTCCTCAGCGGATCTGCCCTGTGGTGGGAACTACACAGCCACAGAGGGTGAGCTCCTGCTTTCTCCCTTGTCTGGACCCTTCAGTCACGACAGACAGTGTGTCTATCTCATCACACAGCCCGAAGGAGAGAAAATCGATATCAACTTTACCCACGTGGAGCTGGAGAGCTACATGGGCTGCACGCACACCTACATCGAGGTAACCTTTCTGCTCAGTTACCCTTGCAGGACGCTCGTCGCAATTTCCATATTCTGTGGAGCGGTCGTCTTCAAACGGCTGTTGAGCCAGGTCCATCTAGGTCAGCAGAGCGCTTGTCAGACATGACATTGTATACCTTTCCTCTGAAGCAGCATCGTGGGCAATGGGAAGCTTCCAGGGGAAGCGAGAGTTTAAGAACAAGTGTTCTAGGGGATCTAAAAGGATCTGTCTAACACAGCCCTAAAGAAGAGAAGACAAGTGCTTGATAAGGGAGCCAGGAAGGCATGAGAAGGAAAGTTAAAGCTAGAACCTCATGACAGTGCTAAATTATAAGTTGCTCAGTGGAGCTCTAGTTACCAAGGCACACACACATGAGTATATGTAACTAGGTGTATTGATGGGACTAGAATTTCAGATAGATTTTCTAGAGCAAGTCAGATAATTGCTCTTATCGTCCTGTCAGTCTTGACACAGAGTGACGCTAGCTCATTAAATCTTCACATCCTCCGTTTTAATCTCAGGAATCTAAGGCTCAGAGAAATTAAATAACCTGCCCATAGTAGGTGTGCAGTGAGTTGTGGCTTGAATTTAGGAGGCACACTAGTCTCTTGCAAGGACAGAATTGTAATAGTGTTCTTGTAACCACAGGAGAAGCTTAGACTTCCCCAGAGAGCAGGGCTCTTGGAATTTCACACCCTACTCTCAAGTCACAGGAGACTATGAAACCAAGGACGGTAGTTGTATAAGAAAAGCAAAAACATCACTGTGGTATCAAGGGACTCTGCGTAGTTTCTGTATTCTTGACAGAGGTCCTTCTGGTGGCTGGAGGATCTGTCAGAACATCTGGAAAGATAGATAGACCCTCTGTCTTCAGAGAACACCCTCCATGAATTTTCACCCATCTAGTAGACTCCTTTAAATTGTTATGGTGGAGAAAGATCATAAAACTAGCACCCAGTAACTTAATTTTGTAAAGCAGAGTGACTGAATATTTTGTAGTTAGACTGGAACTGGGTTAAATGATCTCAATTATTCCTTTAGTTCTGTTTCAGATGTTAGTGTAACTTTGAGCAATTCTTTGAGTACTTCAGTTTCTACTTAAGTAAACCATCTTATCTGTTTATTTAATCTTTGGGAAAATAAAATCAAGGAAGGAATGAGAAAGAAAGCCTTAAAGGTTTTACAAAACATTATAAAGCTAAATTCTCCTACGCCAAATTTTTATTCTTGCCTTGATCTTATCAGTAGTTCAGAATGAGTCAATAAGACTCTTCCATGGCCAGCCATGTAACTATTTACACTCTGATGTGTGCACAATCTCATAAGACTTTGATGGAAATTATAAAAGAACATTGCTATCTTAAGGTAAAACCATACATTTACACACACACACATGTGCATGCAAACACACATATGCATGCACACACACAGGTATGCACACATGCACACATGTGCACACACATGCATGCACACACAGGCACACACATTTCAACTAAAGTTTCCACTTCTAAAAACACATTTGCCCATGGTCAATGTGACATGGCTGGAAAAGGATGAATTCAAAGAGAGATTAACTTTTAGTTCATTTGTTTTTGCCTAAGAGAGCTTTTTAATTGTATAGAACAGTATAATAGATGTGACAGAAACATCTTTCCAGAACACAAAGCAGTGTTTCTCATTAATATTTCATAAGTGGCTTAAGTCATCAGGACTGTTCTGAGTGAAGGGCACAGGAGATAGCAATGAAATTTTAAATTTTTATTCCAGAAAATACAAGCTGTAGGCTGAGTAAGAATGGCTAAAGTATATGACATTAAGGCTGATGCTTGAAGCAGGCTATGGAGGGAGATGAATGGGCTTTTACATCCTACTTATTTTCCAGACCTTATACCGCATGCTCACTCAGGGAAACTGGAGAAGGATGGTTACAGGAGAGGCTGACAGAGTGGAAGGGCATGCCTTCTAGAGAAATAGATCTTCCTTCTTAGCAATGTGCTCCATCCTTGCACAGCCTTAGGGGCCAGATCTGATTGGGATGGCAAGAGAATGAAAGAAAGCAAACACACGGACCTACAGAGGAGCTGGGATCAGGTGTGCTGTACTCTCTGATGGAGAAAACGAAGCAACCCAGAAGCATCACTTACTAATTATGTATAGTTGGGCAGAAAAGCAGGGTTATTGTGTGCAGCTGAACAAGGAGGTGGGCTATAATGCACAAATAAACAAGGAAGCAGAGCTGTTATATACCGATGATCAAGAAGGCAGGTTTAGCTTTGCTGCTTTCCTGTAGGTCTGAGTCTAAGGTCCTGGACAAGGCCACATCCATGGCAACAGCCCACATTCACTCAGAACTTTATTTTCTCAGGGCTTCCTCCACTTTCCAGAGACACAGAAATAAATTCTATACCCATGACAAAAAAAATTAAAAATATATTATAAAGGAGTGAAATGAAGGAAAAGTATGGAGCCCTTGACTTCATCTCTGCTATGACTGGTCTGAAGTAGCTTCCCCAAGTATAGTACCTCTAGGGTCTACACTTAGGGAGTTGATGACAGAAATACCCAAGAAATACAGTGGCCAACAAAGCCCCAAAGACTGAATGATATAAAAAAAATGACAAAAAAAAACCCCTGAAAATAGACCACAGTGATTAGACCCAGAAAGGAGAAAAGACATGAACTAGGAAAGCATTAATCCTGTGTGGCCACCCAGGCTGAGCTAAGGAGGTTGGGCTGTGTTCTGAGAGTCTGGAAAGATTATCAGCCGGCTTTTAGCACATGCCTACCAGTGAGTGGTCACAACAACACAACGGTGAGAATGATGGGAAGGAGAAAGGGAAGCTTGATAGCTAGGGTTTAGAATCAGGAGAGAAGATACTCTATGAAAAATAGATTGCATTTTCTTGATTTTAGAAGGTAAGTTTTAATTGATAATTTTATTGATAGAGATTGAAACTAATACTAGTTTGTGAGACTTCAAATGTTCTTAAATTGCAGAAATGCTGGCCACAGAGTGGTCAAATATACTAATGAAGAATAAAAACCAGTAACCAATAGTAATGATGATGATAATAGCAATATTATCATCATTACCAGACCATGCCTGGTGTCTCTCATATTCTATCCCTTGCATATCATTCTCTTATTTGAAGGGAAGCCACAGTCCTTTTCCATTCACCTGTATTAGCTGAGCATAGTTTTTAAGATCAAGTGCCTCTGCCACCAAGTCACCAAGGAGTCCTTCAGCCTACAATTCAATTCACAGAGAGTATGTTAACAGGTTTAATGTTACCATACGGCCAGGTTCTGTTTTCAGTCCTTTGGAGGGACAACCCTCCTAGTTTAAGCATATTTGGTTTTCTTTTAATTAAGTTTTGATACTTGAATGGATTTTAAAATTTGTAATGTAAAGCCAGATTGGGATAGTTAGCACACAGAGAAATGCATACAAGCATTCAGGCATGGTTTTGAGACATGATCTGCTCCAGATGTCAAAGTCCATTGCTTACTAAGCTCTACGGCTTGCACTTAAAGTTTCATATGAATTATGTTTTGCAGTCCAGTTAATCTTAGCTCTCTGTACAGAAAATAGTTCCTTTATAAGAACTCAGGTTTTAATGGTTTGCAATACTTCATAGGCTAAATAGCCTAAGTTACTCATTATATCCTGAGCCTCTTGGATTCTACCAAGAATTTGCAAATACACAAAATGAATAAAGAAATCCTTGAGAGGCAGGCAGCAATACTCAGTTGGTGAAGAACTTACCTTGCAAATGTGCTTGGCCCCTAGCCCATGCGTGGTGGCACACATTTGAAATCCAAGCACCGGGGTGTTTGAAAGAGGAGGCTCCCTGAGGTCAGCCAGTCCAGCCTAATTTGGGAGTTCCAGACCAATGAAAACTCCATTTCAAAGGAGATAGATGATGTTTTTGGGGATGACATCTTTAGGTATCCTTGACCTCCGTTTGTGCATGTATACACATGCACACACACATATGTGCACCCTCACATACATGTGCACCCATACAAACAAAGGACCCGCTCATATACAGTGAAACAAAATAAATCCTTGAGAAACCTGAGCCCAGTTTACAGAACACTGGTGTCTTCCACTGGGCCTTGTGATTCCTTTGTAAATGTGAGCACTAAATTAATCAACTTATGGTCTTTCCTCTACAAGTAAAAATTTCGTGACATCCATGACTCCTTAAAAGAAGAGAAACTTTGTTACAACAAACCCAGTTTTGATATTGTTTATCTTTCTTTAGGTTGTATTATAATAAGCAATTAATAACATTTCCCAGGCAAATAAAAAATGATAGCAAACAAAGCATCTTCCATGGTTAGTTACTATGCCTGTTTTCTGCCCTGTTGGTCTGGGATTGGTTCTGCTTGAGGCTCTGCTGCTATCATCTAGAGCTTTGATTTTGCAGGATCCAGGCTCCTGGTCCCTCAAGAAGAAAAAGTAAAGAACATTTGAGTCACCCAATGACAGTCAAAGCCTCTTTAAGGAAGTAGGTTTACCATATCTACTTGAATTCCTGAAGGCTGAGCAATTCCTCTGGTGAAGCTCCCAGACAGTGGAAAGGATTAAGTGTTAGCACTCCGTCAGGAGACCTGACAAGTCTCATGGCAGAGAACAGATAGTCGATGCTCTCACATAAAAGAAATCTGTGATTATTAAATATGAAATAGTTTATTCGCGCTTCCGAGCAGAAAGCACGCAGGTTTTGGATGAGAGTATGGATTTTCATGTACTAGGGTATTAAGTACAAATGAATTTGGGGTCAGTTAGAACATTTGACACATTTTAACCCAGCATCTTCTCTTTAAAGTTTGCCGGTTAAAGGATTACTCTGCCTGGGATCCAGAAAGAGCACAGGCTCTCAGAATTAAGGTTTCCTTCCACAAGGACAGAAACACAGCCAAAATCAGTTGTACCTTTCAGGTTCAGGGCTCTTGGGGTCTGTAAGCTCCTCTTATAACATCTGGATGGCAGCTGCATTCCCTTTGCTAACCAGGACCCAAGGGACCAGCCCGCTTCAGCGTGCTCTGATGTGGCTGGCTGGTTTTCTTCCTCCTTCTCATCTTCTAATGGACTAACAGAGCAGAGAGATGGCGATCATAGAAGAAGCAAGTAGAATCCAGGGATTAGAGGGCCCAGCACCATCTTATTCGTGTGTTCTTTCTTTGTTTCTGTTAGATACTTGGAAGGACACTTTCTCTTCCTTCTGAGACGTGCTGTTTGGTCAAGTAGCATAACTTGACAAGTAGAAGACATTTGTGTTGCAGATGTCAAGAGCTTTAGAGTAAGGAAAGTGAGCCTGATTCAGTGGAGCAGCCTGCGGTGACCTCTCATGGCCGAGCTTTTAAACTAGCTTCAGCGCTTATCTTTGCAGACCATCCTTGGATGTGGATCCACATGCAAATTCGTCTGCATCTCAGATGTTCTTGTGATAGCATTCGAAGGTCTAACACATGAAGTGTATTGACAACCATCCTTCCAGAACTTGTACTTCTGTTTTGGATGACAGGAACAATGTTGCGATATCCCACCAGCCTTTACTACTCACTGCCCTTGACCTAAACAATTCTTGCTGACCTCAGTTTAAGGGACACATCTCCCTAGTGTCTCTTAATCCCCTGCACCCGGAGAGCTTTTCTACTTTAAGATCATTCTATGCCATCATTTTACTATTCTGAAATGAAATCCATCTCTATATATTTCTACACATTATATTAAAAACTTTAAGATAGTAGCAAAATTAAAGCAACAAAATAAAAACCACCTCCCCCCCCATATATGAGATACCTGGACAAACTTCAGTTTGAGATAAGCAGAGTCAGCGGTTTGTCTTCTAGACTGCCAGGAATTCTCCTGAATAAATGCAAGCCTATATGGCTGGGCCGGCTGGTGACTGAGTTCTCTGAAGAGTGAGGTCCTCTGGGCGGCTTTCCAGAAGGAAGAATAAAAGTACTTTTTCATTTGTGTTCTACTGGTCATCCTAGAAGGCTGTGAATATTAAATATTTCCCAAAGTACTTTATGTTATATATGTAAGAATGAACTAAATTTTGTGCTCAACAGCAACTTTTTTCACCTAAGTAAAAATCGCACAGGATATTAGAGAATCGTTGTGTGTGACTGTCACATTTCAGACTCTTTAATGGTGTGAATCTTAACTACTCTATGCTGGTCATGCCCCACCAACATCGGAATAAGAAAATGCCCTTACAATTTCCCAAATGTTATGGTGCCCACTGCGAAACCCTGGTTAAGTGACAGTGCTGTGGCTGCTCCTGCACAGACGTCACTGCCATGGTTCCAGGGAGCCTCTGTGCTGTCTCAGGTTCCCGAGAACACCGACTGTCCCACGGCACTCCTGCCAGCATGGGCCGGCTTCTTGCTGAGATCTCAGGAATGCTAATTGAGAATAGATTAACACTGGGGGGCTCTGTCCTCCAGAATAATTCCATGGAACTAGAATCTCATGTACACCCTTTGTACGATTCTGAACTGTGGGGATAATCTCCCTGTTTCACCTTTAGAAATGTCAGAACTAACAAGAGCTCCTCTTTAGTCAATATTTTATTACCAGAAATCTTGGGAAATTTCACAGTTTTCTCATCGATTTTCTTCTGTCTCATTGGCTAGGCTTAGATGTAGTAATTTGCCAAGGTTGCCAGGAAGTTGGCAGCAGGTGAGGACATGGACTGGACCCATTGACGCAGTCTGTGGCCACTCCACTGATTTGCTTCAATTTTTATTACAAGTATTTATTTGCTTGTATATTGTGTTGGGGGTGGGAGTTGCACTGCAGCACAGCTGTGGAAATAGAAGACAGCTTATAGGAATCGCTTCTCTCCTTCAACCATGTCAGTTCTGGGGAAACAAACTTGGCTCGTCAGGCTTGACATCAAGTACCAGCACCCACTGAGCCAGTGGTTTGTAAATTTATTTTTCTAGAACATTGTTTAGGATTCTGTATCTATATTAATAAGTGAAATTTATCCGTACTTTTTAATTTTTTTACTGTTTATGTTGGGATTTGATTGTAGAGAGTTGTGTCATGCCTGGGGTCCTCTGAACACGTTCACTGTGGGGATTGTCTGTCCCTTAAAGTTAGAAAGGACTTGGCAAGTGCACATCATCTCCTCACAGTGCCGCCTTCTCGGGGAGAGTAGGGTGAAGGAACTGTGCAGTGATGTCCCACTGTCTGCAGCAGCTGTTTCCGTCTTCCTCTCCTCCAGATCCTTTTAGTAATTTGTATAACTTTATGAAAATAAGCTATCTCAAACATTCAAATACTTTGGCAAAGAACTGTACACAGAATTGCATTAAATTAATTGAATGCTTCTTAGACTCTGTGTTTGTGATGTTTAATATTTGCATTTTGTATCCTTAGACATATTTCTTTTCTTACTAAGTTTTGTCTAAAATTGTTCTTAGCTTTTACTTTTTTAAATGGTTTTATTTAGTTTTTATTATTTTTTCTCCAGACTCTCTCTCTGTATGTCACTTATGAATACAGTTTATACCTCAAATTGTAGAATTAGTTGAACTTTCATCTTTTGATATGCTACATTCTTAGTTGCTGTTGTTTTGGGGAAACTGTGTGCAGTTACAGATTTATGTCCTTTTTGATATTGTGGAAATTATTAGCACATTTTAAGGATTATATAGTTACATTGGCTTAAGATCTTATCAGCATTTGGTACCACTAGTTTGTGCTAAAATTGACCTTCTGACGACTTTTAAATATAACATAGACATTACCGAAATTAAACTTGTATTTGTTTTGAATGTACCATTTTCTAGTCTCCAAATACTACCCCAATTACTACAGTGACTTTCCTGATCAGCATTACAAATCTGTCTTTACTTTTCTGCTTAGGTTGGAGACCATAACAACGTACTTGGAAGGGTCTGTGGCAGTACAACCCTGTTACCCATTAGATCGATGTCTAATAAGGTCTGGATCAGACTGAGAATAAACACATTAGTCCAGAAGGCGAGTTTCAGAGCTGACTATCAAGTTGGTAAGGAAACTTTTGCTTTCTTGTGTGTGCGTGCCATATGCCTGGACTTGTGTGTGCTTGTATGTGTGTGTGTGTGTGTGTGTGTGTGTGTGTGTGTGTGTGTGTGTGTGTGGTATGCCGGTAGAGGCCAGGGCATTGATGTTGAATCTCTTTCTCAATTCCTTTCCACCTTGTTGAGACAGGGTCCCTCTCTGAACCTAGAATTATTGGATTCAGCTGTATTAACTTGACAGTGAGCTCTAGAAAGCCATCTATCCCTGTGCTCTCCCCATCCCCCACCAACCTAGTGCTGGGATTGCACACACACACACAATTGTACCCAGCTTCATGGGTGCTGGAGATCAGAATTCATGCACATGCAGCAAGCATTTTATTGACTGAGCCATGTTTCATCTCTATCTCTTTTTAAATTATTTTATGTGACTAGGCTTTTTGTCTGTCTGAATGTCTGGGCACAGCTTGTGTGCCTGATGCCCTCAGAGGCCAGGAGAGGTGTCAGATTCCCTGGGACTTCAGCTGAAACTGGTCATAGGCTGACACAGGGTGCTGGGAATCAAACTCAGGTCCTCTGGAAGAGCAGCCAGTACTCTTAACTGCTCAGCCATCTCTCCAGCCCCTTGACGGTCCTTTTCTTTGCTTATTTTTTTTTAATGTCCAATTTACATTATTCTAACATTTTAATTTTTTATTTCTCTTAGTTAACATATGTTCTTGAATGGAACAGAAAATATTCCTGTAATAGTGTTACTTTCTGCTGTTTCTTAGGCAGAGTTAGATCTGTAATAAAATTGAGGTCAAGGATTCTTTATTTCTGAGCAAATATGGTTATCATTTTCTATTTGTAGCTTGTGGGGGTGAGTTAACAGGAGAAGGCGTCATTCGCTCACCTTTTCATCCTAATGCCTATCCCGGACAAAGAACCTGTAGGTGGACCATCTCTCAACCCCAAAGACAGATTGTTCTTCTCAATTTCACTGACTTCCAGATCGGAAGTTCTGCCCCCTGTGACACTGATTACATTGAGGTAAGAGTGAAATACCACTGGGTTCTACCAAAGTACCCATATGCTGCTTATACGAAAAGAGCTGTTGCTCCTACAGACCAATATCTCTTAAATATAAATGGTTCCTAGCAGAATACTACACAATAGAATCCAGCACGTACATGATTATATACCAGGATGAAGGGAAAGTTTTACAAGTCTGTGTAGAATATTATTGTGTTCTAAAGATCAGTGAGTATTATAGTCCAGAATATAATAATATCAATAAAGTAAAAGACAATGCATTTGCTCAATAAAATGTACAAAAGCACTTGACACAATCTACCTGCTCCTTATAATAAAAACAGTTTTAGAGACTGTGGCAAGAGGAACCTTCTTAATATGATATAAGGCACCAACCAAAAGACATGCAGATGCCATCATACAGAGTGATGGAGGTACCAAACGCTTCACCTTGGCAATTGGCTGGAAGACAGGCATGTCATCTCATCACTTCTGTTCAGCGTCGTGCTGGAAATTCTCACGAGAGCAAGGATGCAAGAATAAAATGTACCCTGAACCAAAAGCAAAGAATAAAAGTCATTCTCCTCACAGTCCCCAAAAGACTGATTCTGCAACCCATCCACCACCACACTCTTGTTTATTGATTGCCAGTAGCTTCAACACAGGGGCTACAGTTTTCCAAAACGGATATTTAATAAAAATTAACTTGGACATATCTATTTTTCCGTAGATTGGTGCCAATTCTGTCTTGGGATCTCCTGAAAATGAGAAGTTTTGTGGCACAAACATACCATCATTTGTCACATCTGTGTACAATGTTCTTTACGTCACATTTGTGAAAAGTTCTTCCGTGGAAAATCGTGGCTTCACAGCTAAGTACAGTAGTGATGATTTAGGTAGGAACATGTTGCTCTGTCTCCTTTTCATGCTACTATCAGAATAAATTACCAGTGAAACTAGGGTTGTTTGCCTATGTGTGTAAGATTCTGGATTCAATTCCCACTTCTGAAAACACAATTTCATTACAATAAGTGAATTACCTAAAGATCAGTTTTTCTGTGAAAAATTATAAAATACACTTAAAAACAAAGACTACACTTTTAACAAATACTTATCAATAGTTATGTATTTATTAATAAGAGAGAAAGCTAAGAAACTAAGTTATTGTAAATGGCAGATAAGGAGCAACAGTCTTCTTTTGTTCGTTAAGCAATTATGATAAGCACCTTTTATTTTGGGACCCATGTATTTCTTTTCATTAACTATTGTGATTATTGTTCTTGTTGTTATTTCACCAGAATGTGGAGAAGTTCTCACAGAACAAACAGGAACTATTGAAAGTCCTGGTTTTCCAAAGATCTACCCAAGTGGTGTAAATTGTACTTGGCATATAGTAGCCCAGCAAGGCAAAGTGATTAGTTTGGTATTCAACTCATTTTACCTGGACTTCCATTACAACTGCACAAATGACTACCTGGAAGTCGATGACACTGGGGCTCAGATATCTCTTGGGAGGTGAGAATGCTTGGTTGTTTATGCTGAACTTTGAAGCATAGCATATAAATATTTTTTGTCCACAGATGAACAAAGTCAGTATTGCACTTATATCATTATATATATATTCTCAGGTTTGTTTTATAAATTGGCAACATATTTTGACCTTACATATGGTTACATTTTGAAATAAAGTGCACGGAATAGTAAGATCTACTTTACTGACAAACACATTATTTAGCATAGTCATCATTTCACTGCTAATAACACAAAATATCCACCATATATAAATATATATGATTTTTCCATACCTCCTAAGTCTATGTGATACAGTTACAGTTATTTTAATGTCTATTCTCATTCAGTGGTTATGTGATTACTTGATATGTGTTTGCTGATTATTCTCTCATTATGAGTTTCACTTTCCTGTTTCTTTTTGTCCTTAATATTTGGTAGTCTGTGAAGAATTTTAATTTCATATTTTGGACACCAGCCATTATATATTCTTGTAAGAATAGTTTTGAATTTTGCTTTGTAATATTATTAAGTTACTTGAACCAAAGTTGGTCCTTTCCAGTTTCCCTTTTAATTTATTTATTTCCTGTACTTGAGAGATTTTTCTCCTCATTTCCCCAGAGTTGCAGAATTTTTAGTGCAAAGTTAGACCCAGCCTCTATTTTTATGTTTGCATTGTAAACATTTTCCTTTTAAGTCTCTACATTTCTTCCTTCTGTTTATACAGCTTCTCACCCTCTTTTGCTTCTCTCCTCAGCCTTTCATTGTTGAGTGAGGTTTCTGTCCCACCCAGTCTCACAGACATTCAGTCCCCCCCCCAAATATACACAGAGGTTTACATTAATCATAAACTGGTTAGGCTTGTTATTAACTAATTCTTACATCTTAAATTAGCTCATTATTCTTGTCTATGTTAGCCACATGGCTTGGTACCTTTTATCAGTGAGGTGTTCTCATCTTGCTTCCTCTGTGTCTGGCTTCCTCTGTGACAACTGCAGACTGAGCCTTTCCTCTTCCCAGAATTCTCCTGTTCTGGTCACCCCACCTATACTTCCAATTTGGCTACTGGCCAATGAGTGTTTTATTAAACCAGTACAACTGATAAATCTTTACCGGATACAAGACTGTTGTCCCACAGCATTTCACTTTTTAAATTTTTCTTCTTTTTGTTAAAATAAAATCTGGATACTTTTAACTATGACAAAAATACAATTCTTGCTGAGGCAGATAAACTTTAAAGATTATGTTCCAATTTAAGATACATGGTTGTGTGTACCCATGTACTTATTAATTTATCTGCCTTCAGTCTTATTAATATGGCAATTCTCTATTGATACTAAAATGTTATTCTATACCAGACTTTTTAATTCTCATATTCCTCATTTTCAACATCTTAGCTTATATTTGTTCCATATTATATTTTTCTCTTTGATTCCATTTTTCTAGCCATTTCTTCTTACACGTGCTTCTCAAGATAAAATACCATGGCATAATGTCATTTACTGTAGTTGTGTTTTGGGTATTACTAGAATAGACTTTCTGAGTAAACTTCCTCTGTTCTGAAGGAGCAATGACATGGTTTACTAATCACACCCTTACCTCTCCACAAGCTAGCTGTTTAAAGACAGTAGACAGCTTACACCAGAGCCCACTATCCATACACTGGTTTCAATGCCTATGTACATTGATACAGATGTTAAGAACTGTGTGAAGAAGGCAGAAAATGTGACAGAACAATTGAGCTATGTGCCCAATGTCATGATGCCCCTGAGTGACAGGACTGGCTAGGGCTTGTGCCGGATGAGTTTAGCGTGCACTGGGTTCCTTTAGGACAGTTCCATGGAGGAATTCCTCAGTACGCTAACAGCAGGCTATTACTGGCCTGCTTAGCTTCCCACTCATGTCAAGGCACTCGGCTGGACACATAACTCTTAGGGAATCATGGAAAAGAGTATTTACGTTGTCACTGAAATATATTTGGTTTCAAGGTTGATAGGAAATAGATAACAACCCATTCTCATCTTTAAACGTACAAAATTTTGAAATATTGGTTCAAATATACTAACCGTTTAAAAATCTGTTTATCTCTTCTTTCTTCATTTAAAACAGATATTGTGGAAAATCCATCCCACCTTCTCTTATTAGCAGTTCCCATTCAATAAAGCTGATGTTTGTGTCTGACTCTGCTGTTGCCCATGAAGGATTTTCAATAACCTATAAAATAGTTGATGCATCATCAGGTAATCATTTTTCCATTGCAAAATAGATCTAATGTCTAGTCTCTGGAATCAGGTATAAAGCATAAAGACAACCTACCTTATTAAAAATAGTGTAGTGCTGCTACCTGAGCTGTGTGCCCTTTTAGGGGTTCTGGGCCTTAATTTTTATAACATACTTAGAAAAATACTCGATGGGGAAAATTGGCATCTAGTGCATATCCACCGCAGGAACACGGTGCCTCTACTTGCCAAGGATTCTTCTGGGCCTGGACGCCCTTTTTCTGACAGTCTTGTGTCCAGGCAGCTATTTTCTGTAGCCCTTAATCCTATAATAAATAAAGACAAAGAGAAAGTCCTTCCTGGCCAGTTTTTCCACTTCCTTCTGCTCCAGGGAGTTTGGTCACTGTACTTTGATTCAGGCAAAAGTAGTCCAGCTTCTGTGTTCTGGAAGCGTGAGTTTAGAAATCCAGAGTGCAAGAGACTTGTATGCGCTCATTGCTGGTGGAGCTCACCCTAGCAGATAGCTCATCACCCAACCCACGCACATGGGCACTAAAGCCCAAGGATTTAAAGTAGAGTGTGTTATGTTGTGTAATTGACATTCTCACCAGGTCTCCTTTAGATGGTTAGCAGCTAAAGACCAAAGTGGATATCTCAGGAAATTATAGTGTGCACAATTTTCCATACTTCCGTATTTTCATCTCTCTCACATGGTTGGCCCTAAACCACACTGAATATTAGATTTGGAGTAAGTCAGTTGGACTTTGTGGGGTATAGTTTTCTCATCTGTGTAATTAAAAGATTATATCTGATGATTTTTGAAATGTTTTCTGGCTCTAATCCTCTACGAACATAATTTTAATTTGCTGCATGAATAAGCTAGTTGTATCTTAAGTAACGTAATTCAGGAAGTGCCTCCTGAAAATATCATGGGGATCTTTGTAATCGTGTACACAATGAAACGCGGCTCTGTGATGACTGAAACGATCGTGTTAACACTACACGAGCTCAGAAGGCAATATGAAGGGAAGTGACAGCCAAGAGCCGTTAATATAACTGGGGGAGGAGGATGATAATTTAAAACTTAATGAAATTGTTTAGAAAGATAAGATGCAAGCAGAACTGGACAATGCAACAGGTAAACTAGACAGGAAGGAAAACTGATACAGAGGACAGAGTTTGGAGTATGCTCAGTTACAGCGTATGATCAGATTACATGGCTGGGTTCAATCTTTCCCAAACCCTCTAACACAGAAGAACAAAGGAAAAGGGAGAAATGAGAGGGTAGAAAAATGAAATGCTAATAAAGGAGACGCTGGAGGAGCTGCAAAGGCCCTCCGCCCTGCTTCCCTGTGTGTTAGTCATTACTCCAATCCCCGCTAGGTCCAGACGGAGCTGAAGTCCCAGTCAGGGGAGTACATCCTCTCTGCCTCTTGACTGTTCTCTGCATGTCTGCCTTTTGCTGGATGAACTCATAGGACTGGTTAACACAGTCACATCATTTGAAATAGCATTCAGATGATGGGACCCAGAAAGTCAAATGGGCAACTGGATTGCATGTGTTGCTGAGGTTGGCCACTGTGGTATGTCTCAGGGCACACTTGCTCAGGAGACTGGAATGGAGGTTAAGTGGGTGATGGCCAGGCAGTTGGCTAATGCTCTTCGGAGCCTGGATGAAACGAGCTGTGGGCTAGAAGAACAGAGATGAGAACTCTCCTTTCAGGCAGCATCTTTTTCTGGGTGTTTTCTGTAGCCTGAAATCATGTCAGATAAAAAAAAACAGAGGTCAGCCAATCACTGGCCTGTAACCTATTTTATTCTTCTGGCAGACGTTATTTTAGAGTGATCATGATGGGCTGGACTACTGATGTCTAGTTTCTTAGCACAGCCCATAGACATTACCCCCTAAATCTGTCCTGCCTTCATTTGGTACAGTCAAAATTTCCTGGTTTGAATCCAGTTAAGCTTTCATCTGTAGTTCCTGCCATAAGGCTATGATGTCAGCCCTTAAATATGTGTTTGGGAGGAAAGAGATCACTGCTTGTCCATGCTCTGACTCCCTCCCTGAGCATTCGCAGCAGCTCTCATTCAAATGTGCCTGGGGAGATAAAAACAAAAGGCATAACAAAAATAGTGATGTCGGGTAGAAACTCATAAGAGCTACTTGTCACAGATTATAACTTCCAGCATTTACTAATATGAAGTAGAAAATACTTGAATATTGAGATAATATAGTTGGTATACTTTACCATTTAAGTTACAACCATATCCTGTTAACAGCTATTACCTATCCACTGATTAAATATAGAACTAATAAGAAAAACATTGTAAGAATAAATAAGAAATGAACTTAAATTTTAAGAATAAATAACATCTAACAATTATTCCATTATTTTTCAAATTAATTACTGATTCATTCATTAAACTTGTGGAGTTGAAGCCAGGCATGTGATGGCACATGCCTTTAATCCCAGCACTTGGGAGGCAGAGGCAGTCAGATTGCTGTGAGTTCAAGGCCAGCCTGGCCTAGAAGAGCCAGTTTCAGGACAGCTAGGGCTGATACAAGAAAAACACTGTCTCGAAACAAACAAAAAAAGTGGAATTGAACAAAAACAAAGCAAAAGATTGGAATGTATCAGTTAGATACAAAGTTAGACATTGCTTCATGAAATCTGTCTAAAAATCTTGTAGGCATGATTGAATTTTATTTTTATGCTGTTTCAAGAAAGTACAAAGCAAGTCTACCTCAGTTTATCTTTGCATGTGTGACATGAGGCATTCGGTGTAAAAACTGCATTATGGTGGACTGGAAGGACAGCTCTGTGTCAGAGTGCCTGCTTACACCTATGTGAGAAAAGCCAGGCATGGATGTGATCCCATGCACCTATGATCCCAATGCTGCAAAGGAGGAGACGGGGATTTCTGGTATCTGCTGGACAGTCACCCTAGCAGAATCAGTAAGCTTTGGATTCAGTGACAGACACTATATCAAAAATTAAGGTGGAGAAGTGATGAAGGAAACACTAGAATTGACCTTTGACCTTCACACACACATGCATACATGCACATGAGCATGTATGCACACAGAGATATACAAATTATGTTTCATATAAAGGCCCATGGCTTTGCCAGATTGAAAATGTGATTGCTGACGTCCACAATGTTCTGTAATAGCTGCTCTGCTTATATTCATGACCTTTATTATATTCATTGATAGGTCATCTGTGAGAGCAAAAAAAAAAGCAGATGGTGTACTGAAACTATCATCTCACAGCGAGGGCACATAACCTGTTCTCTTGCCTGCAAAATTCTGTTTTCTTTTCTGGCTAGTGGGGCTTCTGTTTCCTATCTCGGAAATGTTTGCTCATCAAAATTATGAGGACTTTCTCTGTGTGCCTCCTAGAAGCTTGAGCTTTGAGGTCTGAAATTCATCTTAATTTCCCAGTATAGTCTTAAGTTTCCAAGACCATTTATTTAGGAAAATGATACTCAGCTGTGCAAGGAAATATATTGACTCCATCTCCCTCAACTCTACACCTCCCGGCAGAATTCCCTTTAAGTCATTGCTGGCATCAGTTGTCCGTGTGTGGGTGTGTCTATTCTATCCCATGATGTCCGTATTGGGCCTTATAGTAAAAGGACAGTCCATTACATAATATTATAGACTTCTGCTCTATAAAGATGTAGAGTGGATATTTCCACAATGACATATCCTTTTCAAAACTTTTTTTTTTTTGGTGATCTTAGATCCTATGTATTGCTGTACATGTTTTAGAAACAACCTTTCATTTTTTATCATTTTTTAAAAAATTGACTGAAATCCTGTTGAATTCACAGATGAATTTGGGATTACAAAACACATCAAACCGTCTTCATTCCATGAACATATTTTAAGCTGCTGTTTATTCATACTTTGTCTAGTTCTCTGAGCACTATTTTAGGGCTCCTAGTGTTGGTTTTACATTTTCACTAAGCCCATCATGTGTTTTCTGCTGTTGTATACTGTTTTGTGTATTCCAGTTAGGCCATAACGTGTATCTTAAAACCGATGTTCAGAGAGTTATCTTTTTACTATGTAAACTTTTAAGATGCAGTTATTAATGTCAATACAACTTCCTTGGATCCATAGTCTGCATAGATTGTCACAACTGTGATCTAATGTTTTGTTTTACACTGCCCTTCCTTTCTCCTTCGTGCTTATTGTAGCTAGTAAGACTGTACTGCTTAGCAGAAAGGGTAACATTGTACATACTCTCAGTCTTCATCTTGGCCAGAAAACATCTAATCTTCTACTCCTTAAGAGTCTTATGATAATTCTGAGATTTTTATACATTTCCTTTTTATTTCTGTTTTATAAGAATCTTTATCAAGGATGGATGCTGGTTTCTCGAAATGATTTAATCAGAAGATTTTTAAAAATCTAATTAGTATGGTGGATTATGTTAATTGCTTTCCCCACATCAAATAGTCTGATACTACCAGTGTGAGCAACACTTGTTATAATATAATCTTCATATTCTCTGAAACTTTTTTCTTATTTTATGACAGATATTTTATCTATATTTATAAGAAATGTTTATCTGTAGTGTTTTTGTGGCAAGATGGTCTTGTTTGAACATAATAATAATGTTTGGTCTTACAAAATGAACTTGAGAATCGCCTCTTCTTAATTTCTAACTACTCCTGAATAATGTAAATATTTCCTTAACTTGCTTGACTATCACCGGGGCTATACATTGTACACTGCTTTTTTGTGTGTGAAGGATTTTTAATGATGGATTGAATTTATTTGATAGATCGAGGCCACAGAAACCCTTTTTTTTTCTTTTAAGTCAGCTATGGCAGTGTGTGGCTGTCAACAAATTTGCCAAATTTATTTTCACTGTTTTTGTGAGTCTACTCTTTGACTAACTGGAGACTCTAGGGTGATTCGTCCTCTTTCCCTTTCTCTACTTCTGTTTCACTTGACTTCAGTTCTCACCTATGTATTTCTCTTATTATGTTATTTGTTTAATTTGTTTCTCTCGAAAGCTTGGTCAAAAGTTCTGTTAGGTGGTGCATGGAGTTAGTCTTCTCTTTGACTATAGAGTGGTGCCCTTCCGTCTTCTATTGCATTGGAATTTCCTCAGACCCAGAATGCAAGTGGTGCAGAGGGAAGGACACACATGCAGCTGGGGGTAGGGGATGCCCACCTAAACCAATTTACTACAGCCATCCTCACAGCAGATAGTCCTCAAGCCCCATTTATTTCCCTTTTTTAGTTTCTTTGGGTGGATGTTTACTAATTTGTTTTCTAATTGGAGAGATGATTTTCTTTAACTATTTGAATAACTGGCTAACACTATGAGCTGTGTGTGGACTTATGGGCTTGTGAGTCATGTCACTTAAGGAACACTGTCCTAAATTCCATTAGGCTGGTGAGTTTTATCTAGTAATATTCACAAGTGAGCACGAAGCATTTCGGGTGAGCCTCTTCCCATTCCTTGTGTTGTTCTCTCTCATGCTCACCATCTTTTCTTCCTCTCTTTTACCTTCATCCATTTCCTCCTTTCTTGCCTTCCTTTTTGAGTGAACTATCACTGTGAGCCTTCTCAATAAACAAAAGCCTTGATTTTTAGAGTAAACTCAAATATGGGATAAATATTTATAACTTCACAGGACACACATAGATAATAGAGCCTATAATATTTTGTATGTGTCTTTGTGTTCCCAATACCAATGACATTCCCCCAATCCTGGGTGAATATATGATACCAATTAGGGAAATATAACTATACAACTTTAGCATTTGTTTCACTTGCAATAAAATATAATAGCTAATTCTCTCCTACAACCTTAATTCGGGGAGTCTGTTCACTCCAAGGGCCTAGATTTAGGTTATCACTGGATGGAATTTGAAGCTAGGTGAAGAGCACAGTTAAGCTGAACTTTCTTTGCAAAACATCTCAGATTGCAAGTCCATTGTTTATTGAACAGTCTGAAGAGGCTGAACAGGCAAAGTTCAAAGAAACTGGAGCAGCTGCTGTTTAGCTAGGATGCAGCATTCCGGCAAGGCTGCTTGTCATTTCATGGTAATAGTTAAACATATTCTTCGTAATTACACTTTTCTTAGGCCCATTCTATTTTGAAATGTAATGATGATTATTGTCACATATTTATGGCAAGTCAGATACTTTAGCTGCATCATTTCTTTCTCTTAAAACAACACCCAAAATTAGTAACCATCACCATCATAGAAATGAGGGAATTGATATCAGGAGATTGGTGGCTTTCCTGTTTCCGTGGCCAGTTTGTACTTAAGACAGGGTTTGATGGAAGGTCCCTTCAACTGCAGGTGTGCATGACCAGCATCCCCACAGCCATGGCCACAGGCCAACCCAGTAGCCTCATTGAGATTCCTATCCCCGTTGATTCTAGGTTGTGTCCAGTTGATCATCAGCACCTATGTGCTGCCTCCTCCATGCCTAAGACTGCTACCCAGTCATTTCTCATACATACATATATTTATAGGGAGAAGTTATGAAGAGAAGTACAGGACTGAAATATTTCTAAACCCTTTAATATCTGCATAGTTTACCCTAATTTTAATGTTTATGGTAATTTACATAAATTAGAAAAATTGTAACACTTCTAGGACCAAAACTTTACTCTGTCAAAATATATAGAACTATGTCTGCAACACTGTTAAGATTTAGGATTTGGTTGCATCTGAAATTTTAAAATCATTATTTCAAAATGAAAGCAATCTTCGATCTTTACAAAATACTGTTGAAACTCAAGTGCAGGAGCACAAATTAATGCATTGCACATTACAGGATGTATGCAGGTGTGTACTATTTCCCATTTTTCTCTCTCTTTCTTTTCACAGTGTGCTTTGAAGAGTATACAGATAATTTTGGGGAACTCACCTCCCCGAACTACCCTAATAAGTACCCCAATAACTGGGATTGCATCTACAGGATCACAGTGGGATTCAATGAACAGATTGAACTGGAGTTTATAAACTTTGCTTTGGAGGGAATCTCGGGGCAAAAGTGTTTTGATTTTGTGGAAATCAGGTATGGGCTTCTCTTTCATCATAACCTTTATTTTCATCAGTCTTCTCAGAAAAGATTAAAGGAAACATAGAAAGTTTTGTAAAATTATCTTACATGTCCTTTATTATAGCACATAAAATATTTGTCATTTTAAACATGATATTCAAGAAAAGGAGAAATTGTATAAGATTTGCTGGTTATTCAAGATTTTACTTTCTTGATTTAAATTGTGTTTATATGTATGCGTGTGAGTATGGTTATGTGCATGTAAGTGCAGTGTCTGTGAAGGATGGTGGATCCTCTGGAGTTGCAGGTGGTTGTGAGCTACGTGTTAAAAATACTGGGAATTCAAGTTTGGTCCTCTGTGAGAGCAGTCAGTAATCTTCACTGCTGAGCCATCTTCTTGGCCCCCTGATAGTTATTTCAAATTCTTATATTAGGAAGATTTTTGCAATAAATTTCAGCTTTTATTTAGACAAAAGAAACCGATGGGCTGCTACTCTCAAATGTGATGCCCCTATTGCTGACATCTAGTTTCATTCCCATTGCTACAAAGAAATACACTGACCCAAAGAAACATAGGTGAGGACGGTTTTCTTGTGGCACACGATTTCAGGTTCCAGTCTGTCATAGTAGGTGAGCAAAGTGCCAGGAACTCAGTCACATGATAACCATCAAGAACAAAAAGAAATAAACACATGCACGCTTCTTGCTAGCTTGCTTAATTACTTGCGCTCAGCCCTGTTTCTCTGTCTCATATAGTTCAGAAATGATGGAATGATGTTGCCTAGAGTGGGTTGATTCTTCCCACGGTTTTAATTTAATTAAGACATCATCCCCAGGGGCATGGCCACAAACCAACCCAGTAGCCTCATTGAGATTCCTATCCCAGTTGATTCTAGGTTGTGTCAAGTTGATCATCAGCACCTGCGTCCATAGTGAAGTACCTTCATTCTTTATGGAACATCAGTCTAAGGATGTGGGTCTTTGCTGTCCATTTAACTCTATTATATCACTAAAACCATTTGTATAATAGCAACCTTATTTTGTTTTTAAATAGCAAAAGTCTATAATTGGGGATTTTAGTGCTTGACATTTTCTTTTACTGTTTGCACTTTCAACAAATGTAATTTTAAAAAATTGTATCACTGGCAATTGTATATTAGTATCTATCTATCTTCTTCTATCATTACATCAAATAACATTAGTCTGATTATTTTGGCAAGCAACTATATAAAATATTTACCTGTCATTCCCAAAGTATTAGAATCTTTTAACACTTTATAATAAATTTTATTCTTTGTTATAAAGTAAGATAATAAATTAACAAATTATAACTGAACCATGTTATGCTAAATTAACATAATTTCATTTGAGGGGAGGGGTTTAAGGGTGTCACTCTGTAGCCTGAGGTGGTTCAGAATTCACTAGATAGTCCAGGAT
Source organism: Dicrostonyx torquatus (assembly GCA_028555095.1). NCBI lineage: Eukaryota > Metazoa > Chordata > Mammalia > Rodentia > Cricetidae > Dicrostonyx > Dicrostonyx torquatus. The sequence continues at coordinate 1,333,783 of JAQHUG010000023.1, read as the reverse complement.
GCCCCCAAACTCACAGAAAGCCTCCTGACTCAGCCTACTGAGTGCTATGATTATAACTGTGAACTTTCATGCTCAGCTTAGATTTTTTAATTTATAGGTACTAAGCAGTTGACTTTAACATTAATGAATTATCCTTTAAAAAATACCTATAAATTTAAAATCCCCCAAACTTCTTAGGAAAGTAATTATTTCTACAATTGTCTCAAATATTACAAATATATTATATTACATCTTGAAGATTTGAAATCTTGAAGATTTCAAAATCAGTGAGATGTAAGTAATATTTTTCTCTAAAAATTAAAAGTTTTGGTTTAATCTGTGGATAACTGGTTCCATATTCTGTGTTCTCTGTTCTATTTGCCAGAGGCTTTGAGAAGGTGACTCTAAATACAGCCTCTCTGCAGCTGGTCTAAAGATGCCATCGAAGCCGTAAATAATAGATACGCTTCATTACGTCATCTAGAGCTAAGGCCTGAGAATTTGAAATTGTGTTTTTCAAAGTAGTGTTTAGGAGATGCCACTCATCTGCACCCCCATACTCTGAATTTGTTGTGTGTTTATTGAATATTGCAGTCAAACTGTAACTTAATCCCTTCTTATTTCCGTTCCTGTCACAGAGATGGCGGCTTCGAGACGTCACCACTCCTTGGACGTTACTGTGACTCAGTTTTGCCTCCTAAAATCATCTCTCAGAGCAACAAGCTGTGGCTCTGGTTCCACACGGACAGAATGATAGCAGATAAGGGCTTCTTCGCTTACTGGGACACATCATCAACAGGTAAAGAGCAAAGACCTGACTTTTTACTAGAGAAACCAAGTTGATTGGTTTCTTCATTGCCGTGCTGGTCGCCACCTGCCAATTTTCCTAGTTAACTTGTGTCATTCTTTACAATTAATTTTAATGTCACAAATGTTTTTGGAATAACAGCAGCATATATTTTGAAGGAAGAGGAAAGTTCTAGTTCCCAGGAAATTTCATCAAATTGTTCATCTTGACGAGAAAAATGAGAGTCCATTTTGGGAACCCGAGCTTTAGCTGATCTCCTGTTCTGTGGCATTTTAAAGAGGGGCACAGTCGGGTGTGATGGTGAATTCCTACCATCCAGCCCCAGGGAGGTAGAGGCAGGATGATGCCAAGTTTGAGGCCAGCCTGGTTTACATAATGAGTTCTTATCTCTAAAACCCAAAAGCTTGAGATGTGAGATTTGGTGGCACAGCTCTTGCTTAGCCTGTGTGAGGCCCTGGGCTCCATCCCCAGTACTGGAGAAGTCAGAACACAAACAGCAGAACAGCGGCAGGATGACGTAGTCCAGGCTAATCTCGCATGAAGGAAAGGCCACGTCTCACGACTCGCTGTTTCCCCTCTGTAGGCTGTGGAGGCAATCTCACCAGCCCCACGGGGTTGATCACCTCCCCCAACTACCCGATGCCCTACTACCACAGCTCTGAGTGCTACTGGCAGCTGGAAGCCAGCCATGGCAGCCCTTTCCAGCTGGAATTCCAAGACTTCCACGTGGAGCACCACCCCAACTGCTCTCTGGATTACTTGGCTGTACGTACGATGAGTCTCTGGGCCGTTTGATGCTCCTCTCTTACTCAGTGCAAAGATTCACTTAAAAAATGTTCTTAAGATTTGAAAAGCAGCAGGATGTAAGAGGAGCGTTCACATAAAAGATTCAAACAAAGTAAACCGTTAAAGAAATGTGGTAAAAAAAATAAATGACAACCTTCTACTTGGAATGCATGCTGAACGACTTGATACCTTAATTATTTGAGGTATTTTACTATAAGCTGTAAAGACTTGGTAGAAAAAAAATATCCTGAGTAGTTATGGACTTTATGCTAATCATAATCTAAACAACTTGGTGGCTGTGTTGGACACTTGCAATTCCCTGAACCACTGTGGTGAATTAGAGGAGAGAGTAAACTCATGTAGCTGTGTCTTTAACAGCTCCTGCTCTTCACCCTGCTCCTCTAGAATCCCGTAAAAAAAAAAATGGGCTGAAGTTTGGCAAATTACACATTTTGTAATCAAAAACCAACAACGCATATCAGTTGTGGTCTCAAGGTTCGCACCGAGCTTTCATCTTGCCTGTTCAGATTTCAGTCTCAGCTCATTCCCTTACTGTCATACATTGCCCGTATATTACACAAGTTTAGAGACACCTTGATATAATTTAGGACTATTTTGTTAAAACATACGTATATTTTGTCTTCACTTCTTTACTGCAAAGTCCTTTACATTCAGAGCCTTGACTGTCTGATGTGCAAAATGTCTTATTAAAGGTGTATGATGGCCCGAGTACCCGCTCCCATCTGATAAATAAACTCTGCGGAGACACAACACCAGCTCCCATCCGTTCCAGTAGTGACAGCGTATTGTTGAAACTCAGGACAGACGATGGTCAGCAAGGACGTGGCTTTAAAGTAAACTACCGGCAGAGTAAGTACAAATGCCAACAGCAGAGAACCCCCAGCAGACCCCAGACTCAGAAAAACAACCCAGATAACGTTTACCAGCGGTTTGAGCCTTAGAAATTAGTCTTGAGTTTGTATGTAAACACTGCGGAGTCCTTGGAAGGAAAAACTACATATGTATTAAACCCAATCTCATATCACTGAAGCATCTGGTAAACCAAGGAACTCAGCATAGTTTTTACTATGCAGAGATGACAGTAGCTCAGTTTCATGTCATGCTCTAAGACCTCCGAGTTTTCACTCATGCCACATGTCACCATCCTTTAATGAAACATTGGTCCGGTGACCAAAGTAACCTCTCAGCCTAGGTTCTGTCCTCTGCCTTAGTTTTGTTAAATAGAGAAGCATGCATGGGGAAGATGCGTTCTTTATTGTAGTCCATATCTTCCCATTCCCTTTCTTGTCTGCTTCCTCCCCCTGGCAAACTGATTTCTACGTATGGCTTTGTTCTTCTGAAATTAATCATCATTTTATATGTGAACAGCTTCGTAATATTCCATGAGGTGTCTGTCTGTTTGATTCCTTTACTTTTGCTATTACTTTGCCTCTATTTCTCTTGGTTATTATTGGGCTACTAAAGCCAATCTTTCTCTTTTTTTTTTTTCCTTCTGATCGTTTTTATACACAGGTTATCCGTCCTTACAGATAGAAACAGATGCTGGGGGTGTGGATCAGTTGGCAAAGTGCTTGCTTAGCATGAAGTTCTAAATTCCATCTCCAGTACGTCCTAAAACTAAGTGTGGTGGCATGTGTGTAGGATCCTAGTGTTTGAGAAGTGGAGGCAGGAGAATCAGAAGTTCAAAGTTATCCCGCGTAGTTAGTTCAGTGCTAGCCTGCACAATACAATATGAGATCCTGCACCCTCCCAAAAAATAAAACCACTTGTCATTTGAAATTGGAGCGTTTGCAGGCACAGTGAGTTGTGAGACATGAGAGCCACCTGTGTGGGTTTGGAATACAAACTGTTGTTGATTCCCGCTGCCTATGGGCTTACTCTCCCACACATACCTAAAGCAAAAAATATTATTGAGAAGTCCTCTGTTAACAAAAATGTAGCTTAAAGATTTTCAAGAGAATCCAGCAGGTTCCTGTGCCTGCTACAGCAAAGGAAGAAGTGAAAGGCTCAGTGCTCCTTTTCCAAACCTCTGAGTGGTGCCAGTACATTCATGGCTGAGGAGAAAATGATCTAGGAACCACAGAGTAGAGGCAGCTCTCTCCAAACAATGTTTATTTTCTCATTTTCTTTGATTTCATGTCATAAACAAATAGTAATAGTTTTTAAAGTATAGATAATTAGAGGAGTGGTGATGCATTTACTTTATTCTGGTCATTTCAATTGGTTGGATTTGGTGCTTATCCCAGGATTAGCTATATAGCTACAGCCACTTCTGTGGCATTGATGAAAAGTCATCTTAAGAAAATGTCACCCGTGATATTTCAAAAATTGTTTATAATTAAGGAATTTTATTTCTTCTTTTCTATCTTTTGCTCCCTCGTTCACTCAGAATTTTGTGATGAGTGACTTGAAGATTAACAAAGCCTTTGTTAAGACTCATGCAGACAGCTGTATGTTCTATTGTTGAGACTCGTACAGACAGCTGTGTGTTCTCTTGTTGAGACTCGTATAGACAGCTGTGTGTTCTGTTGAGACTCGAGCAGACAGCTGTATGTCTAATTGTTGAGACTCGTGCAGACAGCTGTGTGTTCTATTGTTGAGACTCATGCAGACAGCTGTATGTCCAATTGTTGAGACTCGTGCAGACAGCTG
>JAQHUG010000023.1:1301292-1329277 GCA_028555095.1 Dicrostonyx torquatus | reverse complement strand
GAGACTCATACAGACAGATGTATGTTCTATTGTTGAGACTTGTGAAGACAGCTGTATGTCCTATTGTTGAGACTCGTGTAGACAGCTGTATGTCCTATTGTTGAGACTCATGAAGACAACTGTATGTTTTATTGTTGAGACTCATGCAGACAGCTGTATGTCCAATTGTTGAGACTCGTGCAGACAGCTGTGTGTTCTATTGTTGAGACTCGTACAGACAGCTGTGTGTTCTGTTACTGAGACTCGTGCAGACAGCTGTATGTCTAATTGTTGAGATTCATGCAGACAGCTGTATGTCCTATTGTTGAGACTCATACAGACAGATGTATGTTCTATTGTTGAGACTCATGTAGACAGCTGTATGTCCAATTGTTGAGACTTGTGAAGACAACTGTATGTTCTATTGTTGAGTCTCATGCAGACAGCTGTATGTCCAATTGTTGAGACTTGTGCAGACAGCTGTGTATTCTATTGTTGAGACTCGTGTAGACAGCTGTGTGTCCTATTGTTGAGACTCATGAAGACAGCTGTGTGTTCTCTTGTTGAGACTCATGCAGACAGCTGTGTGTCGTATTGTTGAGATTCGTGCACACAGCTGTATGTCCAATTGTTGAGACTTGTGCAGACATCTGGGTGTTCTAGCTGTTACTCACGTACCATCCACAAAGGCCATGTATTCCTAACTGTTGAGTTCAAAGATCAGATTGTTCATTTATTCCAAATGTTCAAGCTAGAAAACAAGCATAGAATGCTCACTACATGTTTCTAGATACAGCAGAGAGATCAGAGTAGAGCCATGTTGTTTGCCCAACAATATATAGTAACTGGATGTCTTTTATAATATAACTGTTCCATTCCCATGACATTTTGATGCTTTAATTAACCTAAATATTATTTTACATTATTCTAAATGGAGGCGCATACAGCATAAAACTGGCATCCCATGCATACATATGCATTTATTAATCTAGAGTGAAAAGTGGGAAATCCTTGATATCTTCTTAAATAGGAATCTCATACACATCTCAAAGACCTCATGACATTTGTGGAAGTTCTTTTTAACACTCATGGCTGTTTTTGTTTTGTTTTTTTTTCTGTAGCATGTGACAATGTAGTAATAGTGAATAAAACCTATGGCATCTTGGAGAGCATAAACTACCCAAAGCCCTATGACAGTAATCTACGTTGTAACTGGACCATCCAAGCTACAACAGGCAATACTGTGAACTACACATTTCTGGATTTCAGTGTGACTTATCATGGAAACTGCTCCATAGAATATTTAGAGGTGAGTGTTCTGAAGATCAGTAAATAATTCCATGTTCATATCAAGTAATAAATAAGTAAATAAATAGCTTTAGCTAGAAGTTCTTCATACTTTTCAGAATCAAATCAATAATCAAGCCGTGTGTATCTGTAATATATTGACTACCAGTGTTGATGGATGGGTGTGTTTCATATCTTTATTGCATCATTTTAACTTTTGCTTAAAATTATTATCTTTTTTGTTGCTTTTATGTTTAATCTCTATACATAAGAGAAAATGTCTGAATATTTTAATACCTACTTTTCCTGGTACTAAGTATAACTTTTTATTTTAAAATTCAAGTTCATTGAAATCTATTTTCCATTTTCAAAATAGATATTGTTTGTTACAAAAAATGACCACTTGGAATATTATAAATTCAAATTTCTTTATGCAATCTTATATACTAGGAATTGCTTTAGTATTAAATGTAGAGTTTGAGGTAATATAGAATATGAGGTAATCTGCTATTTTTATCATGGGAAATTTTACTTAAGAAAGTTGTTCTGATCCCGTGCATATGCAACTTTTAAGATTATACATTTTAAAAATTAGGAAGACACTTATTTTGCTTATTTTAATATTAATACTCACTCAGGTGAACATAAATTTAGATCTTGGTTTATACTTTCATGGGTTAAACAAAAATTTCATTTAAACAGTTGGCATATGTTTGACATCTATTTTCCACAGTTAATACCATCACTTGTTGAGTCAACTGACATATCACTTTTATTTTCCTCTTTGCTGTTATCATATGCTACCCCTGTTTCCACATCTGATGCTTTTGCTGGCAAACTTTCACGAAGTGTAGGGGACCCACTCTGGCGGTATAGTTCATTTTTTCCCAAGGTTTCCACAACTCTATGACTTAGTGTGGTTTTTGTTTGTTTGTTTGTTTGTTTGTTTTTTACAAGATTATTAGTGAGGATGTAGCTAGTGGCAGAGTGCTTGCCTGGAATGTGCAAAGTCCCAGGTTCAATACCCATAGCAAATAAAAGGGATTTGTGGTGTTTAGCAATCTCCCCTGCAAAGACTTACAGAGTCAGCACTTGTAAGCCGAGGCCATGTTCCCAGGGAAACAACCTTTGCAAACTTCCCTAACTCCCCTTCCCCAATCTTACCAAAAGACTGATGTATTTGAGATGACCATGCCCTTTTTCAAGTACTACGTGAGCTTTAGAACCAGAGAACATCTATTCTTTGAGAGACTTTTGCTTGAAGTCAAGAATATAAGGAGAGTCCTTTGTTTGGGGAAAAGTTCTATTGGATTAACAACAACAACATCAAACAAAAACTTTATTCAAGTCGTGATGCATCCCTGTAATCTTAGCACGTCAGAGCCTGGGGCAGGAGGATTATCAGCCTGAGGTCAACTGAGAAATAATAACAAAATTCTGTCACAGAAAAATAGACCAATCAAGCAAACTACAAAACACCCCTCATTTTATATGTAGAAAAAAAGTATGTAGAAATAGTATTCTCACATTAGAAAGCCATATATGCTAGTTGCCCTAGGAAAATATGATGCACTACACAGCAAATTTAAGGCATGAAGATGGAATGGCATTTTCTGTTGCTTGGCTTTCAGGCTTTAGAAACAGTGTCTTCTGTTGTAGGTCAGGTTAGCTTTAAACTCGATGCTGACCTTGAGAGTCTGTTTCAGCTGCCTCCACCACCAAAATGTTGGAATTATAGGTGTGTATCACGGCTGGCTTGTCAATGGTTTTAAGGTCCACTTAACTTCCCCTCAAGTCAGGTACCCCCAGGAGCTCAGGAACTACCCTGTTTCATTTGCATAACTTAATTATACTTTTCTCCACATATGAGACTTTCCTCATGGTTTAGGTAGCAATTTTTTTTATTAGTTCTCATCCTGAACTTTTATGTCTTCTTGAAGTACCAGCTGTCTGATATTAACTTTGACCAAGTCCTGACTTTGCACTGAGACTTTGCACAAATTTGAGGAACTGAGATTAAGTTGTCGCAGCCATATTTCATCTGTAATCTGATGGTAGCTATTAACTAATAAGAGAGAACTGAATTCCACAGTAAGCATTTTGTAAATTCCTACACATTCAGTACAGTCCTTCCGCTCAGCTCTGAACACAAATCAGAACATGCAAATGTTGGGTGTGCAACACACCCCATGCTAAGTGGGCACCATGGCTGTAATCTGCAATGGTACAGTGCCAAGTGCTAAAAAAAAAAAAAAAGAGGAAGTGAATGCAGTGGTCTTTATTTGGGGGGGACAGAGTGGAGAGGAAATGAAATGAACACTTCCGGGAACTATACCCCACTTCTTTGGACTTGCCTGGGGGTGCAATGGCAACAAAACATCTCCTCGGGTAAGTCTTAGATGTGTTTGAAAACTCAAATAAGAGTACTTGTTCCAACAGTTACAGAACAGCTCATTAGAGGCGCCTTGTGATGGTGAGCCTGTCGTGTCCCAGGCATGCCATTTCTCTTGTGCAACACTGATGGCGGAAGTACAGAAACACAGAATGAGAAACAGAAGTTCAGAAAAGCCTTCCAAAGAGTGGCACTATTGCCAGAGGGAAGAGAGCTTTTTCCATCGCATAAGCCAACGGGGCAGGACCAGAGCCATGGCTGCAGAGGCTGCTCTGTGATGGGAAATTTAAAAATCCCAACCATTTAAGGAGAAAAAAGCCACAAGCACAAAATCTCTAGCTTCCATTATTCTAATAACTTCTAGTTAAAGGTTTGCTTTGTTTTATTTTTTATTTTTCCCTTCAAGTGACTTAGCCAATTCCCCAATGAGTGACACTTACTGGGCCCAGAAATTAGTTATTTTGAAGTAAGAAAACAGAAACTATAAAAAGACTGGATTATGTCCAGCCCAGACCTCACTGGGAAATGAATCTACCCTTTATTGTTCTCTCTTCTGGCCAAAACAAGACACATCAGACTTAGAAATAGGATCTCAGTGCGAGCACAGAGCATTTGTTTAGGGAAGATGGACATTGCCCTAGCAGCTATGTGAAGTCAGTCTCAAGGATTCAGTCCGTGTTTCATACCGTGATTTCATTTTTATTCTGGGTGTTCATTTAGAAGAAATTTCTAACAGGTGACCGGGGATACAGGGAGAAGCGGTAGATTTGGGGGAAATCAACACACTGGTGTGTAAATACTCCGGCAGGTGTTAGAGGTGTTAAGTCAATGGAGGCGGGTGTGCTTAATGGTGAGAATAGCAGAGAAAGGAGGTTGGCTCAGGGAACCAAAGAGTGGATAAGGGAAGGTGTGAGATAATGCAGTCAGTGGTCAAAGCAGGTGAGGGCTGAGACGGTTCGCTGGAACATTAGCGGGATTGAGCAGGGACATGTTGTGGCTTAGCAGGACATAGCAGAAGGCTGTGAGGAGACGTAGAGGTTCGACTGGCTTCTTTGCCTCAAACCAGTATAGGAGGCCATGGCCTCTCTTCTCTAGTCCTCGCCTACATTTCCTTAACTGGTCCTCATGTGGCAAGCTTTCATGGGAGTTCCCCTCTGCGTGTCCTTTATCTGCATTGCCAGAGTGTCCTAAATGTGGTCCCAGAACTGGACAGAACCTACCATTAACCTGGGCAGAGATCCCTTTCCTGAGAGCATGCTATCTGTTTAAAATGATCCCGGTATTATAGGCAGAAGGTACATGAGGTTTGTTAGCGCCCAGGTGTTATCAAGACCTGTGATCTCCCAGATGCTTTTTAGGTGAACAGCTATAGCGGGTAAGCTTTGTAGCGTGTAGGTCTTACTCACCTTAGCTCATACAGTTCAAAAAGGTCCCGGAGGACATTTCTCCTAGCAAGTTATGTTTAAATTTGTCTGGGAATGTCTTCACCTCATGATCCTCCTAAATCAATATTCAGTACTCTTTAGAACATTTTTCCTTATCCATTCCTTATGGGCATACAACTTCTTCAAAAATAATTGACAAAGAGTTGAAAGAATGAGGAAGTGGGAAGGATCTAGGAGGAAATGAGGGAAGGGAAAATGATCAGAATATGAAAAAAGTTAATTTTCAATGAAAAATAGTTGATTAAAAATGTCATACAGGATGGCACCTGTTTCAAATACTGTCATAAAGTGGTTTTAGTTTAAATGTATCTATTAGTTGAATATTTGGGGGCCTATCACTATTTAAACACTCAGGTTATAATAACTGCTACTATTTACTAAGCATATATTATAGCTGGGTAACACGGGAAACATTGTTCTCATTTTACAGGTAGGAAAAGTTAGATGGATATGCGTTTCCCCTAGCTAAAAATAACAGTAACAACAAGAGGCAGGGACGCTGATGCCCAGGCACTGTGCTTTCTTCATACATCAGAAATTCTCTTTCATAGCTTCCTGTTACCTTCACAGAAATCGTGAGGGAACGTCCATGGGTCCCTCACGGTTCTGACACTGTTTTTCAAGAGGAATGGATCCTGTTTCACCATGTCTTCTTCACAGAAATTGCCTTTTACTAAAATAACCATAATTTATTTTTATATGCTAAAAATTATTTTCAGTTTCTGATTTAGGATATTAGCTGAAATTCTTGTCAATCTTATCTATGAGATGTCTGAACAAACGTTTGTATATTTTGCAAACTGAAAGACATTTCCCATAGACCTTGGACGGTTCTTCTAGCGTTCGGTTCTCTGTGTTATAGTCGCCACAGGTGCATCTCATGCACAGTAATACAGGAGAAAGGATTAGTAATATTTGCTGTGGGGTTGCAGCTTTGAGGGGCATAGGCCACACAGAAGAACCCTAGAGTCCAGGAAATGCCCAAGTGTTGGGACCATTTGGAGTCCTGGCTTCCAGCCGCTCTTCCCTGCTAGAGATCTTTACCTCTGATTTAAGTTACTGAAAGCTGTGCTTCACGAGCACGTGTTGCCTTTAGGATCAGAGAACAGGTTTTTACCTGTTGGCCACCTGACTGTTAGGTATATAAGCCTCCATGGAGCTACTGAAAAAAAGGGCTTCTTACCAGTGACTAGAGGTCCGCATCTGTGTGGTCTCCCTCTCTGGCTGTCTCCCTGTCTCTCTGTCTGTCTGTGCTGTCTCCCTGTCTCCGTGAGTTTGTATGTTTCAACCTCCAGCCCCTAGCCCGAAGCAGCTCGGGAACTGAATGGTAGCACACAGAGTGCAGAAAGGCGATTGTGCGTGGCACCCAAGAGTGAACTCTCCACCGTCGCTCCTCTGGGAAGCTCTGTTGCTTCTTCATGACTGTTCCTATCTAGCCCTACTTTTCTCCAGAAGCTTCACAGAGTTTCCACATCCTTGCCCTTGCAGCTTCGACATGCACACTGAAGGAAGGACTGTGCAGAGGGTACGAACCTAAATCAGTGGCTCACGTTTATAATTTAGCAGCCAAGGTGTGGGTCCAGCTTCCACACGCATGAGCAGCTCTGGAGGTGGTGTGAGCGGCCCTCTTCACATGTGACATCTCTAAGCAAAGGCAAATGCTCCGAGCAGGGAGGGTCATGATTCTGCTGTCATTCCAAAACATTTTACGACAACCAAGAATCCACCAAAATGACAGATTATTTCTGTAATGAGTAAGAACTGCAGACTAAGGTTCGCTTACTCCTGGAAAGATTCATTAAGAAGCTGACCTGTCTCCTGAACTGAAATTCTATGTCTCCTCCTCCAGTTTCAGAATCAAACTCTCATCTGTCTCTCCTGTGTCAAGTTTCTCCTTATTGGAAGGCATTGCCTAGCCAACTCAGTCATCCTCTTCCTACCCTGATCATAGCTTTGAACACTGGGACCCTTTTCCTGGTTACGAGAGACTCCAACATTTGGCTGATCTGTATGCATCCTCACAAATACAGTCAGAGAGCTTTGTAGGTTGGTCACTTTCTTCAGAGGCTTTCCCTTTTGCTAACCTCCGCTCCCGTGGCATTTCTGACTCATAGGAATGATTTAATTTTTAATAATCTATTACTTACTTTGAATTTTCTTTTCCCTTTCTATTCCTCCCCTTTAAAAATTGATTCTTTCTTTCTTGACCTATCTTGAGATAGATAGCCTTACTTGTCACTGTGGAATAAGAGTCACTCAAACCTTAGAGTTACAATTGATGTATTCAGCTATTCTCAGTCCTTACGGTTTGTCACTTCCATAACAATAACTGCTCCTTCACAGCAACAGTACATCCAGAATTGAACTTTCTGAGAAACAAGCATGCAAATAATTCAGCAAATTCTATGGTTTTGTCAAAACAAGATATCCCACATGTCAAAACAAGTGCCCACATGGCTGATTGGTCTTCCAATCGCATTTCTGTAGATCATTTGGGTGCAGCAGTGTGTTGACAGGTTTCTTTTGTAGAGGCTGCAGTCTAGGAAGTGGAGGGGTGGCTTGGTGATTAAGAGCACTTGCTGCACATACATGAGGGCCAGGGTTCAGATCCCAGAGCTCACCTGTAACACCATGGGAAGAAGAGGTGGAAGACTGCTGGGGCAGATCCTCAGGGCTGGCTGTCTTCCAGCCTAGCTGAAAACAATATGAACCTCAAAAAAAAAACATAAAGGAAAGAAAAAGGCAGAGAATGATTTTTTTAAAAAAAAAACTGATACTCTCTTATGGACACCTCATGTGTGCGCAGAGGCAGAGTACCCCGACATGTGCACATACATAGAGATAGATAGATAGATAGATAGATAGATAGATAGATAGATAGATAGATAGATAGATAGATAGATAGAACTTTCAAGGACATTGCTGTCTCTATTGATTTAAAAATTACATTTTAAATTGGCCATTAAATCTAGCTGCATTCCAAAATCAGCTTTATCTCTTATTCAATATAGAAGCATTTTCTAAGATCCCACCACAGATTTCACCAGAACCCAAGAGTATTCCAGCATATAAGGCCCCACAAGACTTTGGCCAGCACTGAAGATCACTTTCTGTAGCCCACTCTGTCATGACTGATGGTGATATCTTCATTCCCAAGCTCTATTGGGAAGTTACAAATGTCCTGATAGGCAACTTAGTATCTACCTTTAGTTACAATTAAATATTTCTCTTTAAAGTGAGTCTTGCTTTCCCACAGTTACAGAGGTACTTGTGTTCTCAGGGGGCCATGCGATGATGTTATTACAGCGACCACATCACATAAACAATGTCAGCTTGATGGTGCAATGCTTGTCTTGGGACTCTGAATTTTGCTGCCTCTACTTCTCGTATTTGGCATCTTTGCCACTCTAGTCTTGGTCTTGGGGTTTCTATTGCTGTGGTGAAAGACCAACCCGAGCAACATTGAAGGAAACAGGGCTTTGGCTTATGCTTCCATAGCACTGTTTGTCTCTAAGGAAGTCAGGACGGGGCAAGATCCTGGAGGCAGGCACTTGTTGTAGAGGCCAGGAAGGGTACTGCTTACTGGCTTGCTCAGCCTGCTTCCTCATAGAACCCATGACTACCAGCCCAGGGACGACACCACTCACAATGTGCTGGGCTTCCCCCATCAATCACTAATTAAGAAAACACCTTAACGTCAGATCTGAGGGAGACATTTTCTCCATCAAGGTTTCTTCCTTTCAGATAGTCGTAGTTTGTGTCACAACTATCACAGTCCTTCCATCCCATCCTCTCCTCCCTTTCTGTACCTTGTCAACGTAAGAAAGTTTCAGATTCTTCCTGCTGATGCCAGTGTCTTCTGTCAAACGCATTTCCCTCCAGTGTGAAAATCTCTTTCATCTCTTGCCAAACCCTTACAGATGTCATCCTGCTCACTAGATGTTCATATCATGTGCTTCACCCTTCTGTCCTCTTTTCAACTGCGAAATAACCATTATACCATGGAAACATTCCATTGCAAAATAATGCCTTTAGTTAAAGAATGGATTAAAGAACTCATCACCAATGTCCCTGAATCCTCCAGTTTGGCACCATATCCCCTATGAGCCAAAGTTCTCATCCCACAACAGTGAGTCACATGATTTTGGGATTACCCAATGCAGTGCTAGCTGTATTTGTAGAGGACTCACGTAGACTTGCTGGTACTTCATGCAACAATAGTTTATTTCTCAGTCACATCAGAGTCATCACCGGTATTCTTAGTTTTCCATATAGTGATTCATGAGCACAGCTAGCAGGGAAGACAATTCATGGTAACCACACAGTTATATACCACAGAATCTGGTAGATGATTCACAAATAGGAGCTTTGTGTTGTAGTGAGTTAGGGAAATGCTGAGTTAAACACAGTTTGGTGGGTTGGTTATTTTGCTTTTTGCTGGCTATGTTACTTCTTCAAGCTATCTGAATATGTGTGTGGTTTTTATGAGTCAGAGTTGGCCTTGAACTCCTAATTCTCCTGTCTCAGCCTCCGGAGTGTTGAGATTACAGGCAAGCACCACCAGGCTAGTTTGAGATCAACGTTTTGAAAAGACTGTTCTGGTTAATTGAATAACATGGAGATTCTTTAAGGGTCTTGATGTAGGAAGTGAGAGCAATGGGGCCAACTCTTGTACTGCTGTGAAGGAAGAATGTTCAAATTCAGGAATTTTAAGAACACTCTAGAATTACTTTCTTAACTCTTTCCCCCATACTCCTGGAAAGCTAAACAATCTTCATTCCAAGTCTTCTCAAGACATTTGAGAACCATGTTTTCCACCCTTATTACAAAATATTTTCTTGAAAATGCCATCTGTGTTTCTCCAGCTGACTGGCGGCTCAGCCTAGGGAGGCCTGTCTCCCTCCCTCAAGTTCAGCAACACCCACAGTTCACGTGGGCTGCCTTCAACTTCCATGTCCCCTTACTCCATATATTCCGTTCTGGTTAGTACTTTGGCTTCTCTTTTCTTGGAATCTTTTAAAAAGCAAATTCTTTCTTGGAATCTGTTTAAAGGCAAAATTATTTTATCCAGTTCAAGTTTTTTTTTTTTCACATAACTTCTCCAACAAAGGAAGTAAATAAGATGTTTGTATTTGCTCATCACTGCCGGTCACATGACTACATAACTGGTCACATGACTACATAACTGGTCACATGGCTACATAACTGCTTCCATGCAGGACTCCAGAACAATTGCTCAGTATTCAGAAATTCTGGTTTCAAGAAAAATAGTAGTCTTCCTTAGTACTCCATGAAAAATGTAATTGTAAAGAGTTCTTTCTTGTGCTGTTGAGGAGCCCATTATCAGAATCAAATCTGTTTAAGCACACTTAATCAAATTAGGTTAAACCGCCCATCGCTGTGGCACAATAAGAATAAAGCACAGTGTTCTTCAAATATTACTTGGCCAGAAGTGACCTGTGACATTGGGCCCCATAGCTGTCCTGCTCAGTCCTTTCCATGTCTGCTCAGAAAGAAGATTCTAGAGCCAATGAGCCAGGATTCAAAACTAAGCTTGGGGTAACCTCGGGTAAGTTGTTCAGTTTCTCTGTGCCTCATTCTTCTCCATAAAATGGAATGATCAGAGTAAATGAGCTAATAACATGAAGAGAGAGAACAGAGTCCAGCACACAGTGAGCAAAGGCTCCCTGTTGTTACTGGCACTAACTGAAGCGCTGCTCCTGAGCCGCATCCATCCTGCAGGCTGAGGGAATTAACGGCCCCTCTTCAGGATTCTTCCTTTTCCTCTTGCCTTCTGTCTTCGGCTTCTTTAGTGCACGTTGGCACTTTTCACCAAGGGTAAATCACAGCACCCACATTCTAACCCCTTATCTAACTGAAGCTCTGAGGAAACAGAGTAAAGAAAGGGTGGTTCCATTGACGCATTGGAAGTTTTAGAACCTGTCATTACAGCTTTAAAAACTGTGCTGTTCTCTATAGTTCTTTAACAGAGAAGGAGGACTTTTCTGGATCTTAACACTTGTTTTTAGAAAAAAACATGGTGAAGGAAGCAACAACATTTTCCCTTGAATAGTTGATGAATTTCCTGATTCTGCCTTATTAAACCTGCACACATCTCGGCTTGTAGAGTTGTACAGTAAAGATGACAATACTGTCTTCATTCCGGAGATGCTAGGCATTTTAACCTAGAATAATGCATGGTAGAAAACGCAAGCCCTTAAACAGTGTCTTGTTATTCCAGCATGAACAGAATCCCCCCGCAGAGTACTGTCTGCCCTCGGGAACCTTTTGCACCAAGTAAAACCCTGTAGTTGAGACCCGAGGGCTTGTTTCTGTTACTAAAGTGTGTGTCACACAAGCATGAGAACCTGAGTTCAGTATCCTCTACAGAAAGCTGGGTGTGACATCACCCCTCCCATCTCTCTAACCCAGTCCCAGAGGATAGGGGTGTGGAAACGGGAGGGCCCCTGAAGCTGGCCAGCCAGCCTCATTAAATTGGGGAGAAACTTTGTCTCAAAAACTAGAGAGCAACTGAAGCACCCAGTCCGGATCTCTGGCCTCCACCCAGCAGCACACTCATGGACTGAGACCCACAAGCTCACAAAAGCACCCTCCACACATGAATACTTGCAATACCCACTCCACAGACTATAGTCTTCAGGACAGTGTTCCTAACTCTCCGGCACTGAGTTGGACACAGTGACCCATGTGTAGAGAACAGGGCTCCCTCCCTCTGCCTCTTGGCCTTCTTAACAAAGGCCACAAGCCTCCTCTGTCTAAATCTGAGCAGCCTGGTAACAAAAAAAATCTCACTTTCTGGTTAGAGCAAAGCAGAGAAACAAAGGAATTTCTGTGTGTGCAACAACGGGTCTGTCTTTAATCTGGAAGCTCCTCCTTGCACACTTCCTGACAGATGAGTCACTCTTCCTAGAACTGTCCCTTAGAGGAAGTCTGCCCCTAGGACCTTCAGAGCAGCTCCTAGGCCACCTGGCACTTGCTTGTGAGTGTAAGGAGATGCTGTATGCAGCCATTCAGTTTTCTTGTGAGTGTAAGGAGATGCTGTATGCAGCCATTCAGTTTTCTTGTGAGTGTAAGGAGATGCTGTATGCAGCCATTCAGTTTTCTTGTGAGTGTAAGGAGATGCTGTATGCAGCCATTCAGTTTTCTTGTGACTGTAAGGAGATGCTGTATGCAGCCATTCAGTTTTCTTGTGAGTGTAAGGAGATGCTGTATGCAGCCATTCAGTTTTCTTGTGAGTGTAAGGAGATGCTGTATGCAGCCATTCAGTTTTCTTCGTGACACCAGTTGTGAGACTCTTGCACTCCAAGATAATCGACCTTTGGAACTGTGAGAAGTTCAGCCACAAGGCTGTGCTCTCTTAAGTCAGAAAGCAGTCCAAGGCACATCTTACACAAATGTTGACTCCCGAGTTGTCTGGGTAAAATGTGATTTGTTTTTTTAATTTTAAAAATTTAAAAGATCTCTATTTTAATGTGATCCAGATTCTTCTGGGATAGGGAATGGTGTCTGGTGGCATATACCTATAATCCTAGCACTTCAGAGACTGAGACAGGAGGATCAGATTAAGGACAGACAGCTACATAAAAACCCCTGTCTTTGGGTAAAGGAAAAAATGCTGCTCTTTTCTGACCATCCTCATAATTAATAATTTTCAAGTGATTAATTTGCTACACTTGATGCAGAGTCACCAGTCCCCAAAAGACAGCCTGCCCTTGAGTTCAAAAGAGCTATGGTTTCTCTGCTCCATATTCTCTCAGATTTGAAGCAGGAGCAGGAGATACAGATGAGTAAGAACCAAACCCATCAATTTCCTCAGCTACATCTAAGCCACTTAGAAACCTTTTCATGTGCTCACAGCTTGAAATTATTACCCACAACAGTTCCCTCTTGCTGCGTCCTGGCCTCTTTTTTTTCCACATTCAGGCCAAAGACAAAAAAACATAAAGACATTCTGCTATCAGGCTTGCAGGCATACTGTATGGGTAGGACCGTGTTTGCAGGCACAATGCACAGGTAGGACTGTGTTTGCAGGCACACTGCACAGGTAGGACTATGTTTACAGGCACACTGAACAGAGAGGACCATGTTTGGAGGCACACTGCACAGAGAGAGAGGACCATGTTTGGAGGCACACTGCACAGAGAGAGAGGACCATGTTTGCAGGCACACTGCACAGAGAGGACCATGTTTGCAGGCACACTGCATGGGTAGGGCTGTGTTTGCTGGCACACTGCATGGTTAGGACCGTGTTTGCAGGCACATTACTGCAGAGTAGGAAAGGTGCAGGTCACAAGGCTGAGTTTTAAATATTGTGAATCCCAGTTTGGATTCTTGTCTACTTTTTAAAATGAGGCAGATTTCCTCTGCAGCGTTATAGGTAACATAATACAGACATACATACATACATTAGCCTTTTTAGTTGGCATGCAGAATAATCACTGCATCTTCATATCCATTTTAACCTGTCTTGCAGGAACCCCTCCTCCATTGCTCCCCTCTGCTTTCATTGCTCGTGCTAAAATACGCAATGATATTTTAATTTCAGTTCCTATTTAACAGGCTTCCTCTTTCTGCTGTGGCAACTTGGGGGAAGAGGCAGAAGCAAGCTCCTTAGGTCTCTGAGGCTCAAGGCTCTAAGGTTTCATGTTTCTCTATCAACTAGGTTTTTCTCAATCCTGGAGTCCATCTGCAGCAGATGCAGAGAATTTTGGAAGACACAATAATTTTTTTTTTAGAGCATCTAGGGTTTCACTATGGCAGAACAATTGGCAGGAGGAAGGCTGCAGCTATGGAGTTAACTGTTTATGTAGTCAAGAGAGAGTATTCTTGGCGTTCAAAACCTTTCCCTTCCCCCTGGGGAGCGAACTAGCAGTCACTGCTCCATCAGTTTCTATAAAAACCAATACTCATAGAAAGCCTTTAGTCCTTGGGCTTCTGATTTTTAATGAAGAATTACAATAGTTGATAATAAAAAGTTACCGCAGAAAAAGAAATACTCGGGATCAACATGGTTTGAAGATATTGCTGGAACAGATTACTTTCCATAACAATATTTTAGAACAGCAATGCTGATGTTTGATCCTGAGTGCAGCAGAGAGATATGGAAATAGGAGAATATTTTTAGAAAGCCAGCTGGGTGTCTGACAACTGAGAGAAGTGTGGAATTCTAGGGAAAACATTACCAGAACGCACTTATATTATGATGTCAACAGTTCCCCCAAATAATGCATTAAAAATAGATTTATCTAATCAAAAAAGAACACAGAGTCATTGCAGGAGATTGAGGAAACATAGAAAAGTTTAGAAGAAACGAGAAATCAAATTGCACCATTGCTAATAACATTTATAGTACTTATTTACTGCTCTCTTTTTATGTTTATTTTATTTTAATATGCAAAGGTCATCTCATGCATTCTAGCTGATTCTGACATTTTTATGGGACTTATCTATTATATGTGTCATTTTCCACATTCTCATTTCCTTACCACAGTGCTGCCTGCTGTGAGACATTTAGTGTCCTTCAAATTTCCACTTTTCTAAACAATTCTGACATAAAGATCTTTGTAGTCAGATTGTTATCTTACATCCATGGTTATACACTCATTGAAAAAAAAAATAAAACAAAGCAAACAAATAAAAACATAACAAAAGAACAGAAATCAACCTTTACGACTTCTGATGGAAGTGGCCCGTAGAAAGCAGGACCTATAAACGCAGTAAGAGAAGACCAAGACCGGCCAGCTCACAGACAGGCCAGCTCACAGACAGGCCACTAAGCCCTCTGGATTTCAGATAAACCTCTAATTCAAAGTGACACAAAATAACTCGGACTACGGTGCTCTGCTGGCCTCTCACTCCCATGCAAAGCCTGCCATTATGAGTAACCAGTGACTGTAGATGGGCATTCCCCATTTCCTGTCCCACCCTGGCAGCACATGGCAGCAAGGCTCTTCCCATAGTGAAGAGATGTGTGTGAGCCTCAGATGCCAGGGCACTGTGAAGGAGGAGTGAGGAGAGGCTTCCACAGAGCCGTGGTGGAACAATCCTGAGTATGTCCTGCGCTGTCAGCCTTCCTCAGCGTTTGCCTAATTGACCTTCTGCAGTTCAACGGTCGTACCTTTGGTTCAACACATACCTTTGGTTTTTCCGGTTCATAATGACAACTTTGTATCCGACTCTGTGATTTTTCCTTTGGCAGAATTACAGAAACATACCAAAACCCTTACATTGACAGCAGCCTATAAAGGTGCCATACTTATGAAGATAATGCGTGTAAAACTTAACAGCATCTATAAGGGTCGCTCTTGAAGTGGACTGTGGCTCAGAGGTGGAATACTTTCCCAGCCTGCACAGTACCCTGGGTTCTGTGGCTCAGAGGTGGAATACTTTCCCAGCCTGCAGAGGAAAAATAATGAGTCAATGCCATAGGCATTCTACAGTTGTGCGGGGGTGGGGGGGGCAGAGGGGCGTGGAGCGGAGGAAAGAAGTGAACAGGTGTGTCAGGAATTCAGCAGCTCTGGTCCACTTGTGTTCCAGGGCCAGCAGGAGCTGCAGGGTAGATAGGAGAAAGGTCACTAAAATAAGAAGCTCTTTCCACTTCAGCGTGTCCAGCCCCTTCTCACCCCATCATGCTAGCTTCAACAACTTCTGATGTCCTCTTTCTTGTTGGGCCATCCCTGGCTATGAAGGAGCACACTTCCTGCACTCCTGCACACACACGTCAGTTCCTTCACCTCACGCAGGAAGATTTGCAACTGGCTTTACACCCAGAATGTCAGGGACGGTTGCAGTGGCCACTCAAACCGAGGTAGCCACAGTAACACGATGCAAGGAGGGGCTCTCGGTTTCCAGGCTTGATTCATTTCTTCCCTGTCTTCTCAGCCAGTGACCATTCTGAGTGCTAACCATTAGTCAGCCTTTGCTGTCTAGACTCATATTACATTTCACAAAGCTACTTTTGGGTGGTTTCTTTATTAAAAAAAAAACAACCTAATTTTGTTCCCTTTGTGTATGACCAAAAGTTGGAAAACATTTGAAGCATATTCTACACGTGAGGCCTTGTTGCCATGTAGTTGTCTCATTGGTCACAAACCTGTATGAACTATGTGACACAAATTTTCACATTCATACAGAAAGCTTAGATCCAAGAAGTTAAGTAATTTCCTCAAGACTGTGTGATGAGCGAAGCTCCTGTAGCTAGACTGTGTCTGACTCTGACCACGTTGACTGTGGATGTCCTGGCGAGGAACTGACTGCGTCCATCAGTTACACTTGACTTCAAAAGCCCACAGGAGAATCCTTCTCAGGAGTTAAATCAGCCCCCTTGCACTGACTAGAGTCTACTTTATCTAGAAAAGAGGAATCTCTGCTGCATCTGAAAAGTCCTCTTCACAGCAGATAAATTATTTCAGTTACATGTTCAAATCTCAAGTAATTTTCCTTGCAAGTTTCAAGATTTACATATGATAGGATGTGACTGAATTCTCCGAAGTTTACTCCAATTTTAATGATATCATACAAGAAAGGCTTCCTTCGCTTTTTCTGCCTTCAAATTAATCTTCTTCAATAGAGAAAAGTGAGGTTTACCTCTAGACACACTTCAAGAAAACGAGAAAACAATACTTAAGATTGCTGTGGTGGCTCAGTGGTACAGTGCGTGCCGAGCATTGGCAAGATGCCGGGTTTGAGCTTCAGAAACAGGAAAGAAAAAGTACAAAGGAAAGGAAAAAATGTACATAAAGAATGACTTTTGTGTTAATCTGAAGTAAAGAGGAATACTTCAGCGGCCGCGCCCCCATGCTAAAAGAGTTAGGAAACCGTTGGTCTGTTCGTCTCCTTGTGTGGTAGACACTTAGTTACCATTTTCATGCATTATAGTCACAAATTTTCAAAGTCACCAAAGAGCAGCATACAAGAGCTCAAAGGAGAGACTCCTGCAAACCAAGGGTCTTGAAGAACATGTTCTTAGTGTTGTTGAAGGGAGGGCCTGCTGTGGGCAGAGCAGGTTGCAGTGGGTGCTGCTCATTTAGACCCTGATAGCCAGTGATTCTGAAGTTGCCCACAAAGCCAGGGGACCTTTCCATCTGTTGGTTGGTTGGTTGTTTTTTTTTTTTTTTTTTTAAGACATGATCTCTCTGCTGTCCTGGAACTCACTTTGTCAACAAGGCTGGCCTCAAACTCAGAGATCCACCTACCTCTGTTTTCTAAGTACTAGGATTAAAGACATGGGCCAACCATACCTGAAAGCCAGGGCACTTTAATCTCCAGGGCCAGTGAAATGGTTCAGCAAGTGACGGCACTAGCATCTACAAGGGTAGCAACTTTAGTTACACTTACATACCTGCACTCATGCATATATATCATACACAAACACACATACAAATAAATAAAAAATTAAGAAGCATTAATATCACAATAATTGGACTGTCTCAGACGTTGCCATGCCTTTGTCTTCAATTCTATATTATCTGCTTTGGGGGTCCTTAATATTGAGAGGATCATTTCATGTTGTAACTGGAGTCTGAACTCACTAGTGGTCTCCATGTTTGCACCAGGTTTTCATCCACACAGAGGAAGTAACCCAGTCGCCCAGGATGCTGAGAAGTGTGGCTTAGCCAAGGGATTCCCTCCTCTCTATGTGCCCTGAGAAGGGCTGAGGTTTATTTGTTGTTGTTGTTGGAGAGGAGGTGAGGGAGACTTGAAAGAAAAACATTATACTTAAATTGTGTTTCTAAGAGAAAAACTGACAAGATTGTATACAGAAGGTCTTTTGAGACCCAATCTCACATTTGAAATGTTTGATAGCCAGTGTGACAAAGTGAGAACCATTTCAAGTAATAAAAGACTTTCAGAGACATAAATGAGAACCCCACCTTCAAAGTGAGAGAATCTCACCTGTAGTTTTAGTTTCCTTCTAGAGAGCTCACTTAGAACTTCTCGGTCGTTCTGTGGCGTGGTTAGGGCTCTCTGAAAGCAAAAGAAATCATAGTTTTACCAGGCCCAAACCAGTGTGTTTTCTGGTCATGGCTATGAGTCACAGCTGGAGTGTCCTGCGGTTGAACACTCTGCATT
This sequence comes from Dicrostonyx torquatus, assembly GCA_028555095.1. NCBI lineage: Eukaryota > Metazoa > Chordata > Mammalia > Rodentia > Cricetidae > Dicrostonyx > Dicrostonyx torquatus. The sequence continues at coordinate 1,311,082 of JAQHUG010000023.1, read as the reverse complement.
GAAAACAGAACCAAGAGCAGCAAGACATCAACTGGTTTCCATGGTGACTGGTATTTGTGTCCTTTGAAAAATGACTATTACTTTTTGTGTGGTGAGTTTACTCGGAAATGAATTGTGGAGGTGACATTAACCATCTGTGATGATATAAACAAAAAGACCTGATTTAATTAAAGGTAAATGTTAAAAGGGCATAAAACTGAAGGAATGGGGTGGTTTCTCCCCCTCTCTCTAGTAGAAGTATTGTTGTACACTAATTAGTTCATTAATTTATCTGACATTTTATTTAAGCGTTTTCAAATATGTCTGCTTGACGTTTATTGTAATGTATCATTCTATTCTTCCAAGAGGATAAAGACATTTCTTTATCATTCATCAGTGTTTTCACAAACCCATCCTTCTTGGTCCCCTACTCTGCTCAGTCCTATTCGCAATACGCTCCTTTAAGGCCACTGGCTTCTGGCATTTAGGAGTTCTTCTTTAGTGAAAGGTTCCATTAAAAAGAAGAAAAATTAACCTCCACTTCGTGTAAAAGGTCATAGCTCTTAAGCTTGTTGAGCTATGGAGAAAACAATGCTCTATAATATATTGGAATATAGAATGACCTTATATAGAATCCAACTATGTTCCTCAGCTGGCAGCTATCCGGTGCTTACTGTAATCCACTAGGTTGAGGTTTCTTATGATCATAAAGGTGTTTACCTCAAATTTTGCAGGTTAGAGATGAAGTAATTTCAGCTTCGGTCATTAAATCACATCCAAAGTTAGAATCTCTTGGTTTTAAGGACTCTAAGCTGAAAGACTTGCTTTTATGTCAGTATTTGGAGACAGTATATTTTTGTGTTCAGTTTCAAAGTAGATTTACTGCAATAAAATTGATACAAACTCTGAAACTGAGAGAAATATTCTACAAAGTGACAGTGACTCGGGAGCACTCCCAGTACAGCCTGGGAGCACTCCCAGTACAGCCTGGGAGCACTCCCAATACAGCCTGGGAGCACTCCCAGTACAGCCTGGGAGCACTCCCAGTACAGCCTGGGAGCACTCCCAATACAGCCTGGGAGCACTCCCAATACAGCCTGGGAGCACTCCCAGTACAGCCTGGCTTCCTTGTGCCCCTGCCTCTAGCTTGTAGAAGGTGATAGAGCCCAAGACTCAAGGCAAAGGGCTTTGGCTCTTGTTTCTTCTTTTCTGGTTTTCCTGTTGTGTTTGTTCTCTCTCTCCCCCTCCCTCATTCCCTCTTATCTTTTTCTTTCTTTCACTCTCCCTCCTTCATCTGATTTCTGTCACTATGTAGTGTTCTTAGAGTTTCTATTGCTGAAGGAAACACCATGTCCATCACTGAGGGAAGTCAAGGCAGGAACATGGAGGCAAGATCTGGAAGCAGAGGCCATGAAGGAATGCTGCTAACTGGCTTGCTTGCTCTTCATGACTTGCTCAACCTGCTGTTTTATAGCACTCAGGACCACCAGCCCATGAGTTGTGTGACCCCTTGTAAGCTGCCCATCCCACATCATTAATCAAGAAAATGCTCCTTCCCTAGGCTTACCAAGAAGTCTGTCTGGTGAGGGTGTTTTCTTAATTGAGGGTCTATCTTCCCAAATGACTCTAGGCAGTGTTAAGTTGACATAAAACTAGTCAGAACATGTAGTATGCTAGAAACCTGATAAGAAAGTAAGAGTGTTAAAGTAAGAGTGTTTACAAAAAAGAAATAAGAAAGGTAAAGTAATAGATCTGAGAAATGACTGCTATCTTATTCGTTTACTTAAAAATCATGGATTTAGTACCAGTTGGTGAATGGCATATTAGACTCTGCTTCCCATTTTTAATCTCTGCAGACCATGCACATATCTTATAATCATGATGAACAACTTGTTGAGAATTTGATGAGACAGGCCAACATTCAGAAATCGTGATTTCTTGTGAGCCTGAACAAGATCTCACCTAGGTCCCCACTCTGCAGAATGACTACAAAGTGATTCAAATCCTTTACTGCACAAAATTATTAGACTGATAGTTACAATTTTATGATTCAAATTCTTATCTACCTATACAGAAGTAGTAGTACAGATTCAGTCCTTAAAGTAAATACACTGGTGGCAAAGATCAAAGTGTCCATTCACTGGATCTATACTGGAATCGGGCCCTCATAATACTCTGCTTTTAACAATGAGGGAAAAAAATCAGGGATGGCCTGTTGCCTAAGGAAACCCACAGTCAGTAGGGGTAAAAGGATGCTATGCCCATCACTAGAAAGGGAAGAGATGTAGCTGCCTACATAGAAAGAGAAGCAAAGAGCGAAGGTTTCACTAGGCGTGGTGGCTCACCCCTGTAAACCCATGAGAGCCTGAGGCAGGTGGATTGCTGCAAGTTTAAGCTATCCTAGGTTAACATAGTGAATTTCAAGCCTTCCTGGGTTGCAGAGTGAGACCTTGTCTCAAAACAACCTAAACAAAAACCTAAAGGGGGATGGTTCATTCAGAGGTGGAAAAGATTCATATCTAATTATTGAAATTGTGAAGGTTCCATCAAAGTACTTTGTAAAATTTTCCTATAAGGTTTTCATAGCTGAGTCAATGTGTTTAAGGGACACATATCACACTTTAGTTAATAAAAGTAACTTCACCAGTTTGAAAGTCATTGAGTCCATATTATGCATGTACTCAAAGGCACGCCAGATGCACATCCATTAAAACTAAGTAACCAGGGAAGGCTGAAGAGATAGCTCAGTGATAGAGTGCTTGCCAGAACATGAGATAGGTCAGTCGCCACAGGGAAGATAGCCTGAGAGGAGAATAAGAACAATCAGAGACCAGACACGGCAGTCTTTAATCCCTGGACTCCAGATACAGATGCAGGGGGGTCTCTGAGTGCAAGGCCAGCCTGACACCAGGGCTAAATAGAGAGACTCTCCAAAAAAAAAAAAAAATATCCGGGAAGTCCATGTGCACATTTTCAGATATGTTCCATTTTGGTATCATTCTAAGGGTAACTGGAACAAAGTGATTAATGTGGACTTCAGAGGAATGAAGAAGAAATCTAATGGCTTCCACGTGAGGACAGCTATTTTTTCCTATGTGAAAGGAGAAAAAAATTTTATTTTAAATTGGATATTTGTTTAACTATCTTTCTATTATGGTTTTTAAAATGAGACATCAAGAAAGCTGTAGAAATATGTCCATGTAATAATGGGCAATGACCCCCAGCAGAAACCCTCCCATGGAGGAAATGCAAATGTCCATTAGACATGCAGCGAGAAAACCCAGAAGGCTCTAGTCTGTAGTGCTCAGCCTAACACAAATGACAGTAATTGCAAAAGCACAATTTTTCATTCTTAGCATTAGTATTTCCAATTTTGTGTTCTTGTGGGTTTTGTGTGTGTTTGCATTTTGCATGTACTTTCCATTTTCCCCTTTGTTTGTTTTACTCTGGTTCACTTGTTTAAAGTGGGCCTCTTTGTTTTCTAAAGAGAGGGAGAAAGCTTGGAGTTGGATGGGTGGCAAAGGGAAGGTGAGGAAGATAAGGGAGGAGATGATGAGGGGAAACAGTGATCAGAATATATTGTATGAAAAAGTTAGTTTTTAAGAAAAAAATATATAGAAAAGCAAAAATAAATAAAAATGATAGTAGTCAAATTTAACAAAGTTGCATGGAAAGAATTGTGCCTATAAAGTGCTAATATGATTTTAGTTTGGTACAAACTTTCTACTAAGAAATTTAATAATATTACGAAATAACAAAAAGTGTACTTTGGGGAATCTTTATTAGAAATTTTAGCAGAAATCTTTGAAGTACCAGACTTATGTACCGGCAAACATCTGAGGTCATTTTCAATGAATGGCAAAATTGCAGTGGAAACAGGGCATCACTGGCATGCTTTGTTGCTGCTGAAAGTGCTCACTTGGTACTGGAGTGGGGTCTGGTTGGTACAGAGCTTGCCTGGCGTGCACAAAGCCCTATGTTCAAATCCAGCACAGCAGAAATCTAGTTCGGTTCCACACACCTGCCCTCCCAGACCTAGACAGATATTGTCAGGAGAATGAGAAGCTCATTTTTGGCTACATAACTAGTTCAAGGTCAGCCTAGTTCCCTACTCTGGATTTTAATTTGGGCTTGGCAGGTTAAAATAAACCCAAAATTTGTAGTCTAATTTTCACATCTACTGGGTTTAGTAATCTAATCCTTCTCAAAACAGTCTATATGCAATTAATTTAATTTTAAATCTTATAATATCCCAAGAAAGTAGACATACCTTGAACTTTTGAACCAGTGTGCATCTATGTAGCTAAGCTAGTCCTCCTTGAAAGCAAACAAAGAAACAAAGAGAACAACAAAAATATGTGCAGCGTTTTTACTTTGTGAAATTTCTCTTTAATTTCAGCTCTATGATGGACCCCAAAAGATAGGACGCTACTGTGGAGCAGATATCCCCCCACCAGGGGCCACCACAGGCTCCAAGCTTCATGTACTCTTCTACACAGATGCGCTTGATACAGACTTGAGAGGATTTAAGATGCAGTGGTTCATTCATGGTAAGTCCTGTGTCGATACTGGTTGTATTAATAATTGTTATAGTCAGTTCTATCCATGAATACAGTAGCATCAATAAATAATAAAAAGCAAAGTAGTAGCTAGAACTATGCTTGAGATAACTGACTGAGACATCTGTGGAATTTGGGGAGTTAAATTTTGCTCGTGCTCTGGGAAGAAATGGTTAAAGTAGAAGCAATTTGGATAACTGCGTGAGCAGGCGGCGTGATCCTCTACCTTAGAACAGAAACATTGCAGAGTGGCGTGGGAGTCTCCTGGGTGCAGAAGCCCAGAAGGAGATGTGAGGCTCATTGTGTCAGAAAGAGAATGATCAGGACAATATGAGGAATAGGAGTCAGAAAGGTCAGTGAAAGGGGAAAGAAATGGCTGGGATAAGAGGAGCAGCCAGTAATTTGAGCTGGATACTTATGTCTTGTGTCTACTAAATGGAGTAGGGACACACTGGAACCCAACTGAAAACGAGTAGTTGAGGAAGCAGGTGGAGATAATTACTTCTCTAGAAGTCATCATTAACAAGAGACATGAGACTTCAAAATTGATCTCCTGTGTGTCAGTCTACAGGGGGATGGTCCCAGACCAATGGCTTTCAAAAGGTGGCCCCCAGTAAGAAGGAACTTTTCAGAAATATAAATTCTTAGGCCCCTATGCTAGACCTACTGGATCAGAAACTTGAAAGTAGGTCCAGAACAGTATCTTAATTGGTCTTCCCGGTGATTAAGGTTTAAGAGATAGTCCAACTTCAAAAGAGCGTCATACGGTAGTTCTCAACTATTCAACCACAGTATTAGAACTCATGGTAAATTCCAGTAAATCGAAGAGAGGTAGGATTGCAAAGTTATACCAGAAATCTAGCGGATGCCTAAACTGTAATCCTGTTAAAATCAGTGGAAAGGGCTGATGAGTTGTCTCAGTTGATAAGGTGCTTGTCTTACAAGTTAAATCTAGGTAGATCCCTGAACCCAAGTCAGGCACAATAGCAAGCTCTTATAATCCCAGTGATGGAAAGACGGAAGGTGACAATGAGTAGTGACCAGCTGGCCTAGCCTACTTGGCAGAGTTCTAAATCAATGAGAGATCTTCTCTCAAACAAAAGGTGGGAAGTCCTTAAGGACCAGCCCTCTCTATTGTACTCGGACCTCTTTCTGCACGGGCACACAATATCCATCCCTGGCATGAGCGTGCGCATGTAAACGCACACAGAAACAAATAGAGACACACACACAGAGGAAGAGAGAGGAGCGAGAATATGAATCAGAGGTACTTTAGCAAGTACCTGAGCATTTGAGACTTGAGATTTATTGGTGTCACAGCCAACCCATAGAAATCTCAGAGCTGCCATACAGAGGTTCCCAATTGTAGAACCCTTAAGTATCAGGATGAGACCCTTTCCACTTATGATAAAATTATATCCCAATGAACTCACTATAAATTGATTGGCTTAATAAAAGGATTTAGCTGATTTCTCTCCTCAGTATAGTCTGTCTCGAGTGTTATGCTATTCAGCAATATTATAATTCTAAGTAATCTAGAGATAAACTGAAAAAACAAACCAGGCAGGAAAGTCTTGAAAATTTCTCAAATTGTTGGGTTCTGGGGTAACCTTGAGAGCAGGGTATGTCAGGAATGTATATCCACAAAACAATTAGGGGTTTCCTGGTGGTTGTATCTAGCTTTGCAATGCTGTGGGAACGACACCAGGGCCTCAAATGTGCTGGGCAAGTACTCTCCTGATGACCTATAGCCTCAGTCCTCACTGGGGATCTTGTAAATATAGAGGCGTAGGCAGACCAACTGGAGTTTCTAAGACCCTCCCTACAGATGGTAATGTTACTATTCTGTGTAACTCAGTTTTAGGAGCAAGGCAAAGCCAGCATTGAGCTTGGTGAAATGAAATGGTAGAAAGACAGTCTCCCCAGAATCCAGAAAATCCCTCTAAGATGCTCAAGCCACACAGTGTCATACCCAGGCTCAAACAGCACCAGGATGGTAGCAAGAGTCCTGAAGGAGACGACTTTATGCTTCAATGATCTAAAAAGCAAAAAGCTCCTCTGGGCACATAAGAGTACAGTTCAGGAAGTGACTTGGGAATGTGGTCCTCAGTCCTAGGTACACATAGGAATCGTCTAGGAGTGTAAACTCCTGTCTGAGTTCCAAGTCCTGAGAGATAGGTTTCAACTGGTCAGTGTTTGGCTCTTGCTGCCTTTAAATCTCTTTCAAAGTGATGCAGCCTTGCACTCCGAATGGAAGAATGAAGAGAAGAGGGCAGTGCTTTTGCTAGCTGATCTCTTTATTCAGGAGACTGCTTACCCTCCTCTCCAGGCTCTAGCCACACTGGCTAGCGGCCGCCCAAAAGAGTTTGATGGGTTGGCCTTTACTGGCTACACCCAGCTTACTGTATCATTGGGTTCTTCTAGCCAACATGCCAAGTCCTCCGCTGAAAGCGCTACGGTTTCTTTGAGCCAAGATTTTTCTTTCACTTCTATTTGGAATCTGTCTTCTTTTAAGAGTCAAAGACACCCTCTGTCTATTCTCTTTTCCTGTTTACTATCGCAAAATTTTTCCCCATTTGCTGAAAATTTGTTAAACTCAGAGCCAGAGTTATGCAACAGTATGTTAGTAGTTAGGACCAAAACTGAAGAAAAAAAAATTAACTCTGTATTGCCTACTATATATAAATGGTACTTGGCAGTAATCTGGAAGGAGCTTGTCAACAGTTTTAATACAAAATTAATTGATGTCACATGTTATCATCATGGCATGCTTGTATATATTATGCTCTATGTTTGAAACATATAACTTTGACATAGCTTGAGAAAGAGGAGTCAACAGAGTAAGCCACACAGAAGGCCTTCACTGGGAGTGGAGAAAACCTGAAGACAAAAATTATAAGCTGTCATTCTTCTGTTTATTGAAGTTATGGGTATTGGGAGGGATGCTTTTGTACCAGAGACCATGCTATGACTAGGGACACAGATCTATGTGCACACACTGAAACAGTTCAATTCCCATAGTCGTTGCAATAAAGGAAAGGCATCAAGCATGCAAATGAATATGCACAATCAAATCTGATAAGGGCTGAGGGATCACACAGAAAAAGATGGGATGGTATTGGGCCAGCCAGGCAGGCAGACAGACAGGAAAGTCTTCTATGAAATTGCAACCTCTGAACTAAAACCTGAAAAATAAGCAGGTACTATCTGGCCAAATCAGGGGAAAGAAAGGAATGACCCAGTGACATAAGGATGCAGGAAGAGCAAGATGGCCCTAACAGGTCATACATGGTTAGAATCAAGGTCAGAGGGTGAAGCACTAGAGAGGACTAGAAACTTAAGCAGTGGCTACCACAAGCTGGCCCCGTAAGGCACAAACTCAAACTGCAGAGGCCACAGTGTCTTCCAACATGCAGATCCTTTATACTTAATTAAAACAGCTGGAGTAAGATCCTCAAGGATGGTGAAGCATGACAAATTGACTTAAAATAAGGGTACAATACAAAATATAAACTAAACATAGTCATGCATCACAAAACAACAGGGGCATGTTTCAAGCACTACAGTGCTAGCCCATTCCATCATGGTGACCATCTTGGTCACCTGGTGACACAATCTATGGGGCTACCCAGGTGTGCACTGCCGGTCCTTGACTGAAATTCGTTCTGCAGCTTGTGACTCTCCGTCTTCACAAATGCAAGTGTGCACAAAAAAACCACAATCAGCAGACAAAAACCAAAGGCAAGTCACTGCATTGTCCCTCTGGGCTTGTGCTCAGAGTCAGTGGAGGCTTCAAGATCCCTAGCCTGACCTGGCCCTGAGCATCTCTTCGTCACCTGGCCAGGATGGGGAAAGTTAAAGCTCTCTCCTATTTTCGTCAGAACCAAATCACAGGAAGCCCTTTCCTCACTGGCTCTTTTCCAGACTCTGCTGTAAGAGCTCAGCAAATGCTAGCAGAGCCCGGAATTGATAGTGACATCATTTCCTCAGCACTGTGGCTCAGAACCCCTACACACTTCATTCATTTTGCTCAGTAATAAATAAATCCGTTTACCCAGTGTGCCTTTTGGTCAACAGCACAAATCTTCTATTTACTTTAAGAAAATGGATCTACAAGCGAGCCTTCTCTGTGGGTGCGTTTTGAAAGTGGCTCTGTAGAGGCAAGATAAAGCTCCGCACTGCAGTGCCTTTATGCAGATCTTCAAAGAAAATCCCACCCTAAAAATTTGAAAGAAATGGCCGCGGCCGCCCTGCCTGGCTAATCGGTTCACAGAATTCAGCATTGACAGCATTGTTCAGAAACTGAATTCCACCCTGGGAGCCTCGGTCTGGGCTGCTGAAGGGTGTATAGAACTTTCCATAAGTTGTATGAATAGGAGCTCCCAGCCAGCTGCACACACCCCTCCCCTCAGCTCTTCCGTGTGTGCTTGGAGGCCTCCCCTCACTTGGCAGTGGAGCCCAGCATACAAACAAGGTCAAGGAGCTTTGTGAGTGACATTTGCAAAGGCAGCAGGCACTTGAGCCAGGCAACCAGCAGGGGAAGAGCTAAGAGGCATGTGAGCAGGAGGTGATGTCACCATGGACTTCCACAAAGGAAAGCGTGGCCTTTTCTGTGGGGAGACAGATGACATCATCCTCTCAGATGGGGGCCACTGCATTCTGTCTTCTTTTTAGTTGTTAATGAGATTTCTGGGGCCCTAGAGTTTTCAGAAATTGGTTTGGGAGAACATTTTAAAACATTTTCAGGACCCTCTGAGAGTAATTGGGTTTGAAAGACAGTGCCTCACTGCGTAACTGAACTTGCAGCCCCGAGCCAAGGACTAAAGTCACTTTGGGAAAGCTAGCCAGGAACCTCCACAGGGTCAGCCATGCTTCTTTTCAGCCCTTGTTTCCACTCTTGGTCATGGACTACTGTGGGTCTTTCAGGGGAATCCCTTCTAATTGGACAGTTTTATTTGTTTTGTGACTTAGAATCATGAGCTTGGGTTTCTGGGAGCACTCAAGTTTTAACTCTTGTGATTCTGTTATTATTTTTTTTTATAAACATGGATGCTGGAGGACAGTTTCTTAGAGTGAATTAGCTGGGCTCTGCAGGTAGATACAGAGGGGTAGCCACAGAATCTATGATTCCTGTTTTAAAAAGAAAAAGGTCTTATTATTTGAAATATGTTGCTGGGCAACGGTAGCACACACACCTTTAATTGAAGCACTTGGGAGGCAGAGACAGACAGATCTCTGTGAGTTCAAAGTCA
>JAQHUG010000023.1:1184784-1290470 GCA_028555095.1 Dicrostonyx torquatus | reverse complement strand
CTACCCAGTGATCAGGACATTAAATGCACCTGGTTTCTGCAGCAATGCTTACCCTCGGCCTACCCAGTGACAACGTCTTAATAAGTGAGCAACAAGTGAAGGGAGGAAACTGGAAAATGATTTTGCTTTGTTTTCAATTTAGAGTAACAAATTCTAACATAATTATCAGAACTGACTTTATTTTCTAGACATTTATGGTTTCAATCATAAATACTACTAAATTTCACATATTAATTTGTATTTGACATGAACTTTGAAGTTAGATTTATTAGAAATAATGAGAACATGAAGAAAACACAGAATTTGACAGACTTTTCCAGCATCCGCAGTCCTTCTCATTTATCTTCTATAACTACATGTTTTCCTGATAGGATAAAACTGACAGCATTAGAATTTTGTTATCCAAAGACACACACACCCTCGCTCACTATTGATGGGAGCATAAAATGATACACTTAAAAACAATATTTTACTTGTATTATTAAGCAAATCTTGCTTATTAGAGGTCTTGAATTGTAGGAGAGGGTACCATGGATCAACAGGGCTGTATCTGTAGCTTTCAAAGCCTCACTGGAGTCAAGAGTCCAATATCATCATCCCAGTGCGCAGGATGGGGCAGGGTGTTAGTATCCTGTTATGTACATGGAATTTATACGGAAATCTAAAATAATGAAAGCAGTGGGAAAACGTGATGCAGAGACCAGATGAGTCAACTGTAATTTTAAAATAATGGATTCGATTGGCTGATGGATGGAACCTAAGTAAAGATACAGAGATGTGCTAGCTGAGCTCCCAGCTCCTTCTCTCAAAGGGCTTCCTCATTGGATTATTTGATAAAAAGGTAATTAAGAGCCCTAGTGTGTAAACAGAATGGCCTCACTCTTGTAATTTGGGCAAAAGCTCTATGTTTGAACATAGCACAGGCCCCAGTGGTGTCCAAGCTCAGGAAGTGACAATTTCTAGAGCAAATAGACTGTGAACGGCGCCCCCTAGAGTTGAGCAGATGGTACTGAAGAATTGTACAGGTTATGCTGGTTTTAGCTTCAGGAATTTTTTTTAGTGTATTTTTACAGCAGGAAAATATTTCCTAATCTATGATGGCACTGATTTTTAGAGCATTCTCCACAATCTAAAAATAGAATCAATATGTTTAGTTTTAAATAACGTTTTTTAAAAAATAGGATCCCCCACCCCAAAAATAAAAGGAGAGACATTGTAAGACACAAGAAAGGCATTGCCTTGAGCTACGAATCTAAAGTCTGGAACAAAAGTTTCAGTGGAAGTAGCAGCAAAGCGTGCGAAGGAGGTGCTAGAACTTTGAGCCAGAATCAAGGCTCCCTCCCTCCCTCCATCCATCCCTTCTTCCTCCCCTCCCTCCCTTCTTCCTGAGTCAATCTCAGATGTTACAGGCTGGGCTTAAACCTGCTATGGAGCTGAGGTTAACCCTGTCCTCCTGATCCTGTCACCACTTCCCCTGCTGGGACTGCAGACATGCACCACCAAGCCTGTCTAGAAGCAGGTCCTTTGTAGATTTAAAAATCGGCAGTAGACTCAGGACCCATGCTCCTAAAATCCACTTTCTTCCTCCTAGGTCTTTTCACCTAAAGCCAATGAAGGAAATCTAGATGTGGTAGGAATAAGAACTCAACATTATTATGGAAATAAAGTAATAAGCATTTATCTTAAAAGAATAACTTTCATAACTATGATTTTTTTTGTCTCTTGCCCTTTCTGCTGGGGAGCGAGGGCATTATACATCCACTTAACTACACCCGTGCACTTCTTACTGCTTTATGGCAGGAAAATTAAACTTTATTGTAACTTTTCGCCTATACGAGGCATTGCACATCTTCTGTCACGTTAGAAGAAGGCTTAAATATGTCCTGGCCACTGTTGCCACGTGGCATTAACTGAGTACTTTTGTGTCCGACAGGCTGTGGTGGGGAGATGTCTGGAGTCACAGGCTCCTTCAGCAGCCCCGGGTACCCTCTCAGCTATCCCCACAACAAGGAGTGTATCTGGAACATCCGCGGCGCCCCAGGGAGTAGTATCCAGCTCACCATCCATGATTTTGACGTGGAATATCACTCAAGCTGCAACTTCGACACCCTGGAGGTAGGAAGTCGGATTGTTTCTCACTGAGTTACCAGATCTAGGGAAAAGCTGGAGAGGGCACACATTCTTTCCGGTGGCTAGCCCTGTTCTATTCTTAGGCATTCTAATAAGTATCTCCTCTCTACGGATAATGTTAGCAGACATATGGGATTAATATGCCAGTTGGATCTCTATCCTAGTAGTGCCTGGGGGCCTTGGCTGGGGCCGGTTCACTAGGAGGCAAGAACAGACAGCAGCATCTGGGGAAGAATGTAAGCATCAACCTGGGAGAGGCAATGAAGGAAAAGAGTCACAGTGGGCTGGTTGGGTTTGGCCCCTTTTAAGGATGCGAAGGAAGCTGATTCACTGGTCCCTGTCTCTGGTGCCTGTAGTTAAAGACTGTGCTCGGGAGCTTTAGCAGCCCACACTTCTACCTGTGGTCTGAGGGGAGCGAGGAATCCCCCTTAGAGGAAACACTCTGCATTTGGGAGGCAGTGGGAGGATGGGCCCCAGTGTACTGACCACGTGTGCCACCGCTGCCTTCACAGCCGCAGCTGCTGCCTGCGCTGCTCTGCTGGAGGCACAGCTGCAGCAGCTACAGGGGACTTTTGTAAAGTCACTTAGGGGGAATTTTATCTACAAAAGAAAGGCCTTTGTAGATAAGGATTTCGCAATGCTACTTCAAGAGTTTATCTCAGAAAATTAAGACAACCTTTGAGAATCTGGGGGTCTTAAAGTTTATAATAATCAACTTGGGAGTATCAACAAATTGAATGGTTTCTAGGCACACACAAACTCCCCTTCAACTCAGCTGTGGGGACTATTTCACACCATTCTGCAGCTAATAACATGCAGCCCCCACGAGGCTGGATATTTGGTTTGTTTCTCTCCTTTCCCTGCATTCATAGCACCAAACACCCAGCAAAGAGTAACCATCCAATGTTTATGAATGAGCAAAAGCATCCACGACTCTGACTCGTGGTAAGGATATACATTTGGGTCACAGTGATTGTACACGACCACATTCACAATGGCATGTGAAAGAGGAAGATTCTGTTCACATATTACAGTTGCCAAAGTCGAGTCTCAAGTTCATGGCCTTTTTTTGTGACCATCTAGATGGTGGCTGTTAAAGGCATGGATGGCACCTGTTGGAAGTTTCCAGTTTCATGTATCCCAGCCAAAGAAGTAGACTAGGGATACAAGGTTATGAATAGAAATAGAGAGAGTTATTAAGTAACAGCAATGAGAGTGAGCTAGTGAGCCGAGAGAAAAGCATGCCCTTGACAGCACTGGGCGCCAGCACCCCTCATCTTCATAGGTCATGGACACAGTCAAGCCTCTCCCACACTGGTTTATCTTGGGCTTTACTTGGGTGTGCCTTCTGTACAGCTAGGAGAGGAAGAGTTTCAAGGCTCTCTCTGCCAACCGATGTTTTCCAGATGCCAATCTTGATGCGGTTTCCTCTAGTGAGTACTCTCCTCTGCAAACAGATGGCCTGTGAAATGAATCTCGTTGTCACTCGCTGCCCTGTGCAAGCCCAGATAAAATGAAATACGGGCGAAGATTGAAAAGAGTAGAAAGACTTTTATAGGAAAACTTTGACCCTTTAAAGTTATTTGATAAGAAGAAATGGTATTCTCAAGCCCTAGTGGTGGGTGCAGGCAGTGATAAGAGAAAAGGAGTCGGAGCCAAAACTGGGAGGCCTAGGGTTGAATCCATACCCTTCTCTGCGGCAGTGCTGTTACTATGCCGTGCCTCTGTGTTACCGGAGCAATGGTGTTTAGGAGAGAATGAGGCACCGCTGGGAATTTGCCCTTATGGCTTGAAGAAAGACCCGTGGAGCGCTGAAGTTGTTTCTCTACCAACAAAAATACTACTTGATTACATAAAACCCTTACCACTTACAGAGGGCTGGCAGCGGATTCACTGTAGCGCCACACACTGTCCCAGGTTCCAAGCCCTTCATTTTTGTGTTCCAGAGTACATGTGATTGGTGCTCACTTGGCAAAATATAAATGGATTCATTGTGCATTGGGTCTCGTCACACCCATTACATGTACCGAGACGGGGGTGGGGGGTGTTCTCTCGTGAGCCCTCTCTAGAGCTTAGAGGCAAAAATGAGAGACTCCAGTCAGCAAGCAGCACTGCTGGGGGTAGGCGTCCTGTGCCAGCTCAAACATGTCTCCTATCCTGCTGTGCACAGCCAAGTAGGACTTACTGTCACTAGACACTGGACTTTCTGGGGTCCATTAAATTCTATGGGGAGCCGTCTCTTCCCTTACAGGATCGCTGTCCAGAAAGTGGCCAGTTGTACAAAGCAAAGGCCGTACGGCTACTCATAGCCCTGGAATGCTAACTTGAGCTTCAAAATAAATGGAGCTAACAGAGCAGAAAGCAATGTTCAAAACAGACTAAAATTGCAGGCTTTGAAATACTCTCCATCCTGGGCATTTGCTAAAAAAACACCCGTTAATCTCTGACCAGCGTGCCATTTCTTCCCCCCACAGCATTTAGTCACAAGCGGGAGTGGAATGAGCCACACCCTGGAATTCTTTCCATCCTTTCCCACTTTGACCATGTTTCATTTCTGGGAACCAAATATCGCCATTCTGTTGATTTGGTTAAGGAAATCCCAGGCTGATTTTATTTCGGTCTCCAAGAAAGCTCTGTGCAGAGCCTGGATTGGCATCCAGGAGAGGAAATCCCCACCCTGGTACAATAAAACAAGACAATCACTTGGTGTGGGCAGTTTGCACGGTCAGGGCCTCTCAGCAATGGTCATCTGTGAGCTGAGCCCAGCGCCAGGGGAAGCAAAGAATGTCAGAAGCGGCAGTGTTTATTCTGTTGGAGGCTTCGAGGCCTAGCCAACTCGTACCGATTATGTTTGTGATCTCAAGGGGATGTAGGACCAGGGAAGACAAAGATTATTTTGCTGGCTTGGAGGTTTCCTTGTCAGCACTTAGTGCCAGCGTGGTGTTCTCTGAGGATGTGTGCGTGTCGTTGTGTTCCTGAGATTAGGAGTGTGTGTGTGTGTGTGTGTGAGAGAGAGAGACAACCTCAGAGGCCCTTCCCGAAGCCAGGCTTTTCATAGCACTCTCAGGGCCTCGCAAACAGCAAACATCAGATCCTCCTAAAGAAAATAAGCCCAGAGCAGTTGCCCGCTTCGTTCCTTTGCGATTACTGTGCTGGTGCTCAGTCCTCTGGGAAACAGCGGTTTCTTTTTCTTTAGCGGTTCCTGCCTGACTGGGGAGATAATCAGACAAAGAAATCATTATAGATTCAAGTCATATACTCCTCCTCCAAAGTAGGTTTCTTGTTCTCACTCTCTCCCCAGTGAATTGCCTATTAGTCAGCTGAGGGCTTGAGGGTGAGCAGGGAAGGGAGGGCATTGCAGAGGAGCAGAAGGAAAGAGGCTGGGCTTGGAGTGGTGAGAGGGGTTGCTGCCCAGTGAGGTCTCACCCAGAGATGCCTTCCTGACTTTGGCCCTGGATGCTGTGCAGGACTTAGACATCAATATACTTGAAAACTGTCCCCCGAAGTAGTCTTTCTTCTGCAAAGCAACTCCGAGAAGACCTTGAAGATGGGAGTAGGGTCTTCTCTAAGTCATTTTGTTCCCTCACCCCCAGTCCCATGCAGTTTAAATAAGTAGTGTCCAGCAGGTGAGTTCTCCTGGAGGTAGGGCAGGGGAAACAAAACCCTTTCTGGCAGAATGTGCCACGGAGTTGAGGGATTCCAGTCAGACATATAGTCAGGCAAACGTGGAGATGCCTGGGAGGGCTGCAGTCGTGGGGACAGACCTAAAGGGTTTCTACATGGGCTGTGGGCAATCCTGGCCACGGTCTTCAGAGCACGCATGGGAAGATGCATACCACTCCTGCAATTCCCAGAATACACTTCTGCAGGTTGTATTTCAACTCCCTCTGAAGAAGCAATCCTCTTATGTTTGATTCCAAATCTTATAAAACATTCCATTTGCAGGGTAGATGAAATTTTCTAAAAATGTAACTAGAAAATCAAAAGCCTTCCATGAACTCAGTGTTCATAAGTAAGAACATCTTTCTCCTGAGACGTATAAGATTTAGAAAATCTGTCTTTATACTATATTATATGCAATGTTTCTGTCAGGGAAGGCAACAACCCTCAGATATATGAAAAAGAAGGAAACAAAAGATAGGGGGATTCTGGAATAATCTCTGTGTTCTGATTTCACTATTCCATCTGATGAAGCAAATAGATATTTTGTGGGTTATTAATTTTTTTTGTTCATAAGACAGAGGGAGTGCCCATAAATATTCAGTTCAAATTTATAATTCATCTCACCCAGGGAGACTGAGTACAATCTCTAATCATAATAGATTCTAAGAACTGGTTTCAAAAAGCAACTCAAGAAGGAGTGGAATGCCTGAATGTGTCTTTTTAAGTAAAGTCCTTTTCTACCCCTTGATAGATCCATGCAGGCCCTGACTTTCACTCTCCAAGAATAGCTCAGTTGTGCTCGCAATCAGCATCGGCGAATCCCATGCAGATCTCCAGCACTGGAAACGAACTAGCAATCCGATTTAAGACTGACAACCGTTTAAATGGGAGAGGTTTCAATGCTTCATGGCAAGCAGTCCCTGGAGGTAAGTGAATATCTATGGAGATATCCTGCAGGCCTCGGAGCTGAAGCCTAGCAGAATTTTACAAAGTTATTGGAAGAAGGTGTGAGTTACACCCTGATCACTTGGTAACTCCTCGAGCAGCCGGTGTCACTTCGGCATATGGTCCCGATGGGGTTTGCCTCTCTATGGACATCAGTAGGCCAGCCCATGGAGAAGTAGAATCATGGTTGTTGAAGAGACTTGCTTGCTGAACATGTGACTAGCTCCTATTCCCCAGGCCAAATCTCAACATCAGTAAGTGTCCAGTTACATCGTGCCATAGAGTAGACTGAATTCTTAGCAAAGGTAAAAAAAAAAGAAAGCATTAGATTTGTCAATCCAAAAATAAATGTTGCAATAGTGATTTTGTTAGATTTGTCAATCCAAAAGTAAGTGTTGCAATAGTAATTTTCTGCCCAAGATCTTAGGTTGTCAAAAGAAGCTGCTTGTTCAGATTTTTTTAAGTAACACATTATATCTTTTTTTTTTTTTTTTTTTTTTTACCAGACATTCACATGATTGCTGAGGTTAGTGGTGTTCATAGCACGGTTACTATATCCCAGGCAGTTTTCTAGCTAACGAGGTCTATCTCTTTTCATCTTTACAACTTACACAGTGAGGGAAGTCTATTGTGTATCCTCATCTTATAAGCAGGGATGGGGAAGGAAGTTCAGAGAGCCCAGTGGCTTGCCCAAGGTATGAGAGCCCAGCGATGATAGAGAGCCCAGTGGCTTGCCCAAGGTACCATTGCTGTATGATAGTGCAGACATGTGACAAGAGGCCACATTAGGCCACTTCCTTACCACCAAGGCAGTGTGGAGCTATATGAAGTCTCTCTTAGAGTAAATTGCCTATCAATTTGTAGGTAGAGCATTAAGATTAATAGCACTGCCAGAAAACAGTGGTGAAATTTTCTCTCAGTTGTTTGTAATATCATAAATTCAAGGAACAATGGCTTATACTGGACTTTCCATTAACAGATATTTGATAACATTATAAGAATTAAACACAACTTAAGCCATATGCTCTATCTGGAATATTAACAATTTCAAAGGCATACATTAAGTAATTTGCAATGTTACATTCTACTGGACCATCTAACATTTCAAAGGCAGGGATGATTCCTAGAGCATGTATTGTTTTAGGTAACAACAAAGGGACACTTATGGTCAGTGAAAGCATGAATTCATCTTTATTTATTTTTGCTGTTATTTTTTTGAGACATGACCATATTTAGACCATGCTGACCTCAAACATTCAGTATAGTAACAGATAAATTTGAGCTTCTGAGTGTCCTGTCTCCACTTCTGGAACACTGGGATGGCAGGATTCATGGCTCTGCACAGTTTATGCAGTGCTGGAATTTGAACCCAGGTTCTTGTGCATGTTATAGGCAAACAGTCTACCAACTGAATTATACCCTCAGTCCACATTATAATTTTAATTGACTTATGACATCAATATTTATGGTATTTAAAGTGTTTTACTCATATTGTCCATGTCCCTTTATTTAATTTGAAATGAATGAATTTTTGATTCTTTAAAGTTTTAGCATAGAACCGATGCAGAAGTCTAACCAGGATACTGATCATCTGTGCTGAAAACCAGATAACTTAGTTTTTATAACGAGAAGTCCTCTCATGGCTGAACTGGGTTTCCTACTTTCAGGTTGTGGTGGGATTTTCCAGGCTCCCAGAGGAGAGATTCACTCCCCAAATTACCCCAATAGCTACAGAGCTAACACTCAGTGCTCTTGGATCATCCAAGTAGGAAAACATCACCGTGTTCTCCTGAACATCACTGACTTCGACCTAGAAGCCACAGATTCCTGTATTATGGTAAGTGGCACGAACTGCAAGCATTGTTACCTTCTGCAATGTGAGCAAATTTTGAGAGTGTACTTATTAGTTATGGATGTTTTCAGGGTAGGGCCACAGGTAAGCCAATTCCTAGCAACTTTAAACATAGCACATTATATTTCTGTTTGTTTGCTTTTCTTAAAATCTGATTGGGGCTGGATGATCTAGAGGTTTAGTCAGCAGCTCCATCCCTGCTCTAACATTTTTGGTTTATTGTTTCATATCAAGAAATAGCTTCACTAACCTGTCTCAGTCCATTATCTGGGGAAAGGAAGAAGGGACTCTGTGTGTGTGTGTGTGTGTGTGTGTGTGTGTGTGTGTGTGTGTGTGTGAAGGGGAATTTCTACAAAGCCCTCTTATGGACATGGTTCACCACAAACTAGACCAGGGAAGCCCAGTGGGATGATTCGTCATCACTGTTTTAGATGGGATATCATTAAGCTTCCGTGGTTGCTAGAAAGTTTAACTTTTCTGGTCATCAGAATTTTTCATTTTGCTACTTGAACAAATCAGTACTCTGACAGGACCAAACAGGCTGGGAGATGAGGGTACAGAAAGGGATGCAGCTGTTGGTGGGTTTGATGATAAAGAGTACAGTTATCAACACCAAAAGCTTCCTGACTTTGTACTTAATATCTTTGCAATTAAAACAGTTTGGTTGATGATTTTCCAGCAAAAGATTATCCATGTTCTATAGGTATTTCATTCTAATATAAACAAGGCTTTCTTGGTTCATGGATCTTCCTATTTTAGCTTCCTATAAATTCCTTACACACACTCCAACTGGCTAGCTTCTTTTGAATCTGACTCAAGAAAATTCAAAAGTTTTTCCATGTTTCAAAATCACCAAGTCTGATGGTGTGCATTATAAGTATTATTTTACAAGGATGGATCGTTAGAGCAAGTTTATTTGACTCATGACTGTATACACACCCCCTGAATAAGCTTTCGGGGTTCAAGTGGGAAAGATAGTACGTACAGAACATCCGGTCTCCTTAATGCTAACTCAGAACAACTCTCCTGAATCGAGTACTTAAAACGAAGACATCTAAAACAGCTTTCTCAGTGTAGCAATGTCTCACTTAATATGTGAAATGTGAGCACAGTATTTGGAACAGTCTTTGCCCATAACGGTTTTGACCATTCAGAAAAGGTCAGCAGTACTTCTGGGGCTTTGGGAGCAAAGATGACAGAGAGCTCAGAGCCCAGCTAAGTACAGGCCCTGGAAAAAAATTATATCCTAAGTAAAATAGAGGTATAATAGCCTCTACAGTGACTGCTTCCCATCTTCAAGGCATCTGAGTGGTTCCCACTAATTTGAAGATAAGGGAAAACAAATCTTGTGTTGAGTATATGTTCACGTATGGACCTTGGAAGAAGCAATGTAAAGTTTCCTTTAAGGGGAGAGAGAATCATCGTAGATCCCCTGTATGTTTTCATGTGCAGTAGCCAGCAGCCTGTTGAAGGCATGTACTTGACATAAATGAGACACAGCAGAACAGCAGGCAACACAAACAATCCTGTTTCCATGCCTAATACTGAGATCATTAGACACGTGATTACTAAGCTCCTGAAGATAAAAATCAAACTAAGCTATTTCAGTAAAGAACTGCAAACTATAAAAGTCACATTACAACCATTAAAAAGAGGTGACTAAAATTTTTATAAAAAACAAACAGACAAAACAAACACACACACACATACACACACAAACAAACAAAAAAAACCACAGTACCATCTAAATTGAACACTCCTGAATAAGAATTTTGGTAAATTAGAGTAAGATGAATCAAGAAACGATGAACTGGAAGATAAGTCAGAATAATGAACATGAAGAAGGCACACGCAAAGGAAAGAGTAAAATACAGAAGAGGAACTTAGACACGTTAGAGGTGCGTACACAAGAATCCTAGGAGGAAGAGAGAATAGCAGCAGTGTTTAGAGAGCTAATGTCTCGGGCTTCTGAAATCAAGGAAAGAATTAACTTAATAAAAATCACCTAAATTCACAAGTAGAATAAATAGAAAGGCATATTTGTTTAAGAAAAATGTAAAGCAAGGGGGTGGTGTGGAAAGTCTTTCAGAATCTTGTAGACTAAATGCTGTCTTTCTACAGCAGTAGTCAGAAGTAAGCAAACTCAAAGCAGATGGATTTATATGTTCTGCCTAAAGAAAGAAATCCTATAGGCTCGCAAAATTTCTTTACAGGCAAAACTTAAATATATACTGATTCAAAGAAGTGTCTTTGATAGAAGTTTGAATCGGCTGGAAGCTTACTGTCCATCTATAGGCAGGGACAATAGCCACTTTCTCGACTTCCTCTGCCCACAGCACCCACAGTGCAGACGACTGGAGCTAGAGCTCCCCCTCGGCATATTCCACGATCCCTAGAACTCAACATACAGAGTATGATCAGCTCAAAACCCAGATTAGAGACACACCCAACTTGGGTGTGTTTTTCCTTCCTGTGCTCATGAAATGTTTTTTCCATGGACCTTGGGGACAAATACACAGACGAAAGTTTGTGTTAGCTACTAGCGTATCTCCATGTACAGCAGGGCTTGGCTTGACCAACCATAGCAGGAGAGAATGGGCAAGAGGAAGCAAAACCTCAAATAGGATCTCATCCAAGGATGGAGGTGCGCAAGTAAATTAGCAGACAGGTTCTGGGAGGGATTCAGGGTGGCAGATACATCAAAACATACACCACACAACATGTGGTCATCTGAACATGTTGTCATCATGAAACAGCTGGAGTAGCCTAGGCAGTGGGCAGAAGGATGCTCAGAAACAGACACCCTGAAGTACTTGCAAACTATGATATAAAGAGTGAACTGCACCAACACTGTTCATCACTGGAGTGCAGTGGCTCAGAGACCTGGCTCTCTGGTAGTATAACCTGGGTCTATCTAGCCCAGACGTAGTCATCACTAGCTGTGATGCTTGAAAAGAGTTCAGCATTCAGTTTAGTCTCATTGGCTGGAATAGGTTAATATGGGAGCCTATGCCACATTTGACATTGGGTTATTTGAGAAAATGTGGACAATGTGCTTGCTGTCAAAAAGAGTCTTTCCACTGTCACCTTCACCATGCTTCTCTTACCGATGGGTCATGTGATTTCAGACAGGGATGTTCAATGAGCATAGAAGAGGCAGTATGGAATATTAGGAGGGTCAACGGGCTTAGGAGCTAGCTGGAAGGCTCCTCGTTCTCTGATACTGGGCCTCAAACTCCTTAGACATTTATGAATCTTCCTAATGGAATTCTACCTTAGTGTACCCAGGACTCAGCACACTGCCGTAGTAATCACAGGAAAGCAACAGGGAGTGACTCATTTGGTCCTGGAAGCTGGAAAAACTTTCACACTGGCGGTGCCATTTAAGTGACAGTGAGTCAAGAGGTGAGGGAGGCTGCCAGAGAAGGGTAGATGGGAAAATAGCAGAAGGACTTTGAAACAGGAAAGGCAAGATTTGTGCCTGTGGCACAGACAGTTGTTAAGAAGCATGGAGACCAAAGCCAACAGAAGCCATCCAGGTTGAATGCTCTTCCATGCCTTAATTAAAAAGAAAAAAAATGAAATAATCTTTAGTTAGATTCAATCCATATACATTTTTCCACATAACAGGAATAACTTTACCCAGGGCTATATTTTACAATGAGCATTGTGAGGAATGAGTTGGCAAAGAAAAGGGGTCAATAAAGACCATTGAGTGTCAATGGGAAATGCTTGCGCGGTAGAGTCTTACTCTCGGTGATTGTCTTAGGGATGGAAAGGGACCGTTCATACTAGAGACTTGTTATGGTGACAAAATGAAAGACCCCTGGGCTAATTACATGGTGGAAGGTGGGATGAAATATATTTATAATAGAGATTGGGATGAAAACTGTGTGTTTAATGAACAGGTAACTGACAATGCCATTGACTGAGTCAAGATTAAGCTTTATGGGTTTGACAGGAAACTTGTGTGTAATGGCTGCCCTATATATAGAGTTTAGAGTTTGAGTTCATTGCTCAAGGTGGGGGTCTTAGTTGGAGATATGCATGTAATTATATATGTATTTCTACTTGGGTGGTTCTTGAAGTCATGGGAGTGTGGTCACATATAGGAGAAACAGGTAAATTCTTAGGGGTCATGCCACTATTCAAGGGGCAAAGGAAAGCTCAGAGGACAGGAGCTAAGAAGATTACCAGGGCCATAGGAGAAGAAGCCGAGGGAGTGGGCACAGAGGAACTACATATGTCCCACAAGGATGAGATGTGAGCGAGAAAAGAGCAGCCAAATGTAAATGGCACAGAAATAGTTGTAGTCTTGTTATCAGTACAGACTTGATACATAGTGTTATGGTGTGAATCTGAGGTATCCCCCAAAGACTGATAACTTTAGCTGCGGTACTGTTTGGAGGGCTGTGGAGCCCTTGGGCATTGGATGGACTGGTGGAACTAGGAGCATCCATATGAATGGTATACTTCACTATTTTCTGGTTTATGTTCTATGAGTTATCCAGCTCACATGATCTGACCACCAGAGCTGGAACCCTCTACCGCCATGCCCTTCTGTCATGATGAACTGAAGTCACTGTGACACCACTGGCCAGGTTAATCCCTCCCTTCCTCCCTGTCACCTGTCATCTGTCCCCGTCAGGTGTCCTGTCACAACACAAAATTAATTAGCAATGACCCAGATGGGTCCTATAATTGTGCATTTTTAGAATGAGAAATTAGAACACATGACCTATTTTTTCTAATTTATACATTTATGCTGTTAAGGGCACAGCTTTGTATACGCTAAACCATCTTTTGTTATATGACTTAAAAATCACCTTCAGAGCAACATAATTAAGCATGAAGAAAGCATACAGGTAAAGGGGGAAAGAGATCTGCTTCACACAACAGCCAAGTACACTGGATTATGAGATCAGGAAGTCTGCAGAGGTTTGGAACCAGGTAGAGTAATGCTCTGGTGAGGCTGGATGCTTGGCTCCGAGATACAGTTAGTTAGCCAGGGTTTCGTGAAGGCCAGCATTGAAACCCCAGCCATTCATCTTTATGGCCAGATGGACACTGGATGGGAACTGTACCTCGATGTCCAATATCTTACACAAGACTCTCCATAGCTGAAGCTCATACAAAGCCAGTCATTCATGGTGGAGACACCAAAGGCAATTTCTTGCTCCTGTTACTTAAAGCATTAGCAAGGGGAAAAATTACAGCAGCCAATGATACTTTTAATAATGATTATATTCAGGGCATTTCTAGTAGACCTCAAATGTACCATCAATACCATGATAAACTGTGCTTAAATGGCATAAGACATCCTGTTTTTGTAAAAAAGAAAAAAAACTGTAGTAATTATGATAGTGGAAATATCAACAATCATACAGTTAATAAAGATACAGAATATTGAAGTCAGAACAAATTACAAATCATTTAGTGTCATCTCCTTAAGAAAGAGACAAAGAGGGTCTGGGTCAAGGCCCACTACTCAAAGGAAGCCCTTATCATAATATCTAAAGTAAGAATAAGTATTGTGATAAAATATAAAAAATTGACTTCTATTTCTGGTGAACCTGGACTTGAATTATCACTGAAAAAATGATAGAAATTTAAATATGGAGTGGAAAACATCCTCGGTTATAAGTCAGGAGGTCTAGATTCCATTGGTTGGCTGGTTAATAGGTTAGCTCATTCATTCATTCATTCACTCTTTCATTCATTCACACATTCATTCATTGTTGGGTGCTGATTGCATGTAATATCCACTAGGTCCTTGGTCTTGAGTATGGCCTCACTCTCTGAATGACCTGAGGATCTTGGCTTACTAAGGGCTCTGGGAACCTGGAAAGCTAGGGAAGAGCATCCAGCTTGAACTTGTGTTTGTGAGCAGAAAGAGGGAAAGGTGGGTGCAATGGAGTAAGGACAGCATCATGTCCCAGTCTGACTCACAGGGCCTCTCAGGTCAGTCTCGGGAATGCAAGTACACCCGGGCTTGAGTGACAGTCTCTCCTTTCTTTTCTGTGACACAGACGGCGGCCCATCTAGAAGGTAGGGTGAGCCCACAGATAGCCCCAAGCTGGAACACTGGGAATGAAAGCCAAACTTCAGCATGCAGAGGAAACAAACAAATCTAAAATTAGAGCCATCAGCCTAGTTAAACGTTTCCTCCCTTTAGTGTGTTCTGTCAAGTGTTTATCACTGGATGTACCACTAACTTAGGTAACAAAGTGATAAACACAGTCAATCTCCTTTCACATCACCCACAGCGTGAATCCCTGCTAGACCCACGGTGAATAATGAGTGAGTCTTTGCCATCTGTCCTCCTGCTGGGATCACTGCATTTTAAGATTTGCAGAGGACACCTGTGGGATTGTGCCGCAGTCCCTCGCTCCTGGCACTATTACTGATTTAGAACTTCATTATTCTGAGCTGCCTGAGAGCTTAGAAAACATGTCTCAGGTGAATTTTCTAGAATTGCATCCCGCTATAATGAAACTGGAAGGAAACCAATTTATTTAAAAGCCTCTATTAAAATGATGAGGGTACCACACAGAACTGACCTGAAAGGTACACCAGGAGATGGGTTTCAACAAATTTGGTAACTTCTCTGTGTTTCCTGTTACCCAGTTTCCAGCCTAGCTTTAACTCTGCTCTGGTTTTGGGGAATGAAACACCATGAGCATTTCAGGTTAGGCAATAGTGGGTCCTGCTGGCTGGCGGGTGGCTCTGTGTGTTCAGGAGGGAAAGTTGGCTCCATCACGCTGTCTTTCCAGAAGGCTAAGTATTAAAGTGACCTCCAACTGCCAGTTTAATTGCTTCATTAGAATTTCTCTTCTGAGCGTTAGAGGCTGTGGGTCTGCAAGTTCTTATTGACCTGAGAGAAAATGACTGGGCTCAATGTAACAGAGGGAGGAGGGGGAGAGACAGGAGGGGAGAGGGAAGAGGAAGGAGGGAAGGCAGCTGAGGGGCACCCAGAGCCCCTGGAGGCTGACCTCTGTTTCCAGCAGCCTCTTTGCTCAGCACAATGGAATGTCTGCCTTGTGAGAATCAGCACAGATAAAAGGCTAGCAGAGTGCAGGCCCGCCCTGCCTCTTCCTTGCAGGGAGCACAGCTAAAGCAAACAGAGCTGGGGCTGCAGGAGGCAAGCAAGCCCTAACTGGTTTGGTTTTGTTCTGTTCTGAAGCTTTTGGTGCCTATCTAAAGGAAAGGAAGCGTCTGATCTGAACCCAAAAGACCCATCTCCGAGCCTCTCTCCGAGCCTCCCTCCGAGGCAGCAAAGCTTCTCCACATTATCTGCCCACAGCACCCTGGGTGCAGCAGAGCAGACGCCTAATACAGCATCCATAATTTGTCTTATGGTTTCTGTTGCCATGCAGCCCATGATATGTTTGCTCTGAAAACACTCATTTCTCAAAAGGAGCCAAAGGGAAACAGGAATAACAGATGGCTGGAGCTTCAGGGAGACAAAGGGAAGCGGCCTTCTTTAAATATTTACTGTTTTACTAAGGAATCCAGGCTAGTCACCCTTCCTTCCTCTCCCTTCCTCCTTCCCTTCCTCCAGGATCCACGTCAAACATCTTAGTTTGCCCTGAGCTGCTTGAGTACCATCTTTGCTTTGTGGCTCCCTTTTGATAACCTGCTGAGCCATTCCCATGCCCATGCCAAATGAATCTCCAGCAGCTGTGCCGAAGCAAGGGAAGGCAGTGAGCTGAAGCCACAGCTCTCAGTTCCTGGGCCAGGCTATTTATTGTGGTTTGCGTTTGTTTTGGCTCAGTCTCTTTAAGTGCTTCCTTTTGCTTCCTTCAAAGCACGGCTTGCAGCCGCTGCACATCTTCACAACTCCCAGTCCGTAGAAACAGCCCAGGCGCAGAGTCCTGAACTGAGATGGACAGTTGGGGGTTTACCTTTGTGCTCCTTGCAGAGCAGCCTGCTGGGAAACATCACCGCTGAGGATGTCCCTGCTTCCTTCCTCTCCTCCCTCGGGAAAAGCCTCTGCCAGGAGTCATGTTTCCATATCCTTCCCTGGTTACATTGGTGACTAACAGCACGGACAATATCCTGAGGGACTTCCCCACTTTGCCATTAGTCTTTGTCCAAGACGGGACTCCCCATCTTTGTCATAGTACTTCCTCTCTCTTGGAGCCGGATCTGAAGCTGGGAATCCCATGGGCAGCTACACTACTGTACATAACATGTGAAGGTGGTTCGTGAGTTCTCTCTTCTCAAGGCTGGTTTTTATCCCTTGATGTTGTGTGCACGAATGGCATGACTGCTCCATGGTATGGGAAGCATAGGAGAGAGGATATTCAGAGGCGTCTGAAGGAGCTCAAGCAGGGAGAGAAAGAAATAGACTGTGCACGGTCAGCAGACTATACGTGGCAAGTGCTATCTGCAAGAGAGGGGAAAATGGTTGGAGGCAGAGAATCAGAAAGCAGGGGCCAGCGGAGAACAGTGCCAACAGCCAGGTTGTGAGAAGGGGAGGGAAGGAGCCTGGCACAGGAGCATTGAGGTGAGAGTAGGGACTGAGGGAGCCTGGAGGCTAGCATGGGCCTTGGTTATGCTGCCAGGGGCTGGAGGTATGTGTTAATTTGAAATCCATGAGTCCCTTTTGTGGGTGATAAGGGACATGACTCCTTTTGGTAGAGGGAACCAGTTCACAAGTTCCTGAGGAATGCTGGCTTTTATCCAGCCTCCAGGTTAAGCTCATTTCTGGATATCAGGAGTGCCTTCTGGAGTTTGGGGAACTGGAGCTTCCTTTGGCCCTGACAGACGTGAATTAGTTCTTTTACTCCCTGAGCATATTCCCCTTCCCCACATCCCTTTCCCTTTGCTACAATTTAAAGCCCTTGAAGCAGGAAATCTGGTGAAGAGTAAGAGCCGAGCGGCCAGCGAAGTCAGGGCAGCAGCGAGAACTGTGCCAGAGAGCCATGATTAGGCCTGAGAAGGGAAATGTGCAGTAACCAGTACACCCAAGTCCAAGAGCACAGCTGGCTTTAGCAGTCAGGGTTTATTTATTAGCCTAGACACTGACTGGGCCATTAGACACCTCGCAGTTAAACATACTGGAAATACTGTACCTCTTTAATGGAGTGGGGTGCATGCCAGAGCACTCTGAAATCCACAGGAACCCAAGACTTTCTAAAACGTCCCTGTCTTAGTCGGCGTTCTCTAAAGGAACAGGAGAGATGAATTTGCCCTTGAGAATGAGGACAAGCAGGCAGAAGGCAGAAGCTTCTGTCTTCCTTGTCTTTTTATGTGAGCTTCTACCAGGTGTGGTCCAGAATTTGAATGATTCTTCCAACCTCAAATGATCCAGATAAGAGTGGGTTCCACTTAAAATAACCCAACCAAGAAAAAACAGCTCCCAGGTGTGCCCAGCTGATTGGCTTTGGTTAACTCCAGATGAAGTCAAGTTGACAGCCAAGATCACAGTTCCTAAGAATGCTTTATTGAGGTTTTATATGATCAGGAAGTTCCAATGATTATCTTTCTAAAAGTTCATGTGAATCCCACTTAGTTTCACAGAATTCTGACCTCTTAATGTTCAACCTAAATGAATGAAATTTGATTTTACCTTTCCCCTTGGTTTAATGATCATCAGTAATGTCAGGAAGACAGGATCTACACTGTTCTGTGCTACCAGTAAGTTTTTGTTTCTAAGTTACTTACATTTTTCTAAGTCTCAAGTTTCCAAACTGCCTAATAGGGCCATAAGAAGAACTAATAGTGTGTGTGTGTGTGTGTGTGTGTGTGTGTGTGTGTGTGTGTGTGTTTGAGGTACTTACAAGTACCTTATACTGGTATTTTGCTGTTGCTACTGAGTCCCCATTGCCACACTTCTAAGATGACTAGTCGTCTTAGACCTATGGTCTTGGTTGTATTTTTATATTGTGGACCTTAAGAACACAGAACTGAATTCAGAATCCTCAGATCTTTGCTCACTATCATTTTTAAACCATAAGCAGTTTTCCCTTTGTGTTTAAATGCTTATATTTTAAGATATATAACTATTTTTCAGTCTTCAGTATATCATCCTAACGAAATTAACTTTTTAAATCATTTTTATGTATTAATTTTGAATATTTGTGTGTATGCATATGGAGATCAGAAAAACGACTTGTTAGAACCACCTCTCTCCTTCCACCATGTGAGCAGGTCCCAGGGATCCAACGCCGGTCATCAAGTTTGTCTTCAGGTGTCTTTACTCCTGAGCCCACTTAACCAGCCCCCACTTAACACATTTTGTTAGGCTGTGATTGCATTATTGTGTTATTTCCAATAAAAAATTTGCAAATAAATTAGGGAAGCAAAAACTGTAGTGACACAGATGGAAAGGAAAACCACACACTTGCACGTCCAAGTTTTTCTCCGTGGAAAGCTCAACAAGGAAGTTTTAGAAGTAAAAGATGTGTTGCTGCCAGAGTCGAAATTCATTTTTGCCCTGCAGTCATGGGCTTTGGGCCATAAGAAGTGACTGATGTTTCCATCAGGTGATCAGGAGCCATTTAATCATTCTAGGGGTATGATCAGAGCAGAAGGGGCACTCCA
Organism: Dicrostonyx torquatus; assembly: GCA_028555095.1. Classification (NCBI taxonomy): domain Eukaryota; kingdom Metazoa; phylum Chordata; class Mammalia; order Rodentia; family Cricetidae; genus Dicrostonyx; species Dicrostonyx torquatus. The sequence continues at coordinate 1,271,332 of JAQHUG010000023.1, read as the reverse complement.
GGCTAAAGCCCTGCTAGGAGCATCCATATCAATCACGTGTTCTTCACTTCTGAAGTGTAGCCACCAGTGACTGTTTGTCTGACGTACTCCACAAACCTGTAGGGCTGTTCAGCTTGCCTTGTGTATTTGACTCCACACTTTAGAGACAGCGCAAGGCACAGTGGCAGTTGCTGGGAGACTGAATTGAAAAGTGACACAAAGCCAGGTAGAAAAAAAAAAGTGATCAAGGCAAGATCCAAATACTAAAGCACCCAGGAGGAGCCTCCAGGCATGAGGAGAGGAGATGGAATCAAAGCTACATCAGAGGAAACTGACAGCATACTGAGCCACTGGGCTGGGAGACAGAAGAGAGATGGAAAATGTTTTGTCATGAAGATTTGTGCCATTTAATAACTATCTGTTACACAAACAGTATACCAGGAACTCTCTTAATTCTTTTTATTCATCTCTTTTTAATTTGCATAATAGTATGTGATAAAAACTAATCTTAGCTCCATTGCAGAGTAGGTGTCTGAACAATGATTAGGAAACTCAAGAAGGAGAGCAGCTTGTCCCCAAGACAGGAAACATCACCTGCATTATTCCAGTTCCACCCTGAAGTTTATAAAGATTTTCTGCTAAATAAGATTGTCTTTCACTCCAAAAAAATTCTTTCAGTGTTTAATATCTCATATTGATGAGTTTATTAATAATGAATACTCACATCCACACATTATATACAGTAAGTTAAAAGATTTGCATTGTGTTTTCTCTGATTGCCACTCTGTAAGACTCTGAACATGAAGCCCCTCCTCCCAGGACTGTAAATGTCATCAGAAAGGGATGTCAGTCTCTCACTTGAATGATTTGTTCCCTAATGCCTCTTGATATATGACAAGGGGGACATGTATTAATGTGACAATGGCTGACATTTACTCAACTCTCACGATACTGAAATATCAACTATGAAAATTCCTGATCCATTAGCTCAGTTCTTGCTTCTGGCTAGGGCTCAGGGTAGGGAAGGAGCTGAGACATTGCATCTAGTCCTGTATCTGAGAGTCTCTGGGCTGTGGGATAAGCTCAAAGCCCTTGGTCCACCTCATTCTTCCCCCTTATCTCATGGTGACAGAGAAAGGCAACTGGAAACTGAGTGTGTGGGGCTGGCTATGTTCTGTGTCTACACTACTGTCATTCACTCCTTGGTCCCAGAATATAGAAAACCTGGCATGACAGCAGTCACAGGGGACATCTCTCTCCTGTGAAGAGCTTTTTACTGTTGAACCTGCTTTGTTGTTGTTGTTGTTGTTGTTTTTGTATAATCTACCTCAAAAAGAGAGAGCAGATTTTAATTTAAGGTTTTTCCCAGCCCAGCCCTCTGTTCCTAGAAACTACAATGCCATACGTTAGAGATTTATACATCTCATATTTATTGACCATTACGTGCCAAGTTATGTACTTTTTCTTTCTTTTTTATTTACTAAAGGTACATTTCGGCTTAGTAAATGTGTATGCTAGAATCTTGTAATTTTATACCATCCCCAGTCCTTTAGGAAGGGACCCCTTCCCCACAAACACGTTTACCACTTAGCCAGCTCTGCCTCAGCTTACTGAGAGCTGTGCTAATTGGAGTCCATGAACGTGGTGGCTGTTTATTCTTTAGTCGATTCAGCTTCAAAACCTTACTTCATTCGTGTCGCCTAGAAGAAAAGAGTAAGTTGAGAGTCTTGTCTTGTGTGTATACTGCTCTGGCATTTCCTCCTTAAATAGCAGGCTGAAAAATCAATTCCTAAGCCTGGTCTTGGCAGCAGACGTAAGAATTACTTAGGCTGTATGAACTCCCGTGGTAATACAATTTGCTAGCTCTGCTCTGGGAGCTATGTTGAAATAAGGGACCATACATATTGATAGTTTTGTGACAGCAGACCTTTAAATAAGCAGAAACAATTTCTCAGAATTTCTTTCTTGCAGTGTTTCCTTGTAACTTTGCAAATTAAAATGTAAAAAATATTGTCTTAATATTGCAGATGTTGAAGACAATCTCAGGTAGAATTGATATTTCAAATGCAATTTAAAAACACCATCTCATTGCTAGTCTGAGGCTTTGAAATTTTACATAATGTTAATTATCTATACATAGATTATTTATTTAGCCAGTGTCCTACTCTTGAAGTTGAGGATGGGATTGAATTTATGCTCTCCTACCTCAGTCTTCCAAAATTCTGGGGTTACAAGCACAGCACTGTAACACAGACAGTAAGCCAGCACTGTTATGTAGAACTTGGTGAGTGAAGACTCATGTTCTCTATCTGTGTGATCTTGGATAAGTTACTAACTTATTTTATAGAGCATAATTTCAGAATAAGCACACTTGTCTCACTTTATTTAAAAATAGCCACATGCTGGAGATGAACTTGAGACATTTGCCGTCATGCTTATAAAATTACTACACATCCAGAGAGAGTTACACACATATTTGGTATGCGGTTGGTACACAGCTTCAATTCAAGGACAACAATGGTCTGGGAAGAGAGTCTGAAGGAGGAATTTTCTACATTGGGTGGGCCTATGGGTATGCTTATGGGAGATTCAACTTAATTAATTGATAGAGGCACCAGCCCACTTTGGGCGGCACCATTCCCTAGGTAAAAGGTCCCGGACTGTATAAGACTGATCAAGTTGAGAACAAACAAGGAAGGGACTATGCTCTTTTCTTGAATGTGGTGTGATTAGCTGCTTGAGGTTCCTGCCAGGATTTCCCCACAATGACAGATTGTGAGCTGGAATTATAAGATGGAGTAAATCCCTTTCTTCCCTAGATTGTTTGCCAGGGTATTTTCTCACAGCAGCAGATATTGAACTAGAAAATTGTGCCTTTTTAAATGTGAGCTTCAAAAAGGCTTAAGCTTCTATTCTTTTGGGAGTAAGTATATAAACTTCATAGAGTTTAGTACTGAACTGAAGTTTAAGAAATTGAGCAAATTAGGAGGTGTGTTTGGGATGGCTTATTTGTTGTTTTGGCAATTGTTCATCTAGAAGAAGCAATCATATCAGACTGGAAACAATATTTATTTATTTTGAAATTGTCACACATGTATACAATTTATTTTGATCATAGTTATCTCAGGTCCCCTCCTACTCCTCCTCTATCCCTCCTCTCAATCCACTCCAAGCTTCAAGTCCTTTGTCATTTGTTTGTTTGCTTAATAAGTGTATAAGCTAACAAGATGACTATTCCATGGTATGGTAAAGAAGGTTTTTATTTTATATATATATGAGAGAGAATAGCCAGAGGCATCTGGAAGAGCCCTGAGCAGAGAAAGAAAGGAGCAGATTGAACATGGCCAACATACAGCTAAAGAGGGGAGAATAGAGAATAGAGAAACCATAGTAAGAGAGGCAGCAACAGAGCATAGAGAAAACAGAGTAGCTGGGGGCAGAGGGGTGTAGAGGAAATCCCATGAGCTGGAAGGAGTTTAGAATAGGGTAGGGCCAGAGAAGGGACAGTATGCTAGCATGGACTTTGAAATACGTAACAGTGATACTGAAGGAGTCTAGGGGCCAGAATGAGCTTTGATATGTTGGTAGGCACCACTAGTGGCCACATATCCCCTCTGCCAGAGGTAAGGGAAATGACTCCTTTTGGTAGTCATTTCTCTTCAGAAAGAGAAATGTTCACAAGGTCTTAAAGAATTCTAGCCTTGTCTAATCACCAGAAATCCTCTTATAGTACAGGTTGAGCACATTTATGGATATTTTATGAATATCTGGAGTGCTTTTTGGAGTTCAGTGAATTGGAGGGTTTTTTTGTTGTTGTTTTGTTTGTTTGTGTTTTGGGTTTTTCTTTTTTGGACCTGACAATAACCAGCTGAGTATAGGGCTGCCCATGCATACATGAGCACAGAGTTACACTCTGCAGTGTGAACAAGGTCCACATCACTGCAAAAAACTGACTCACCCCTCCCCTTTAGCCGTCAGCTGCCAGCAGCGTCTCGGCTAGGAGTGAAGCCCCCTTTATCAACGCTGCGATATTTACTCCCTCGATCACGTGCAGGCCCTATGCAGGCAGCCACAACTGTTGGGGTTCATGGGTGAAAAGACACCCAGTCATGTTCAGAAGACCCTGCTCTCCTGGTCTGTCCTCTTCCTGGATGTGCTCTGAGTCTTGGAGAGAAGGTGTGGCTAAACACTCTGCAGAAAACAAAGGACTGGTCAAACTGGTCAGAACTGAAAATCGTATTTTGAGTTGGCTAGAAGAATATCATTCAATTTTCTGTCAGTGTTCGTTGAATAAAAACCATCTTTAGAATTTCATGTATCGAATGTTTGGATTTAAAATGTGAACATTAGATGATAAAAGGGGAAGGGAGAAAGAAGTCTTGTTCTGGAACCAGACTTACTTTGTATTTATTACTATACTGGCCTGGTCCCCTTCTTTGAGAATGTAAGTTCTATTGCCCATCTGACTCATGAGCTTGCACAAATCAACTCAGAACCCCCAACCCTGCTTCTCTAATAGAATGCTGATGAGAGTCATCACTAGATCTTCCAAGTTACTTGTGAATGCCTCCCTTACTTTAGATCCCTGAATATTCTGTTATCTCCCCAAATTTTTCTAACAAAATATAGGTAGCAGTTATTTTTTAATGAGATAGTCATAATTAATTTATTTCAGAGACTCACTCTCATTATAGCACTCTATCTACCCTCTTCAACATATATCTTATATTGGACAAAATAAGACTTTCATTTCTAGACCCTAAAATCAAGTTTTCAGACTCAAAATGACTTGTTCCCTCTTAGGAATTGTGTAACTTATACATGACTAAGACTGTTTATGGATTTGTTGATAAAGATATAGGTAGAGAAAATAGTTGAAAGGATCAAATGAGAAAGACTGAATCCAGTTTCTGACGGAGTATGTGCTTAGTGGTAGCAAGTGATGCCAAGCAAAGAAAAGAGACTCATTCATCCTTGCTATATACATAAATGTGTTCAAGAATGCATGTTAGCTCAGACAGCAAGCAGAGGAGTAACCTCCAGGTTTAGAGTCATGCAGAGGTCTGGGGCACAGATAATATAAACTTTACTCCATTGGCATAGAAGGTGTTTTGGAGGAGTGCCAGCAGAGTACTGGGCAGGGTCAGATCCTAATACATGTCTTTGAACGAGGTAATTTCCTAAACGGTTAATCCCACTCATATTACTAGAAGAATTCTGCCATTTTTCTCGCTCATTGTCTACGAGCCTTTGAGGAGCAAAGGGTTTCAAGAATGTTGTTTCTAACAATGAACGATTACTCATCCCTCACTTGTTTTGCTTTTGTGTTTAACTCTGCATCAAACATTTCCACTACACATTGTGGGCATGTACTGATGGTCATGAGAAAAGGAGGGCTGTGAGGGTCAGAACCTACAGAGATACTAGATAATTAGCAGAAAACCACACACTGAAATCTTTACATTGTCTCTAGAAAATGACCAAATCCTTAGATATGCTCCCTGGAACCCTACAACAAGACGATGAAATAAAGCCAATTGTTCTAGATCCAGCCAATGCAGTGTTTTACTGGTTCATTGATCTGCAGATGGTCTACAGAATATGGGCCTGTATAGACATAAACTTGCAGTATTGAGAGTTTTCTGTCTTCCGTCTTTGTAGACTTATGATGGCTCAAGTTCCTCAAACACCCGTGTCGCCAATGTGTGTGGAAGACAGACGCCGCCTAACTCCATCCTCTCAACAGGAAACAGCCTCTTTGTGAGATTTCAGTCTGGCTCTTCCAGACAGAGCAGGGGCTTCCGAGCTCAGTTCAGGCAAGGTAAGTATACTGTGGGTCGCCTGAGCCCTGGAGGGCTGATCCGAGTTTCCAGTTTAACCTGCAAATGTTCAGATAGGAAGACTTGCGGGTGTTCTAGCTGTTTGTACATTTTACACATCTTTGTCTGCCTTAAATGATGATGATGTCTCAGGATCTGCCCATCTCTTAAGCACTGTGTTTTTAGAATAACATTTAAAGGTACAGTACCAGTGATATACAAAAAAGAATTAGCCAAATTAATTAGCCTAACACCTATCCAAGGAGATATACAACTGTAAGACTTGTCTGTAGTGTAGAGTCAGATTCTGTTTCCCTGGAGCCCTTTTCCTCATTGCTGAATCCCATAGCTTTCCACTGCTTTTATCTTCAAGTCACCAGTTATCAATTTCCTCTCTCAAGCCTTTTCACCAGATTTCTCTCAGAGATTAATCTTTATCAAATTGCCAGACGTGAAGCAACCCAGAACTTGTAGGGATGGCTCAATGGCTAATTGAATGGGGCCTTGATTTTTAGCTGGATGACTCAGATCGTTTACTTCAAAAAAAAGTTTAATTAAAAATACTGGGCGTGTGTTTATTTGGATGTGTCATGGTGCACATGTATAGGTCAGAGGACAATTTACGGGACTCAGTTCTCTCCTTTCACCATGTGGGTCTTAGGGATTGAACTCATGTCTGCAGGCTTGATGGCAAATGCCTTTCCCTGCTAAGCCACCTCACTGGCCTCACCTCAAATAAGGTTAGCCTGTTGATTCCACATGCGCCTATTTTAGTAAAGAGACCTAGATGGAGAGTGTTTCTGGGTCAGTCTGCCAAAGGTGCACTCTCAGAGACACCACAGCAAGACACTATCTTGGTGATTTCAAAGAAAAAGCAGTACTTAGTGCTATTTTTTTTTTATTTTTACACTTAACATTCCTTTAGGTGTTGCTTCCGAGTAAAAGTACCCTCTTGTCCCTCTCTGGACTTTTATAACAGCCTCCTCAGACTCACCTACTCCTGTTCCATCTTTCTCCCAAATAATTTCCAGGCGACCCACTGCGGTCACACTGATTGCTCGTGTCTGTCCCATCTCTGTGTGGCTTAAAATAGGAAAGCCAAGCCACTCCATCTGTTAGCCACAGTCCCCAAACCAGCCCTGCCCCTTTACAGTGCTGCTGCCAATACTGTGTAGACCTCTCGTGCTAGAATCAAGGCTATATAAATATGGTCCCACTCCTCACCCGTAGATTTGCTCAGGCTCTCCACTCCCTGCACTGTTCTTCTCACCCTCCAGGCCCTGGTTCAGTCCTGCCTCCTCTGGAGATGAAACACTCAGCAATGAGACACACTCTCCTCTCCTTGTTTCCACAGAGCATTGAGTTTCTCGGATTAACTTGCAACCATCTTTATAAATTGAGTGCTTTCAAGAGAAAATAAAGTTCACTTATGAACAAATTACCCTTCTTGTAAATTATGAGGAAACAGAGGAAGTGAATCAAAGCCAGGTTATTGATTGAATGACTCAGACAATTCACAACCATTTAGTGTGTTGTTCTATGCCATAGCCCCACTTCCTATAATTGAAAAATATTATAACTGGAAAGTATTTTCTCATTGTCTGTCTGACGGTTGATGTGCAGCTTCCTCAGCAGAGAGCCCTCTTGGCATTCACGGTAGAAATAAGAAGCCCTTTCAAGTCATCTAATAATTGTTTGGTGTCATTGGTAGAAATCAAAAGTAAATGACGTGTGTTTTTGCTCCTCAGAATGTGGAGGTCACATCATCACTGACTCTTCTGATAGCATTTCCTCTCCACTGTTCCCTGATAAATATCCAAACAATCAAAACTGTACCTGGATACTAGAAGCTCAACCTCCGTGTAAGTAACAAGAATAAAAAGGAGAGGAGTCTGGGGCAAGGGATCCCTTTGGGACGTATGGCTGTCAGCAGAACATTTAGCTCTTCAGTGACAACAATTGCTGACTGGCCTCTTTTAGGGAAGGCCTGGCTCCTGGGATGCATGGAAATAGTCATTTTCTAGTCTAGTAAGCAAACCTGTCTAAACCAATTCACATTAAGTCAAAGGGAGTTTTAAGGCTGGGTGTGGTAATCCTAGCACTCTGGAGGCTAAGACAGAAGGATTATGAGTTGGAGATGAGGCTGGGCTCAACAATAAGGTCAAGGCCAGCTTGAGTAATATATGGAGACCTAGGCTCTAAAATTTCCAAGGGCTGTGGAGCTGAAGGTATAGCTCAGTGGACTGTCTACCTGTCACCAGTGGAGCTCTGGGTTTGATCCCCAGAGCTACATGAGTCGAGAGTGGTGGCACATGCTTTCCAACACACACAGAGGTAGGAGAATCAGAAGCTCAAGGTCACCCTCTATTCATCCAGTTGGAAGCCACTCTAGGATTAGTGAAATCCTTATTTGAAGAACAAGCAAACAAGCAAATAGACCAACAAAGACAAAGGATTAAAGATGTGACTCCCAGAACACTTACCTACCTAGCATGTATTGCTGACACATACCCATGAATCTGTGAATAATAAGGATATAGTTTGGAGAAATACCTTACAATTGGAGGATATGACATCACAAGCTATTGATCACTAATGTGAAACTAATAGCAAAACCCAGCCTCTCCTGCCATGGATATATTTATGAAATCTCAGCACAGGCCTAGAAGCACTCAGTAAATGTTTACCTTCTTTTCTTCTCGGAATCTTAGAATTCTATTAGCTGACATGGTAGTAGTCTGTTCATGTTGACAGGCAGAGAAAATGAGATGATCCTTATAGACATGACACAATAGCTCCAGACAGAGTGATTCTGGTCCCATTATGAATCCTATTTCATGTGAACCCTGCCCTCCTTTAAGATTTCCAAGAAGAATTTGTGATTTCAGACACAGTGTGGGAAAGCCATTAAGTTCTCTACTCTGAACTCTAATTAATGACCTGTGTGAAAATCGGATAGTCACTTAGGCTAATCAGGTCCCGGCATAAAATCATTTGCAGAAGAGCAGGGCTTAAATATTATTAAATTAAATTTAATTGTTATTCATTGTGAAATTAAAATTTCACAAGCTGATAGAATTTTGTGGCCATGCATGAGATGTGGGCGCCAACGATGTAACTTTTAGTCTTTGTAGATAGAGAGGGTGGAGCCCCAACAAAACTGAAAAAGAGAAGCCCCCTGCCTCGAGCCCAGCAGTTTTGTGCCTACTGATTATTTTCTCATGAGCTGTAAAAACATCCTGATGAAAGTTCTCGCTGCAAGGCCAGCAACAGGAAAAGATCCCATTCTGAAGATTAGGGACGCGGTAAAGGACAACAAAAGGAAAATGTGCCCAGGCACTTGCTGTTCCTTACGTGACTCAAAGCGTTCTTGGTGGATGATTCAGAAGCTCGGGGGCACTGGTTCTGACCCCTAAGTCAGCCTGAGTGCTGGGAGGCATGGCCTGTGCAAAAAGAATCTTTCGGCACAAGCACATGTAAGGAATCAGAATCTTAGAAAACTAATCTGTGGAAGAAAGTATGTATGAGAGGAACACAACAATGGCCGATAAACAAAACAACAAACGCCTAAAGTTATATTTTCCAATAAGACAGTTTCCAAAGCCTCAGGGATGAACTTGCCCAAGAGTCCTGATTTACCATGACTGGCATTTTGGATTCTACAGGCATTTTCAAAAGCATCGATTCTGTTACTCTTCAAAGGAAGCCCTTGAAGCATGAAGCAGAGCCCTTAGCTCTGTTTACCCACCCCAGCCCTGTGCAAAGCTGCCAAATTCCTTGCTTCCCTGCTAGAAAACCCTTCTCTGAAAGTACCAGAGGCAAAAACTGTTCTGCTTGTCAGTATTTTATTAAATAACCAACCTTCTTCTCTCTCGTTTTTTTTTTCTACAGTCAATCACATCACCCTTGTCTTCAGCCACTTTCAGCTTCAAGACAGCACAGGTTGTCAAGAGGACTTTTTAGAAATTTTGGATGGCAAGGACTATGATGCACCTGTCCAAGGTACCAGAGATTCAGTCATTTACATCTCTAGTCTTGGCATGTAGTGTGTGTGTATGTTGACATTCAAAGTTACAGTGTTTCCAATAACCATGAAGAGCCTCAAAAGCCATGCAGGAGTAATCAGAGGGTAGGAAAGCAGGATAATGTGGGGCTCAAGAAACCCAAATTATTTACGTTCAAAAATAGTTTGTGTATTTTCGTTTGCTTTTAAAGTGCAAGTTACAGATTCTAAACTATGACCTGAATCAGCAGTGGAACAAAGACCATTCCATCAGTAAACAGAAAATTCAGAAATTTCTGGTTAGTACTTTAAAGTACTTCTTATACTCCATTGGAAATGCTTCTTCTGTTTCCAAAGAAAGGAAAACATTTTAAAATTAATTAATTGATTTAATTAAAAATTCACCAGTTTGTTTGCTAGACATCCCAATAAAGTTTAAACGTATGTGACATGGCCCTTAAAATGGTTCAGACAAAACAACCTGAGATGCATTAAGCTCTCTGTGAGTATTTTGCCATGGGAGTGTCCCCCCTTGCAGGAGACAAGCTCTGTTAGAAGAGACTGCTCTGATTCCTGCACCCATAATGGAGCTTGGTGGACAAGGAAGGAGAACACCTCTCATTGTCTTGTCTGAGACATTGATCCACTTGCATTCAGCCAAGGATGCATTATATAACACACACTCTTACCCAACCACCTCCTATAGAGTACTGTTCTAAGTACTTTAAAAGTAGTAACTCAGTCCTTACATCCTTATGACATGGGGTTAGTTATTTCTAATATGCCCCCGTCTTCATATGGGAAAACAGAACAGCCAGGTAACTTGTCTCAGGTTACATAGCCAGGAAATGGCAAGCCATGCATTGAACTCATGTAACCTGGTGCACCATCTCCTCTTACTGAGATTCTAAGTGCATTGTTGGCTGGAAATGTCTACTTGAGTTACATTTGAAGACTGCTCCCATCAGCTTTCCCTCTGTCACTCTAATTTTTTAAAATCAGATTCATAATTTATCCTGGCTATGCTTGCATCTAGACTTTATCTTTAGTGGTCAGGCGTTGTCTCAAACACAACTCTGATGAAGGGGTTCTCGTTGTGAGATTGTGAGACTCTTGTGTGTGCTTGGTGAAGAGACGTGTGCTCCTACCACGTCGTTACTTACCTCCTCGTTACTCCCTTCATCCTTTAGGCCGTTACTGTGGCAACTCTCTGCCCCATCCCATCATATCCTTTGGCAGTGCCCTGACCCTGAGGTTTGTCTCCAATTCTTTGGGCACGTTTGAGGGTTTCCATGCCTTCTATTCTGCGTCCACATCAGGTAAGGAAGAGGCATTAACAGATGCAGCAGGGTTAGTAGCATGTGATAGAAATCTTCAGTTGGTTATTTAGGACTCTTTTGGTTTAAAGTTGACTCTTTTAGTTTAAAATTTCCCATGTGTTTTTTTTTGTTTTGTTGTTTTTTTTTTTTACAATTTAATGCTGTGCAAATTCTCACAATCATGAGATCTAAACGTCAGGAGAATTAGTTGGAAAGCCAACTGTTTTTCAGCTAAGCCTTATCTTCTTGGAGACCTGTTCGCTAGCATCCCAGCATTGTGTTTGCTAAGGTGATCCATGACTAGCAGTTTACTGGCAACTCATGGCTATTCTTCTGTCTTCTGCACTTGATGGTAGGTAGGCCTGGCTATTGACCAGTCCACTCTGTCGTGAGGCATGTGGACAGGAAAGGAAAGAGGTGCCAGCCAGCACTATGGTTCTTGGCCAGGAGAGGCTGTTACAGGCCTGGTGTGAAACAATGAAGAATGGTCTGTTTCAGTGCTCTTTGCAGAGGGGAATGGTAGAAAGCTGTCTTTGCCATGGCAACCAGGGAAAAGTACCTCTTCTCCCAGGGCAAGCTTGAAAATCACTTTGACCATGAAAACCAAAGGACTGCAGAATAAAAAACCAGGTCCCTTTTACCTAAAGTTCTAGTCCACATGGAGGACGCCTTTTAGAAAAGGGTCCCCTCTGGCCCACATACTGAAGAGCTGTTGCTTTTCTGGTTTGGGGATCTTCCCATTACTACATGTGACACAGATCAGGTACTAACGTGAGATGGAAGTGCCATGTCCTTCCTCGCAGATGACTCTAATGTTCTTCCTCTTGTATCTTGCGGTGTCTTTCATTTGGCCTTTTCTCTGAAACTCTGTTTCTTTTGCCTTCCAGCTTGCGGTGGAACCTTCAACATGGTTAATGGCATCTTCAACAGCCCTAACTACCCAGCAGAATACCATCCTAACGTAGAGTGTGTCTGGAACATAGTCAGCTCCCCTGGAAACCAGCTGCAGCTGTCCTTCCTGTAAGTCCCTTATGTGGGTATGCTGTCTTAGTACTGGTGAGTCTGCAGGGAGACTCTGTTAGTGACAGACGGGGTAAGCAGCATCCTGGGTCCAAGCCCTCGCCAGAGGGAACAGGTGGAAGACTGTCCCCAATTTCTTCTGTCCCACACATAGCTTGAGTTATGTAAACCATTAAGAATCTTTCAACAGGCCGGGCGGTGGTGGCGCATGCCTTTAATCCCAGCACTCGGGAGGCAGAGGCAGGCGGATCTTTGTGAGTTCGAGACCAGCCTGGTCTACAAGAGCTAGTTCCAGGACAGGCTCCAAAGCCACAGAGAAACCCTGTCTCGAAAAACCAAAAAAAAAAAAAAGAAAAAGAAAAAAGAATCTTTCAACAGCATCCTTTCTTCCAACTGAGAGAAACAGTGCCTGTCTCCATGTGTCCTTCTTTACCCACATATCTTATCCCTATTCCATTCCTATCAGAGAAATGGTCTTGGGAGGGATTTTCGTTTTAGTTTTTTAAGTTAACAGTTGATTGGTAAGACTGCCTTCAAGCTTCTCATTGAATCCTAACACTTTTGGAACATGAACTGTGGGTATGGAACGAATGGTAGATCTTGTTGCATTCCAAATAGACCTAGGTTAAACTAAACAGCAATGATAACACTTCCCAGAAGCAGATGTAAAGAGCACATGGTATGTGAGATGGGATTGTCTCATCCCTCAGTAGAGAGGTTCCAATGACAAAGTGTATTGATAATGGGTACTTTAAAAATATGCACTGGAATCCAGGTGTGGTGGTGCACAACTTTAACCCCAGCACTCAGGGACAGAGGCAAGCAAATAAATCTCTTGGAGTTTGAGACGAATCTGGTCAATACATGTTCCAGGACAGCCAGGGTAACATAGAGATCCTGTCTCAAAAAATTAAATATGAAAAGAAAAAGAACAAATGAACATTTACTTACTTTAGATATGTTGGTATTTATATAACCATATTGAATTCCAAATCATGTGTCATACTATATTACATGTTATTGGAGTCAGGTTGAAATAAATTCCTTGTTATAGCTGTTTTTTAACATGTCCTCAGTGCATAGCCTTCAATGGCCTCAAATTTGTGATCCTCCTGCAGGAATAACAGGTATGCGTGGCAATGTTGATTTTGTTTTGAAAAGGACGTAAACTCTTCCATACTGAGAGAAGAGAATCGTTTGCTGGCTCTTCCTCATAGACATGCCCATCTGTGCACAAGAACTGATTAAAAATGAGACAAGTTCAAATATTTCAAATTGCTTTCTTTAATCCATCAGCCAGACCTCCTCAGGGTGCAAGTGACATTGCACTAAGCAGGATACTCTTCCTGTAGAAGAGAGTCAACACAACTTTTAACCGCCCCGTGGGAAGGTTTCCGTGCTCACCTGTATGCAGTCTGACTCTGCTGTGTTACTGGCTTGAGTTTTGTTGTTTAAGGGGCCTTTGCAGATTGCAAGCTGCTTTTGCTCTGTGCTAATGGATATGAGAAAGGCTTCCTGGCAAGGCCTGGGAGTTATTTCTGCCCTGGTCTAAACTACGTCCAGATGTGGACTAGCTCTCTTCCCTGGGGTGTGTGGAAAGCATCTGAAGCTCATCAAGTTCTAACACGGGGTTTCATTTACGGATGCTGTGGTGCAACTGAGGAGGGAGAAAAAGTGGATAAATTATGGTTGAGTTTGCAATGAAAAGGAGAGGGGAGAAATGAAACTTATTTATTCTGTAAAAGCAGATATTCAAAGGAATGAACAGAAATAATACTTTATGCCAGAAGAAGGCACTGAGGAAATGGCTGGTTCTGGCAGCAGAACTGAATTGAGATAATGAGAAACAGAATGCATATTATTTGTGTTGCACATGATATTTTCACTGACAGATCTTAGCCAAAGGGTAGATTTGCTTATAAAGTGTACCAGCCTAAAACAAAGACTCCCAAGAACAAAACTTTTAAAAGAAGTTTAATTTGACTCCTGGAAGAATCAGCACTGTGATTCCTAACAGAAATCCCTCCCTGCTGTTTCTTCCTGGGAGATAAACAATCTGATTATTAGCAAAGACCTGTGCAACCTCCCTGACACTTGTCTGAGTTTTAACAGGCACTCACATCACCTGAGTTTTGTTAAATTTCACATCCTGATTCAGTTGGTATTTAGAGCTAGATTCTCCCCCTCCTGAATATATAATTATCTGTTTTTTATTGAAAAATATTTTTCATACAATATGTCCTGATTATTGTTGCCCTCCCCCAACTCCTCCTAGGTCATCCTCCCTTTCCCACCCATCCAAAGCCACACCCTTTTTCTCATTAGAATACAATCACCTAAAGTAATAACAATTATTAGAAGATAAAATAAAAATAAACAAACCAGGATAGCACAAAACAGGGAAAAAAGAGCTGAAGGAAAAGCACAAGAAATGCATTCAGAATCTGAGACATATTCGCACCCACAGAACACCCATAAAAATGGAGTCAGAAGTGATCGTGTGTAAGCAAAGGATCTGAAATAAGGGGAAAAATAAACCTCCCAGACAAAGCATGTGGAGTCCAGATTCTTCCCTGCAAAGGAGCTTTGAGCTGGTACTCAGGTGGCTAGACCACACATCATGCTTTCAGAGTGATTCTGGGGAGTTACCTTCTGAGATGAGACAGGATTCACCCCTCTTTTCTCAGAAGCAGAGTAAAGCAGTTTTAGCATATTTCACATTGTTAATAACATTAAGTGTAATAAAGGTGAGCCTGGATTACACTGATTTTTTTTTATAGGTAGTACTATTTTGCAGTTCTTTATCTCAAAGTTCCAAGGATACTGTTTTGTTGTAAGAGTTTTGTATTTCTGATATTTTGAGAACATATGTGGAAAATGTTAAATTAATTTCAGCATATAAAGAAAGAAATTGAGTTTCTTTTTCTTACTCTGGGGGATATCCAATTATTGAAGCAACATTTTCAGTATTAAACTGGGGGCCAATGGGGGCCAGGAGAGGGGTTTGGCTCCCCTGAAACTGAAATCAGGATGATCTCAAATTTCTTCTACCAGTTCACTCTGTTACATTTGTTTGTTTGTTTGTTTGTTGTTTGTTTGTTTCCAAATTAGATCCTTCCAGTTGGAGAACTCTTTAAACTGTAACAAGGATTTCGTGGAAATCCGAGAAGGAAATGCCACAGGCCACTTGGTGGGACGATACTGTGGAAACTCCCTCCCTGGCAATTACTCCTCCATCAAGGGCCATACTTTGTGGATCAGATTTGTCTCTGATGGCTCAGGCAGTGGCATGGGCTTCCAGGCCAGGTTCAATCAGAGTAAGTTGCTCTGTTTCCGTAATGGCTTCTAGAAAGTATCCTACAAACTAGGAATGATGAGAAATTTCAGTAATGTATCAACTAAGAATAATCCTACACGCCACATTCTTTCCTTAGATTGTGGAGTAATATACTAGAAAACCTCAGTTATTTATGGATGGCTCACTAAACAGATAAGGAAATTGAGCTTGCTGTTTTAAGTCTTTTTTAGGCTCCAATTTCTACCTGTTATTAATGTTTATGATATTGTGCAAATGAGCTTTTTTATCTTCCAGGCAGATAAAGTTCTATCAAACATGTTTCATTTGGTCCTTTAATAAATACATTCTTCAAATTAAGATTTTTAGAATTATTTTAGGATTAGCTTAAGCATTTGGATAAAATGTGGGCTATTCCAATACAGATAAAATATTAATTATTTTTGTTCTTTCACTCAAGTTTTTCCATGATTGACTGTTCTCTGTGTTGATTGTCATATAGAATTTTAAAAGGAAAGAAATATTCCTTTCTTTCATAAAGCAAAGCAAAATTGGTAAAAATACAGTTAAGGTGTGAGCTGGCATGACTACTCCCCAACTCCTCTGGTGTCTGGGAAATGCTTTTCTCGTGGGAAGTTGTCCCTTCTTTTCATACCCTGCAGCCAGCCAGCTAAGGAGATGGAATTTCATTCAGGAGCCATCCTTCTCCAGGAGCTAATAGCCCAGAAAACCAAGAGGAAGGCAGTATTTCTTTCAGTGGTCAAAAAAGAAATCCCAGTCAATTAACAGCCTACCCTTTCCAACAGTCTTGCCCTTTGTTTTTGTTTTGATTTCATTTCATTTCATTAAAGAACAATTCTAAATTGGTCTGATTTACAACTCTGTTTTCCCTCCTAGTATTTGGCAATGATAATATTGTGGGAACTCATGGGAAAATCGCATCTCCCTTATGGCCTGGAAGTTACCCCCCTAACTCCAATTACAGATGGACAGTCAATGTAAACGCATCTCAGATTATCCATGCTAGAATCTTGGAGATAAACATGGAATCCGCAGGCAACTGCCAATATGACAAATTAAAGGTGAGTTTCTTTGTGAGGAGGAGGTTTAATCTACTTTGATGGATACTATTGGCAAAATTAAGTCCATAATAAATAAAAGATATTTTAGGCATTACTATAATTTCCTGGTTGATTTTGTCTATGCATGCCTATTTGCTCTGGTTATGTGTTTATTCTATCTTCTATCCTGTTATCCTGTTTGTTCTTTTATTTGTTTTTGTCTTGTTTTGCAGTTTTTCTTGAAACAAGGTGGAAATTTAAGAGAAGTCTTTATTGTAAATAAAGCCCAATTGTTAAGATGGAGTGTTGTAGGAGGCTACTTGTTTTGCTCACACGTGCTCAGCCCCAAAATAATCAAACAGAAACCATATTATTTACAATACTGTTTGGCCAATAGCTTAAGCGTATTTCTGCCTAATTCTTATATCTTAATTTAACCCATCTCTCTTAATCTTTGTATTGCCACGTGGTTGTGGCTTATCAGGTAAAGTTCAGGCATCTATCTCTGCTGGGGCTACATGGCTTCTCCTGACTCCGCCTCCTGTCTCCCAGCATTCAGTTTAGTTTTCCTTGCCTAGCTCTACTCTTTTGCCCTATCACAGGCCAAGACAGTTTATTAACTAATGGTATTCACAGCGTACAGGGGGAAATCCCACATCAGTGGAGAGAGAGGAGGGGGCATATAGCATACTCAGATGCAGCAGACTTCCCAAGAGAGAGGTGTCTGTTCTAATGGTACAGCCTTAAAACCTAAAAGGGTGATATAAAAATAAGAAAACGCAAATGGAGATGCTATGATGGCTTTGCCACCCATGCATTGACTAATCTGTGAATTTCAGAAAACGCTATCATATTCCTGAAAACCACAATCTAATCACTCTTCTTGGAAGCTCAGTGCTCAAAGTAGAACCCAATGACAGATGATATAATGCCCAATAGGTGTGAAAATAATTGTGACATAATTTGAAAGAAATAAGCTTAATAGAGGATTTTATGATTATTTAGAAAGTATCATTAAATATGTCTCTAAATAGGTGAGATAGTATTTTAAGGAAGATAGATCTAAGCATTTTGAATATAAGGACCCCCATGAGCTGTGGTTCTTTCTTTGTTATCAGCTCTTGTCTCTCTTAGAGTGGGAACCCTCTTTACAGTAGGCTTTACTTTCCCACCCACAGATTTGACTCTAAGCCACTAAAGATGCTAGAGCCCACGAGCATGTTTAAGATAATTCTGCAGTTAGTCTATATGGAATAATTTAAATTATCTATAATAATGCATTTAATGTGACTTTCTGTTTTAAACGGAAGTATTTTCTTGATACACTTTCTACTCTGATAAAATTGCAAAATACAAACCTTCCTTTAAATTTCTCTTTTAATGAAGAAAACTACAGATAGATGCCGAGTTATGATGTTTTATTTCTTTTTACATGCAGATCTACGATGGGTTTGACATTCATTCCCACTTGATTGGCACTTATTGCAGTATCCCGATGGAATCTTTTAGCTCTAGTAGAAACTCCATGACATTCCAGTTTTCTTCTGACGCTACCGTCTCAGGGAAGGGATTCCTTCTGGAATGGTTTGCATTAGATGTTTCTGCTGCAGCTGTTCCTAGCATTGATACAGGTGTGTTTGGTAATGTTTTGGGGGTTTTCTAAGACTGGTGTGTGTGTGTGTGTGTGTGTGTGTGTGTGTGTGTGTATGAGTGTGTGTGTGTGTATGAGTGTGTGTGTGTGTGAGTGTGTGTGTGTGTGAGTGTGTGTGTGTGTGTGTGTGTGTGTGTGTGTGTGTGTGTACTGGTGCTATTACAGACCAGAAGAGAGACTGTGTTTCCTGGAGATTGAGTCACAGTGTTTGTGAACTACCTGACATGGGTATTGGGAACATAGCTCAGGTCCTCTGAAGGAACAGGAAGTACTTTTAACTACGCATTCTCTCTCAGCCACTTGGAGGCACTTAAAGAACAAAGTGTTAAAGATGTGGATTTTCCTTGTACAGGTGCCTGTGGAGGATATCTGGTGACAGGAGACACTCCTGTCCTTCTTTTCTCCCCGGGCTGGCCTGGGTGGTATGATAATCGTGCTGACTGTGTATGGATCATCTATGCTCCTGATTCTACTGTGGAACTTAACATCCTCTCCATGGACATCGAGTCTCAGTCAACGTGTGCCTATGACAAGCTGATCATAAGAGATGGTAAGAAACTGTATAGAAATCGCTGTTTAAAATCGTATACACAGGTACATTCAGTTGTCTCTATGCTTACATACTAGATCCACTACATTCTGTGTGGAATTTTATAGCTGCTGTAACCAATAAAGCAGCCAAATAGAAAAAGAATAGCTACAATGTCTAGAGAATGTAGGGAGAGGACTGTACACTCATCACACAATGTCAGGAGAAATCACATATTCCTCGGAGCAAACAAAGGCCCGGAAAGGAGAGACACAGTCTGAACTTCCAGGCTGTGTTAAATTTTTATTCACACAATGAAAATAAATACTGACATTTGTACTTAAGGCATTAAGATCAAAGTAGAATACCAAAAAGTATCTAAGGCAATGTGTCTCTTTCTCATCATCTCCTGAATTTGTGGGCAGAATAGATAGAAATAAGAGTGTTGTGGTGTGGCTATCCTGTGATGAAGAACTGTGAGCAATGAAGACTATCCAATATACATACAATTGCCCTTCATACTCTGTATCAACTAAGTACAAAAGGACAATAGGGAGGCCACACCCTCCACATCTGTGTTTCTCAATGGGAATTTCTCAATTCCCAGAATATCAATGTCAGCATCACCTGGCAATGAAGATTGTCAATAAAAGCAAATGTTTGACTATAATATTCGAGAAGTTGTTTTCTTATATTCCCACCGCTACAAAACCTCCCAGTGAGAAACGTTGCTTGGTGGAAATGCATATCTCAGTCTGTGGAGACTGGGCACTAAGAAATAATCAATCATGCCCTCACGGACCCTTTGTCCTGTGAACAATTGGCTTTCAGCACATGTCCAGAGTGCTTCTCTTTTCTGATATCAAGGCATCCCTGTAGATACTAAATTTATTCTTCCAGTGTAATTCAGTGGCTGCATTCCGGCACACACATTTCAGAGTGTTCACAATACAGTTGAAAGCTTTTGGAAACCTTCAGGAGGGAGCTGCATCAATGGAGTAGCTTGCTTGCTCTATATAACTCTCTGTCTACTGAGCTGCCTGTCTTGGAAGCCTGGACACAAAGGCATGCTCCCTTTCTTTTCAATGACCTTAAATCAAGCCTGTTTTATCATCTGTGAAAGAGATGAATGCTGCTCCCAAGGGCTTTTATCCCCCAATGTCTTTTTATGATTATATGAAAAGGCAATAAATGTAAAATTCTAACAAAAGTCCAGGGATTGTGGAGATTCAGAATCCTTTAAGCTTCACTTTACTTACGTCGACACTGCTGATATGTTCCATCCATTTTCTTGCTTGTGGGGTGAGTTGAAAGAACTCAGAAATTGTGCTTTGTGCCCAAACAGCAAAAGCATTTAGATCAGTAAGGTAACAGATACACATGGGTCCTTTTGTTCACAACCATGAATAGATAGCTTATAGCTTCCTTCCTTCTTCATCTGTTTATTTGCTTGTTCAAAAACACGTGTGTTGAGTACCTGTGTCAGCTGTAGGGCATTTGGGGATATTTTGTCCACTTGCATTGTGCTAACATTCTTTGAAACTAAAATTTACTTTCTTATTATTTTATTCATTTGAATTTTTGCCCCACTAGTTATTTTGCTTCTGATTAGTAGGCATGTTTGACATTCTGAAGCAAATATATGAAGTTCCTTGCCCACAAAATATTGACACAGGCATCTTGTACAACACACATCCAATTTAGTGTACTGAACATTCTGCCAAAGAGGTTTTATAGAACTATCCTGAGCATAGAAAACATTTTTTGAAAGAAGGGAAAGAAAGAAAGGAATAAATGGAGGGAGGAAAGCAAGGAGAAGAGAGGGGAATTATCTCAGACATCAGAAATTCTAGACTTGACTATAGATTAGTTGACAGAGTGCTTGGTTAGCAGTCAAGAATCCCTTGGTTCAATTCCCGGTGTCACAAATGCTTGTAATCCTAGCACTCAGAAAATGGAGGTAAGTGGAACAGAACTTCCAAGTCATCCTCTGTTACTTTGTGTGTTCAAGGTGAGTCTGGAATACTCAAGATCCTGTCTCAAAACTAAATTAATAATAATAATAATAATAATAATAATAATAATAATAATAAATAATATCAGTAATCCCTGGTGTAGTTTCATTAGACATATCATCTTGTAGAGGAAGTTTGGGGTATCTAGAGTTAATATGGCAGGGTCAGAGTCATTGTTGACTTCTGTGCCTTTACATATGGTAACCAAACTTGTGTCCCTTATAAGATTCTTTTTTTTCTGGATATGATAATAATACCTAGCTGTTTTTTGCAAAGAAAAAAATTGTAAACATATATAGGGCACTTATGAGGGTCACATAGTAACTGCTCAGTAAATGGCAGGCTTTTATACCGTTAGTACCTGTTTCTACATCTCTATGACAGGGTGGCCTAGGGAATCACTACTTGTCTTCTAGGCCTTATATTTATGGTTCCCAGACTTACTGCTCCCCTTTAGAGAGGGTTTTGGGTCTGAAATTGGGATGATTAGGATTTGGAAGTTTATCAAAATGCCCCAGAATTAAGTTTGGAGACTAGAAAGACGAGTAAAGGATTCCATTTTCCAGTTACTGAGTTACGGAACAACTGATGAATGGATTAACAGTAATCATGTTGGGATAAGCATTATTTCACCAGTCTAGGTGGTGCTCATAAAATAAATAAAATTAATAGATCAAGCCCAGTGTCACTGAGAAGTAAAACATGTATTGACATAACTATATTGGGGTAAATGAACCAAAGTTTTGTAGCTTTGATAATTACAGAAAAAGTCAATATATTCTGTTCCAAGCTTCTTGAAAAAGTTCCTCTTTATAATGGCCAGTGTATTGATAATTACATAGAAATGAGAAACTGACTTGTCAATATTTTTAAAAGTACATATATATGTATTTTATGTTTGTGTATAAATATATGAGTATATATATATTGCTGTTGTGTAAAAGTGCACATTTCCTCATCTCTCAAATCTCTTATATTTTTAAGTTTGAAGTCTACCAATTTTATGCATTTATTATTTTCCCAGTCATGGAATCTGAGTCTGCTCTAAGCCCCTTTATTCCATTTAGCTCCTGGCTGAGACAGCTCAGGGTTTGGTGAAAGCTTATACCCAAAGGAAGCAAAAGGAAAAGGGACCACACAATGAGCTGACTTCCTTTTGTGTCTCTTCCTGGGGTGGGGTCACACTTGCTGGGACCATCTTTTCTCATCCTCTACATAACCATGGTCCTTTTACCACAAAGCAAAACAAATTTTTTTAAAAAAAATAATAATCTTCGGGCTGTGGAGATGGTCATATGAAGCACCCAACCTCCTGGTGAATGATCTCTGAACATAAGCCCTGTGAGCCCAGGTCTAGGCTAAGGAACCAGTCAGAGTCGCTAATTCATACTCACATAAACATGGCCCTTGAACCCTTTCCAGCCTCAGCTCCTCTCTTTCTAAGTTTTTATGTCAGGAAGAGCTGGCTGCCAGGTTTAGGGAGACAGAGAGACTTGTCCCAAGGGGTTTTGTTTTTTTGCTTTTTTATTTGAAAAGGGTTAAGAAAAGGGCAGGCAGACCATGGAAAACTGGAGCCCAGATGATGTAAAGCTGACTGTCCCTCTTACTGACAACACTATTATCTCCTAGGAACTCGGGCATTCTGAGAAAAATATGTGAGTAGTTTTGGCTGGGCTGCAAATGATGGTGGAGTGGAATCTTAAGACTGTGTCTTTAAACTGTCATTTTCCTTCTTTGGTCACAGGAGACAATTACTTAGCCCAGCAGCTGGCTGTCCTGTGTGGCAGAGATGTTCCTGGGCCCATCCGGTCAACTGGAGAGTTCATGTACATCCACTTCATCTCAGACTCCAGCGTCACTAGAGCAGGCTTCAACGCCTCCGTTCACAAGAGTAATGAAGTCAATCTTTTGCCGTTCAATTCGCCCCCACTCCTCTCTCCCTTTCTCCTTCCTTCTTTGCCCCTTTCCTCTTTTCCCTACCTCTTTTCTCTTGCCTCAATTCTTTCTATCCTCTTCTTTTTACCTTGTATTTTTCCCTCTTCTCCTCCCCTTCCCCTGCCCTACTCTCCCTTCCCTTCCCTTCTATCCCCTTCCCTTCCTTCCCTTCCATTCCCTTCCCTTATCTTCCCTTCCCTTTTCTTCTCTTTCCTGGTTTTCTCCCTAATCACCCATTTCATTTTCTTATACAAAGACAGAAGTTATAAATCAAAAGTTACAGATCCCTGCTACATCAGGGTGCTAGGTACCAAGTCCTCACACAAACCAGAATTGTGTAGTTGTACAGAGTATCTATTGCCCTCAAATGTCTGAGTGATAACTTCTGTAAGAGGGGAGCTCATAGTAGATACAAGAAAGAGATCTTTAAAATATCTTTCACCTTAACTAAGGGTTGGAGCTGGAAGATAACACATATTCATAGCCCCTGTCAGGAACTGTAGATTCATGCTGTATTCAGCTTAAGAAACAACCAGTAAACATGAAGCAAGAGACACCGTCATAAAGGCTTTGGTTGAAATCAGCCACTTGATGAACAAACCTGTAGCTCTTGAAATAGATTCTTGATCAGTCAGAGGATGTATGTAGTATATGAAATGCTCTAATGTGTCATATCATTGAGCTTTCTCAGTACTTGACAGCATGTGAAGTCTAATAATAACTTTGAAGTCAAGCTAGATTAACATTAAAGAAATTGTCTATGGAATATTGAAAGAAAATTTTAATTTTAAAATGAATTATTGACCTAATATTAAAATTAATCTAGTAATTTCTTCCCTGTTTATATGGAGCTTTTATTAGAATGGAGCAAACAAAGTAAAATGATCTACTTTACACGCAGTAGAAGCAAGCTGTGCAGGGCACAGTGGGTGAACTTTGGGTTAGAGCCCAAACAAGTGTCTTCCTCTGCAGTCTAACTCGTATGCAGTGTCTTCATTTACTTGATAGCGAGCTGCCTAGTACTTGACAATGACAACTTAAGGCCTGCTCCACCACTCCTCTTCTCAACTCTCAATGTCTAAAATAGTCATAGCACATCTCTATAGATAGATGCTCAAACAGACAGATAGATAAGTGATAGATACATACATACATACATACATACATACATACATGATTGATAGGTGATAGATAAATGTATAGATAGATAGAAGAATGACAGGTGATAGATGAATGGATAGATAGATAAATAGACAGATGGATAGATGATAGATAGATAGATGATTGACAGGTGATAGATAAATGGATAGATAGACAGGCAGATAGATAGATAGATAGATAGATAGATAGATAGATAGATAGATAGATAGATAGATAGATGGTTGAATGGACAGATGGATAGATGATATATACACAGAAGATCTCCAAAGTCTTCCCATTCTTACATAGAAGAATAAATCTGCTCTGCTTCTTCCATAACTTCACCAAGCTACTTTCTTAAATTGCTCGTGCTACCTCATCTAGTCCCAATCCCAACCACACCCCACTTACCACATCAGGTCTTTATACTGTTCTCTGGGTTGCATTGTTCATCTTCCCTAAGCTCACCCAGTTTGATTCCTTATTCCATCCAGGTCTTTGCTCAGATATCCACCTCTCTAACTTCCTGAGCACAGAGTACATTACCCCCTTATCCCTTCAGTTTTCTTTCTTGGACTTCCTGCTATTTCACAGAGTATACATTTGTTTTTAACATGTCTTCTACCTCTGGAAAGCCAGCTTTTGTGAAAGTAAATGGTCTTCTCTCCACGATTCAAATCTTAACTACCACACTGTGGGTATCCAACAGTGTGTGCTCATTTAGTAGCTGTGCCCCTAATCATTTCTCGTACTTTGATCCCCATTAGTTTCAAACTTTTCATCTGCTGCTTACATTTTGAAAAATCCCCAGTTGGGGGTGGGGGGCAGGGAGAGAAGCATAAACACTTCCTTGTCAATATCATTTATATAACCTACCTTTCTTTTTCTTCTTGCGAAGGCTGTGGTGGATATTTGCATGCAGACAGAGGGATTATCACATCCCCCAAGTACCCAGACGTCTACATTCCCAACCTCAACTGCTCCTGGCATGTTCTGGTCCAGAGTGGTCTGACCATCGCTGTCCATTTTGAGCAGCCTTTCCAGATTCAAAATAGAGACTCTTCTTGCAGCCAGGGGGATTACTTGGTGGTAGGTCATGCTTGTTACTCTTTGTAGTTAACTGTCTCTGCAGACTTAATTTAACATTCTTAGTATATAAATTGATAGGACCTCTGACATTCTTTTGGAATATAATTTGCGCAATTTTAATCTCTTTCCAGCTGAGAAATGGACCAGATATCCATTCTCCACCCTTGGGACCCTCTGGAGGAAATGGTCGTTTCTGTGGAATTTATACTCCGTCAACTTTGTTCACCTCAGACAATGAACTGTTTGTTCAGTTCATTTCTGATAATAGTGACGGCGGGCAAGGATTTAAGATCAGATATGAGGCCAAGAGTTTAGGTAAGGATTTCCTCTGAGAACTTTATATTTTTCCTGAGATTGTTTGACTTTTGTTGATACCCATTTTAGAGAAAAAATGCCAAGTTTTCTTAGGTTAAAGTATAAGTATTAACAAGAACAGGTCTTGATCAATCTAGGACTTAGACTATGCTTCAAAAGGTGCATTGATCAAGAACCATGGGTTTTTGTTCTTGTTGCTGATATTGCTGCTGTTGCTGTCTAAAATAGGGTCCCATACAGCCCAAGGTAGCCAGGAATTCGCCGTATAGCTGAAGACCATTGAATCCCTGATCCTCCTGCCTTAATATCCCAAATACTAGAATTATAAGCATGTGGGTGGCATCATGCCCAATAGAAACCTGTCTTATTACACATTGTCTCAGTTGTGAGAGAGTTCAGAATGTTAGCATCATTTTTTTTATTTAGGAAAAGGAAAGAAATGAAAATATCTATTAATCATTCCCCCCAAAGCATTTAATAACTTTAGCAAGGCCCAAGATCAGCAGTGTGTTCAGCTACTCCATAGTCTTCATAGTGCACCAAGCGCCGACACACAGGATCTGTTAACAGCTCTGAGGACAGCTGCCCTGCTGATTGAGGCTGGCATTTTCTCTAACATCACTGTCTTCATGTTGGTATTCACAGCGGTTTGACCTCCCTGCAGGACCCACTTTCCTACTGTGTCAATGCTTGGATTAATCTTACCTCTGTGGCAGTTCTGACGCACTCAGTGTGTTTTCTTCTCAGTTCCTTTCCAGGCTCACCAGTCACACATCTATACCAGGGGTCATTGTCATGTCCCTGCCTGTTACACACATGACTGTCCTTAATATTGAGATCGAACGAAGGTCTTTTGGTTTTACAAACTATTTTAAGGTAGCCCTAGCAATATGGTAACGCTGTGCCTGTCTCCTCCTGCCTACTAAAGCCAGAGTTCTCCCTGGCTCTTCCCATCGTGTCTACCTCATACATTTCCCATGTCTTAAATTATGTTCCGCGTGAATAGCTCTTGGCATCCCTTGCTGCTCTTTTTACCACCTTCCCCCAGAGACTTCTCTTCGCTGTTCTTGATTGAGATTTCCATGGCGCTGTTAAATGTCTTTTATTCTCACCTGATTAAATGGCTTGTTAATTAGTTAGCTAAACATTTAGAAATAGCTTCACCCTGCATGCATTACCAAATTCCATCAAGAGGCTCCATGCAAGGAAGGAGACAGACAAGCAGAGACAGTTACTGTACAACATAGTAAGTTTCAGATGGAAAAAGGCTCCAGGATCTATCCAGCTGATGGGATCAGGAAAGAAAGGAATGAACAGAGATTTGTACTTCAGCAAAGAACAATGCAACAACATGAGACATCTCAGCTTTAGAAGACAATTCACAGTCCCCCCCCAAAAAAAACCCTTTTTTTATTGATTTCATGGAGCTCTACAATTTTCTCTGCTCCCCTCCCCTTCAACCCTCTCCCAAGGTCCCCATGCTCCCAATTTACTCAGGAGATCTTGGTTTGTTTGTTTTTTTTTTCTCTACTTCCCATGTAGATTAGATCTGTGCAAAAATTTACAATGTTGGAGAACAGGGTCAAAAAGAGATGTATGTGGTGATGAGCCACATGGGGCTCACAATGCTAAGGGCTATTAGTAAGACCTAAGGATAAGGTATTACCAGATGCTTATGGGGAGACACTGAAAGATTTAAATCCAAAGTGTCATGGCTTGACCAGAACAGAAACATCAATATAGCTGCATGATCAGAAGAATGAAGTAATAACCCAAATGAAAGAGTAATTCAGGAAAAACTGTTGTCTCCTGAACTAAGGCAATGTCAACAAGAAGGTGAGAAGAGGCCATTTGGAAAGATGGTATAAGTAGGGTGTTCAGTGGGTTTCAGGTCATTTGGAGGTGGAGGTAGAGAGAAGGGATAGAGGAGCATGCGTAAGAACTAGGTGCACACGCAGTGCCAGACTGATCCTGTCCATCCTGAAATCCCTGAACTACGTACTCTGAAGATGTATGATGAACACAACCATACATGAATTCATGTTTTGGGTGGTAGTCGGGGATCTGAAAGAAAGGAGTAAATCATTTGTACTTCCAGTTCTCAGGAAGCAGAGGCAGGAGGATGACTACAAGTTTAAGGTCAGTCTGGTCATGTGGTGAATTCCAGACCAGCCAAAGCTGCATAAAAAGACTCTGTCTCCAATACAAGCAAATATCTCACATCCGAGGTACATGTGTGGAGTCAGAGGATGATCTAAGGCAGTGGCTCTCAACCTTCCTGATGCTGTGACCCTTTAATACAGTTCCTCATGTTCTGGTGACCTCAACTGTAAAATTATTTTCATTGCTGCTTCATAACTGTAGTTTTGCTACTGTGATAAATCTTAATGTAAATATTTGTATTTCCAATGGTCTTAGGTGACCCTGTGAAAGGGCAATTCTGCCCCCCAAAGGGTCTCAACCCACAAGTTGAGAACTGCTGATCTAGAATAGTAGTCCTTAATGTCCTCTTTGTTTTTGAGGCAGAATCTCTTTTGCTGTTTGCCACTGCACTGTGTACTCCAATTGGTCAAGCATCCAGAGATTCTCCCAGCTCCCCTTCTTGTTTCACTCTAGTTCTGGGGTTACAGATGCATGCTGCCCCTTGCTATCACTTCTGGGGTTTGCAAGGAAACTAGGAATCTGAACTTAACTTTGAAAGCTTTGAATAGGAAATGTTTTTACCCAGTGAGTCATCTTCCCAGCCCTGCTTAGGTTTGTTTGTTTGTTATTTTTTAACATATTGAGATCACAGGTCTGCAGTGAGTGAAAGCTCACTGATCTGAGCTTTCAATGGGAATTCATGGCTGTTTGCTTACTTCCTCACTCAACTAAGTGATGGGTTTGCATTTATTGATACAGAAGTTTTCATATAAAAGTGAATGCAGAATTTTTTTCTGGATTCCAAATATGAATGACCATGAACTGGGAAAACAAAATCAGGCTATCCTCAAATGCTATGTTCCAACATAGTACTGACTTCAGGAAACTTTCATAGTAACAGAAAAAGAGAGAGTCCTAGATCAAGGCACTTTTCATATACATTGGTGGGAGCAGCAGGCAGGTGGCTCATAACAAAGAAAGAAAATTTCTATTGGCCTCAGGTGCTCATGATGACACTCAGCCTTTGAGTTGGTGAAGCTAAGGACCTACTAGTATATTTCAAAAGGATTTACCTTATAGACATGAAAATGGATATTAGATCAAACGCATGTGGACAATAAAAGAGTATGAAGGAGGCTAACGGTAGCCCAAGATGATTTGACTCTAGACTACAAGGGCCCAGCTCTGCAAGCCTAGAAGTTCTAATTAGCCAGTCAGCCTCGTAACTCTTCAGTCTACATGTTCATGTGATCCTGCAAATATTTTGCATGATAATTTTGTTAATTTTAGTGAAATATAAAATTTTAAATCCGAATAGATAATTTGTGAGCATAGTGGTATGTGTCTCTAATCCCAGTTGGTGGGAGATGGATATAAGAGGCTCAGCAATTCAAGGCAGCCTCAGTGACATGGACAGATGGGGCTTAGCCAAGACTCCTCAAATGAGGCCTCACAACTGTCTGCAACTCCATTTCTAGGGGATCTGATGCTCTCTTCTGGCCTCAAATGGACCAGGCATGCGTGTAATACACAGACATATATGTAGGCAAAGCATACAAATAAAGAATTAAATTTAAAAACAGACAAACAAGCAAAAACAATCCCCACACATACACACTTTTCAAAACTAAATGCCCAACCTAACAAAAATAGAAGAATACATAGTTTGACAGCATAAAGAGGGACATACATGGTAGCTTGTTTTATAGGAATGCCAGAATTTACTTACTTAAAAAGAATATGAAGATAATTCTGATAAAAGGAAATTGAGAGGACAAGTAAAGACAAGTTGACTGTACACAGCAGTTATGGTAGCTGATTATGTTTTATTCGCCAGACTGTAGATTGACTTACCTGTTTCTTGACAGCCTGTGGGGGCAATATCTACATTCATGGTGCCTATTCTGACGGATACGTGACCTCCCCCAACTATCCTGCTAATTATCCCCAGCATGCTGAATGCATTTGGATCTTAGAAGCTCCTTCTGGGAAAAGTATACAGCTCCAATTTGAAGACCAATTCCATATTGAAGAAACGCCCGGGTAGGTCACCTACAGTTTAAAGTTTCTCCAACCCAAAGTTAATATTATTTTAGCTGTCATGTCTCAAGACAACCTATGTCTTCTTTGCTCTGTGGTACCCATTGTTCAGAAAAATGTAGAGACAAAGAGATAAGTAAATGTCTGAAGCCTCAAATCCTTGCTTGTCAGCTACTCTCCTCCTGACCCTCAACACATCCTCCAAGAGACCCGGAGGGTGACTGTTTGAGATTGATGTCGTTTGTTCTTCTTCCACAGGAAAACTACAATCTCTGCTAGATAAGTATTTTTTCTCCAACCTCATATTAAGTGTCACAAATAATAAATATCTGCTTAACAAATAAGAATTTGGGTGCATGGCACTACAGACCACCAGTGTCACAAACAACTGAACAAGTACTCTACAATTTCTCAGTCTCGATTGCATCAGGATTCTTGAAGGATCGTATTTCAGAGAGCATGTATGACTATGGTGAAAACCAAGGAAAATCACATAGTCTGTGAAAACAAAGCAACATGACAAGCTGACACGCAGACCTATGGGTTCTTTTTCATTTATCTAAACTATGCCTATGTTTGCATGAATGAATTCATGTCACAACAGAGCTTCTGATCATCCTTTTTACAATCTTTTTTTTCCCAGAAATTAACATGGACTCCCTAGTTTAACTTTATTAGGAAACATTAGTAAAAGCTTGTCTTCTTTTATGGACATAGAGAGTGCACCTGTGCCCCTCAGCAGCCAAAGTCCTGGGACATCCAAGAGAGGCTGATCTTTCTCATGTGAACTATATTCAAGTATCATGTCTGACAAATTCTCCTTTAGCTGAATCCATAGTCCAGCTATAAAATGACTTTTATGTTTATAAGACAAATATAGAATATGTCAATAACTGTCTCCCAGTATAAAAAGTTGTCTTCTTCAGGAACTCATGGAAAGTTGTACTGTCATTAGGAAAAATATGTCATTTCAAAATGTCATGAAGCTTAAAGAGACTCAGTCATGCTGTCTTATAGCATGGAAACGATGATTAAACATTGTCTTTGAAGAAAGAAGTCTTGACTGAGAAAATAAAGTAACTGGTTTGGTAAACTTAATAATTTCTTTCTGCTAGCTGTTCTTCGAGCTACCTTGAGTTGCGTGATGGAGTTGACTCAAATGCACCACTGCTTTCCAAATTGTGCGGGCGCTCTTTGCCTAGTAGCTGGGTGTCCTCAAGAGAACTTATGTACTTGAAATTCCACACTGAGAGTGGTTCCAGCTACATGGGATTCAAGGCCAAGTATTCTATAGGTAATGCTTTATTTTCAGCTAGGAAAGCAATGGTACAGGGAAACACTGAAGCCTAACCACACCATGCCTCTCATCTGCCTAATTTTAAGACTAGGAAGAAAAAGGTTACATATAAACTCTCAATGTTTAAGTTACTTTATATTATGCTAAAATATAATTTTTATTTTTACTTTAGTATTTTATATTTTCCTAACTTGTGTATAAAAAGCATTTTCAGTTATATCAAGCTTTATTTCTCTTACCATGAAATAAGTACAATATCCTTGCAAATAATAAAATTCCTTAGTGATCCAACAACTGCACTTGGACAATGACTTGGAACACCATAGAGCATTCATGGAATGGTCCAGACTTTTCCTTCTGAATCTTAATGTCATGCCAGTCACTTAATGAAAAGCACACTATTCCCCTGGAGTTTGATTTCTGTATTCAACAAATAAGCCATAAACACACATATTGAAGGTTCACTCCAAGTATATAATACCACATATCACATGTAATTTAGTGTCTGGTGGATCTGAAGTCTCAAAAAGAGTATGTAAATCAGCAAAAGCTCAGAAAGTGTAGTTTTAACAATATTTAATCTGCACACCTACCTTATATCCTAAGGTATATTGTATGTAGGTTAATGCAGCTGTCGCATCCATTGATAAACAATAACTGAATAGGAATTTTCAAGCCCTAAGAAATCGTGTACTGCAGTACAGTGCATGCTTAAATTTAACCTAGAGAGGTAGACACCAGCAGTCCCCAGTCAACCCTTGCCCCTTCCAGAAGAGTTAGATAGTGTTTGGAATCAGCAGCCAAAGATACCAGGCAGGCCTTGTTAAACTTCCAGTTGCTTCCTAGATGAAATTTACATACACGTAATAGCTCTTACATGCTCTCCTAAGAGAACGGATGTGACATTGCAGAATTTGACTTTCCATAGTCATCTTCCATTTTTCTCACTGAGTAGGCTTGGATTATCTTTCTTTCCATCCAAAGTCAATTTCAAATAATCAGGAAAGTTTAAGCGAACATTTCCAGACTTTACAACTTCTGTTAATATTAATTTGGCTCCTAAAAGTTTTAAATTACACTGGTTTAATCATAAAAATAATCCATAATTGAATATCATTCATGTGTGTGTGTTTTGTAGCCCCGTGTGGAGGAACAATCTCAGGGGACAGTGGAGTCATCGAGAGCATTGGATACCCGACCCTTTCCTATCCAAACAATTTGTTTTGTCAGTGGCATCTCCGGGGCCTCCCAGGACACTACCTCACCATTCGTTTTGAAGATTTTAATCTTCAGAGTTCCCCTGGCTGTGCAAATGACTTTGTGGAGATCTGGGAAAACCATACCTCTGGTTAGTGAAATACTACTTTCTTTGGGGATGTTTACTTCTTAACCAATTTGTTCAAGATCTGAAGCATCTTTGCTTTTGAGAAAAAGCAAAGGTGTGTCTGATGTCATCCGAGAAATGCAGGTTCATGAGCTCTGAGCAAGAGCAGCAGTCCTTTCTCATGATTCTAACAGATTACAATGGATGCTCATTATCGCTACAGCCGGTCTGTAATTAGTTTGGGGAGCACACTGAAAGAGCCATGTATGGGGACAGCATCCTCCTGTGCATACCCCAATGTGCCACGTGTGGTTACTGGAGGAGTCTCCTGAAGCATAAGGAGAGGGGAACGCAGTGTGTATCATATGACAGTGTGAGAGGCACTTGTATCATAACCATGCCAGCAAGCCTTCCTCATTAGGCTGAGAAAGACCTACCCTAATTGGCTCCACTCTTTATACATCTGCATATATTTGAATATGTTGACTTTTGTTCATGAGTTTTATAACAATGGTTGCCATTTCTTCATGGACAAAAGATTGTCTTTTCAGGTTTTCTTTGTTCATGCAAGCCAACTTATGTAGGCATTAACAGAAATAAGTCACCCGGGCATGCACATAATTAATTATTTGACACTTACAGGAAATACTTTGGGCCGGTATTGTGGAGACTCCATTCCCAGCAGTGTCGACACTTCTAGCAATGTTGCTTCAGTCAAGTTTGTCACAGATGACTCTGTCACTGCCTCAGGATTTAGGCTGGAGTTTAAGTCCAGCAGAGAAGGTGAGTTCAATGGCTTACCAGAAGGGTATTGATAGTTTAGAGGACAGGTCCTGCACTGGGTACTGATATGAATGTGAAAGAGAAAATGTGATTCTGCCTTCTTGACTTATGAGAAGTTGAAAGGCAGATACTAAACACTCCCCAATTAGTGAAAACTTACAACTGAGTTAAATGTCACAAAGGAAAGTAACTTGTATCATGAGAGACGCAGGGAGGAGACATGGCTTATCGGTAAAACCCATCTTGAGGAATTGGTACACTATAATGCCCTAGAACTATCAAGAACACATGTTCCTAAATACGCTGATGAATGTCAATCAAATAAAGGTCCTGTTGAAAACAGAATAATGACTTTAGCCTTACTAAGTTTGCTATATTTATCGGTCTTTCATACTTCCTGGACTCTTATAACAATTTAAATGCTGCCAGTGGACTGTTTCCCATGCAATCAAATGTCAAGTATTGACCAAGAACAGAATACAGATGTGAATATAAGAAATCAAGAAATGAATATAGATAAGCATTATCATACACGTGGAGACAAAAATATGACCAATAATTTGCCTAGATGGATAATTTTAAAAATGTTCCTCCTGAAAGATATTTTGATTAAATTTATTCATTCTGTCTT
The DNA here is from genome assembly GCA_028555095.1 of Dicrostonyx torquatus. Lineage (NCBI taxonomy): Eukaryota > Metazoa > Chordata > Mammalia > Rodentia > Cricetidae > Dicrostonyx > Dicrostonyx torquatus. The sequence goes on along the minus strand of JAQHUG010000023.1, from coordinate 1,237,945 downwards.
TCAGTGTGTGGTGGGAACTTATATGGCCCTATCGGAAGATTTACGTCTCCCAACTACCCAAACCCAAATCCTCATGCCTGGATCTGCGAGTGGACAATCACTGTACCAGAAGGCAGGAGGGTCATCCTGACCTTTACCAACCTGAGGCTGAGCCAGGATCCATCCTGCGACAAGGAGCACCTCATAGTAAGTGTTCTCTCCAATCAAACTCTTCTCACCTATACAACTGCACTTCAGACCAAGTCTGGATAGTTTAGATAGAACAGAATCACCACTAACTGCTTTCAGAGATGGTCATCTGTCACTGCATGCGCAAACGTCATTCGATGGGTAAGTTTTCAGAGCAAACTGTCATTATATACAACAAAAGAGAAAAAGCAGGTCACGGCTAAGCACACAGGCAAACTTCATCGGTCTCAGCACAGGGACCAGTAAGGCTTAAGCAGATGAGTGTTCCTGTGTAAACTCATTCTCTGCCACGGTATTGAGAGACCCTGGGTGGAAAGCCTGCCGTGTTGCCAACTTCAAATGTGAAAGCCATGCCCTCAGCATTATTAGCTTCCCTTAGGGGAAGAAAGCAAATGAGACCCATGGGTTTGAATAACGAATGTGTTGTTGACTGGGAAGTGTGTTGACTGTGTATGTGTGTACCAACAATTTTTGTGTATACATATTTGTACTTATTGATATAACTATGTATAGATTAATAGACTACCAAATGGAATTAATGTTAGTAGAGTTCTCTATTCATCCTTCTGCCTTCTTCAGTCTTTTTTGTTTTGTTTGGTTTTTCAAGATACGGTTTTACTGTGTAGCCCTGGCTGTCCCTGGATTTGCTCTGTAGACCAGTCTGGGCTCAAAGTTAGAAATCCACCTGCCTCTTCCTCCTGAGTTCAGGGATTAAAGGTGTGTGCCACCACACCTGGACTCTTCAGCCTTCCTTATCTTACTAAATAATATTTCTAATGGCTGAAGGAAACATTGGTGGTGTTTATTTTGGAGTCGTATATCAGAGACCAGCTTACCACTTACCAGGGTAGGGGCACGGGGATTAGGAAAATAAGTAAAGAGAACAGAAGACATGAGTGAAAATAATAAAACAGAAACATAGGATAGTACCGAGAAGGAGTTCCAGTCAATGCTGAGATCACCTCCCTTTAATTTTCCACATGCTTTTATAACCCACTATAAAAAAGAGAAGAAGACAAAAGACTGTTTTAACATGATACAAAGGACAACCAGAATTGTTAGTTGCTTTAATACTTGAGACATCAAGTCATCAACTCCTGAGAAAAGCATTCTACTGTTTAGGCAGTAAACCCACCCTAGACCAAGTATCCTGAAGGCAGCCCCTCGTTCGGTCTAACACCTTAATTCAAAAGAAGAGGTAGAAGTGTGCTTGAATTCTATGATCCTTGGTTGTGGTGGAGTGAATCTACCTGTAGGGCCAGCTTAACATCCAAAACACCAAGAGACCACACCCACGTCAGGGTGTAGCCACACTTCTTGTTAACAACTTGGAGCAAGCTGAAACTCTCTGACCTTCAGAAAAGGTGGGAAAGGCTCACATTTTGGGGCTCCACAGTTGTAGTTCCTACACCCATCTATACACAGAGGCCAGTGGTTGTGCCTTAGAAAATAGCCAGCTCTACCATCTGCCCACCGCTACTTCGCCATTCTTCACCCAGACTGTTCCATTCGTCCCGGGTGGTCTCTGCTTCTAGCCTTGTCATCCACATTCTCAGCACAACAGCCAGAATAATGGTTTCCAGTCTCAACATTGACTGTGTTGAGGGTAGGAGGGTGTATAGGTGGTAGGAACTTTGCCTGGCATATATAAAGCCCTGGGTTCAATGCTAAGCAATGGGAAAGCAATGCTTAATCGTGGCTTATCATTTTCTCCTTGAGAAATCCTCCAATCGTCTTTCATCTCATTCAGATGAATCCCATGGGAAAGCAATGCTTAATTGTGGCTTATCATTTTCTCCTTGAAAAATCCTCCAATCGTCTTTCATCTCATCCAGACGAATCCCAGATCCTAACAAGGCCCACCCAACCAGACAGGACCTGCTGGTCCTCCCTCTTCTACCCCTCCGTCTTACCTGTCCCCCACCCCTCCGCTCCTATGACCCAGCTGTTCTAGCTTCTCTTCTATCCCTTGATTATGCTAACCGGCTCCATCAGGCTGTAATGGTTGATCATGGCCTCTACCTAAACTGTTTCTCTCAAGATGGCTGCCTGGTTATCTTCTACTTCTCTTGGATCTCTGCTCTAGTGACTGACCCCACCACCTAAGACCCTGCATGACCCACACCTTCACCTGGCCCTCCCTGTGTTGTCATCCCACAGCATTTCATGCCAGCTCTAGGAGGGCCAGCACTCAGTCTCCTTCAGTGAATGCCCAGTGGCGTATGCTCATGAAGATAAAGGTTTGATGAATGAATTATAGAAATAACATTGTCAACTTCTAAAATAATTAAGAATCCCTTTTGCTCTCAATTTACTTTTTGCTGCTGGATAGTAAATTCCAAAGATAAAGCCTCCCGTGGCTCCCCTCATCACTCCTGTTACCGTCAAATTTCCCATGACATTCCCTTATCACTTCTGTTATGCTCAAATTTCCTGAGTCAGCCATCATGTTATTGTCTCAGTCCTGGTATCTAAAGTACTGAAATGCTTTCCCAGACACGCTGTGTGAAACCCGTGTGTCTTTCTTATGTTTGAGGGCCAGGGAGCACTGCAGTATGTTCTTGTTTTCTCTTTTTCTCTCTTCTTTTATTTTGTACTTTCTTTTCTTTCCTTTTTCCTTGTTTTTATTTTTTTGTTTGTTTGTTTTAGACAAGATGTCAAGTAGCCCAGGCTAGCTTAGAACTCAGTATGTAGCGGAGGATGACCTTGAAATTCTGGTCCTCCAGCTCCACTTCCAGAATACTATGATTTCTGGTATGACCACACTTCTGCTTTGTATGGTGCTAGGGATTGAACCCAGGATTTGTGCATTCTATGTAACTGAAAAACATCCCCTCCACCACAAGATTGTTGATTTAAAATTACATTTTGCTAGTATCTTTATAGTGTGAAAGATCTGCAGCTCTGCTGCCCAACGGAATCCAACACGGGCCATTGGATGCAACCAGCAAAAGGCACTTTATTGGATTAGTACACAGGCCTGCGGATGGACAGACAGCAGCAGCCTCAGCAGAAGCTTTGGCTATCTGACCACCACTGGCGTTGTTACAAACAGCTTTTATAGGCAAAAACCACAAAATTAACATAAGGGGTAGAAATACAATGCTGATTGGTCCAAATCATTAGACCAGGGTTACAGACAGGGCCAAATTAACATAGTCCAACCTACTCTAGGAAAAACAACAGGTGAGAGCAAAACATGTTTTCGTCCTCAGCCTGAACAACAGGAACCAGGGTTTAAGAAACTGACAAACTTGTTTTTCACATTCAGTGTTTTTCTCTTCTCAGTATCTTTCCACAGGGTAGTCTCTTGGTTGGGGTCTCATATTAATATTAACTCTATCACGAATATGCTCCCATATCCCAGAATGTCCAGATCATTTATTAAACAGTTATCCCTTTTGCAGAAACCTAGGTCATTACTTGTCCCTGAGAGTTATGGCACTCAGTAAAAGAACCTTTCAATAAAAGATTCGCTTTTCAGCAACCTGCCAGCTTCACCTGGACCTGTTCTTAATTTTAACCTTGTGGCCAGCAGAAACAGTGTCCATAAGGGGATAACATAAATTTTTGGGGCTGTGATCTTTCAGTGCATGTATGTTTATGGGTGTTCACATGCTAGGGCATTTGTGTAGAGGTTAGACCTGGTGGCAGGCACCTTTATACACAGCCGTTTTGTGACCCAAAGTTGTGAGTTATAGAGAAACATTTTTTCCTATTACGTATTATATGGACATATAGACAAAGACAATGGAGAAAAAAAAGGTTAAACCGTCCAAGTGTACCATATTTTTATATGTTGTATGTTTCCCTGGCTCCTACATAATTTTAGGTAGTTTTAACTAAGAAATATCAATTCCCTTAAAAACTAATTTTAAATGTTTTCTGATTAAATATAATGGCAGCTAAGTGAACAGTAGCTTAGAAATTCAAAAAACAAAAAAATACCTAATTTTTACATTCTACACACCTATCACTAAAATTTCATAATTATTTTTGAGGGTTAACTGAGGATGTTTTTCCTGTGAAATTGTGTCTGTAATTTAAGCCATGTTGGATCCCATGACTGTTGGGATTATACCACCAAAGACTGTACATGACCTATAAGAAAGATAAAAGCAATCCCAGTTTTAGAACTCAAGCAATGAAATAAAATTGCTTCTAATGGTCACAGATTGCCAAACAAGACCCGACTTGTGACCTCTCTACTCCTAATCGTTGAAGCCATATGTATCTACTCTCTGGGATTCTAAATATTTCTTGTAGCATTTGTGCCATTGTATCTAGCTAACATTCCTATTCTGCACCTCTTCAGTTGGTCTTGGGTGTCATTTACCCACCTCCTACTATAGAAACTGAGGAATTAGCTCCCTCCCTTGAGAAGTGCACATAGGGAACCCACAGTTCCCATATTCTTCCAACCTCCCTACAAAACAAACATATCAGAGCTTCCACAGTCACGGCCTGGGTGATTATGGAAACTGAATTCAAGTTAAGCCAGGCAGTATACTGTGGCCACATTTCCTTTTGCTTTTTCAAATAACAGTAACAACGGTTGTACTATTTTTATGTTTTATGGGTGTTAGTCACTAATTGTTCTACACATCTTCCACCAAAGGCATACGTGTCTATTTTTATCGCCAGTATCCTGCAAATTCATGTCCACCTGCAGCAAGCCTGATGGGAGTTATTGTTTGGGGATTTTCCTGCACCATCATGTTTGTAGCCTTTCGTTCCCTTCTGGACTGGCCACCTGGCTTCTTGATGCTGTACACTTCCTTTCTCAGTCAATTTCCTGTTTTTTGGTGAGGCTCCCTAAGGGCACGAGTGTGGATGATAACTTCTGAGGACTTATACGATTCCTGTTGTACCTTAATCACTGAATGCATGTAATATCATAATTTGAAGTTTCATATTGCTTCTGTAATTTCATATTGTTTCCTTCAGGTTCCATCTCCATTTATATTGGTCTCTGTTTCGTGTTAGATGTTTCAACAGAAACCTGCTTGAATTTCATTCATATTTAAGAAATGTGCAAAAGCTGATTGGCAGCTCGGCACACGTACTTGAGCCTGCTAACTGGACTTTGTGGAAGTAACTAATACAGACCTTGACATGTAATCAGTGCTCTGCAAATATCACGGCTTCGGACCTTTCCTTATGGGGAGGATGAAACTCCATGAAGGAACCACTTTGGGAATTCATTTCTGTAGGAGGATGTCCAAATTCTGTCTCTTTAAAATGTTTATGTGTTGGTGTTTACTTTTCCCCTTCTATTCCAAACAAGTGTTTGAATTGCCTCTGCCCACACTCTGTGTACTGGAATGCTTATCTGAAAAGGACAGAAAACTTAGGATCTGCGAGTGGCAGGGAGAGCTTCAAGCACTCTGTGCTCTGTGAGCACCACACCCAGCTGGACTGAACTTGACGCTCTTCCAAATCCAGCAACCAATCTGATGACTCACATGGAGGAAATGAAAGGCGTGTGCACCCACACAGTGTGTGGGGGTCATGAGACCAATGCCCAGTTTTCTTCCTGCTCATAACAGCTCATATCTTGTTTTGACTGTCATGTGCCTGCTCCTGCCTTATGTCTTCTGAGGCTTGCATTTTCTCACTACAAAAGCCATTAGAGGATAAGACAGAAGCTCACACTCTGGTAGCTTCTAAATGGATAAAGAAGTTCATATACTAACTGGATGACTGCACATATTCTAATCTTTCCAGTTCTTTGCCAGGGTCAGACCCATGAAGAGGCAACAAAGACCATTGATCATTGCTTACAACGTGTCCCGTCAGCCTTGTAGCTGGTTCTAAGTTCTTTTAATTCTGAGAACACATTACTATTCCTGTTCATAGTAGCATGAAATAGGTATTGTTTTTGTTGCTTTGTTTTTGTAGTTTGATATTGGAATTTGAACCCAAATTCAAATATTTCTAGTTCTTGGAATTTCAACAAACTATAAATCTCTGTACTCTACTGTCTGCCATTGGAAAATGGAGCCCTCATCCATGCCTGAGAGAGAGGGGCATGGTAATAATCAGATAAGATAACCTGAGCAGGCAATTAGCAGAGTCTGGCTTTGTAACTACACAAGAAATGATGGAAACATTTCCTCTGGCCTTGTAGCTGGAAGGCCTTTTAAACCAGAAATCACCAAAGAGCTACAATCAGTCACTAATTACAGTAACTGAAAAAGCTTGCATCCCTTGGAGTAGAAAATGTCCTACTTCCTCAAAGCTTTTAAGCTGATGTTTCTAATTGTGAGCCTTTCAAATCCTTTTAAAGATTAAGAATATCAATCACCGTGTAAATTGCTATTTATTTCTTTAGAAACATTTCTGAACTCTGGAAAGTGTTCACAAGGCTTTGTGCAGACATAGTTACATTTTACCAGTTGTAACTAAAGCTACTAATTGTATTTTGATACCAGTAAAAATACGGTTTTTAAAAGTCCAAAGAGTAAGAGCGCACCAATTGGTTGTTATAATTATAATCTCAAAATTAAAAACTAAAAAAAAAGGTTAAGCCAAACAACAAAGAATATAGAAGAAGCTTTGAATCCATAAATAATCAGAAAGAGCCATTATATTTACTCAAAGATCGATTTATTTTTTAAACTGCTTTTTAAGGGGCTTAGGGGTTAAGAACGTAAACCAGGCTTGCAGAGGACTGGAGTTCAGTTCCAGGCACATAGTCTGCACCATCACAACCTTCCGTAACTCCAGCTCTGGGCAAATCCAAGGCCCTGGCACACAGCCATGCCCAGATTCTCACAAGTACACCTTATTAAAAGCAATAAAGAAAAATCATTTAAAGGTACTTTTCGAATTATTTAGAGAAGATGAATTACTCTGCACTGGAAATCACCTGAAGCTAACCTTTAATTTAGTGTGTTAGAGCTTCCAAGGCCTGAGTAGGAAAACCGCATGTCAGTAAACTCGGTGAAAGAAAGCACGGTGGCGCGTCGACTTCACACCTAGAGCAGGAGATGGTGATCTCCTTAGGGTGATTGAGTAACACGTGCAACATAGCTACAAGTCAAACTATTCTCTCTAACAGGTGTTCAATGGCATTAGAAGTAACTCACCCCAGCTACAGAAACTGTGCAGCCGTGCGAATGTCACCAATGAGTTCCAGTCTACTGGGAACACAATGAAGGTCGTATTTTTCACTGATGGATCCCGGCCGTATGGAGGCTTCACTGCCTCCTACGCCTCCAGCGAAGATGCAGGTGATGTAGGGTGCTGCAAACATACTTCCTCTCGGTCAGACTCACTCAGTACCTCCACAAACACTGCCCCAAACATCTAAGCCTTCTGTTTTCTCTACAGTGGTCAAAAGTACACCTGCATTCTTCAGCACAAGAGCAACAGATACTAGCAAACAGAAAACCTGTTTGGGGGTGGGGGAAGCAACCATTATAGTTTCAGGAAAAAAAAACTGCATTTTGAATTTTTTTGCGGGGGGGGGGTTTCGAGACAGAGTTTCTCTGTAGCTTTGGAGCCTGTCGTGGAACTAGCTCTTGTAGACCAGGCTGGTCTCGAACTCACAGAGATCCTCCTGCCTCTGCCTCCCGAGTGCTGAGATTAAAGGCATGCACCACCACCGCCCGACTATGCATTTTGAATTTTTTACAACAAAATTTTATTGAATTACTTTCTAGCATGATTCCATGTAATAGATACCACTGCTATGATTGAATTTGAACCCTAGTGTCTGATTTATTATTTTATATTCAAGAAACACCTACTTCCTAGGTAACAGTACTACAGAGTAATTGATTCCATAGACAACTGAATACATATTACTGTTTTCTGTTCACCTACTTATACATGTATGTTCAATGAAAATAATAGCCTGGGTTTAATATAGATCATCCCAAAATTCAGCAACATGTGGCCTGGATTAGAAATACACTCTTCCTTTTAGATCTGCTGCCATTACCCATGGGTTTTGTATTTTAGGAAGAATGGAAGTAGATACATTTTTAAAGTTGTTTTTATTTTATTGGTTTAAGAGTCATTCCTTACCATCAAAAAAGAGTGGGTTTGTTGGCACTCTGGTGTTATATTATCTATTTGATGCAAATAAATTACTGGATCAAATAGAAAATAGTTCATCAAAAGCCACTAGGACCTAGCAGTGGTTTCTCTAACTTAAATAGCGAATGAATAATATGTCTAATCTTGGAGCTATTGATACAGAGTCAAACCACAGCCATCTTCTCTATTCCAGAAGGGACATATAGGAACGTTGCATCGTGCATCTTTCCTTCATGGACCCATAGGCATCCCTCCTACAGTTGGCATGCTCTTTCCCTATAAGCCTGACCAGATCTAGAAGAGCAAAGTGATACAGTCTTTGTCATTCCCCTCTCTGTGTCTTGATTGTTGGAATCGTCTGTTACAGCGGAGATCTTATTACTCTCTCTGTGCCTTATTTGCCTTAGTGTGTGGTGGACCTCTTCCGAGTATCTCTGGTGGAAACTTTACTTCTCCTGGCTATAATGGTATCCGTGATTATGCAAGCAACCTAGACTGTGAATGGACTCTCAGCAATCCAAATCGGGAAAATTCATCCCTTACCATCCATTTTCTACGACTTTCCCTTGAGAGTCACCAGGACTGTGCATTTGATGTCCTCGAGTTTCGAGTGGGTGAGTCCAAAGAATGTATTTTCTCATCTATCTGTATGTTCTTCCTATTCCTGGAGACAACACAACAGCTATTATCTTCACACACCAGTTACAAGAGTCCCTTGGCGGTGCAAAGCTGAAATCCTGTTTCCCAGATGGGAAATGGGGCCTAAGAACTGCGAAGGCAGTGGGACCTTAGCAAGGAGAGTTTCTGTCTCAAGTCTCCTGTGTGGGAGACTCACCCACATGGTCCCGACCAGGCTCTGTCTTGTCCGTGTGCTCCACTGGCAGGAGTTTTCTGAACTGCAGGGTTCCACAACGAGGTTATTCAATTCTTTTTTTTTTTTTTTTGTCTTAGAAGTTTAAAAACCTTCCACACTGTACCAGTGTGGAGCAGCACATGGACACTTTTATCATTCATTTGTTTCCTGATAGAAAAAGCTCAAAGCATATCTCATGAACCATACTGCCCTTGAGAATTCTAGGTTTCAGGTGTGATCTAATAAGGGTGCCTCTACCGCCACACTGACACTTGCTTCCCAGTAAGTAAAGAAGTAGACAGAGGAGGAAAATAATATTACAAGTGTTCTATACTGTCGGATGTTGGTGTGTTCCTCTTAATCCCTAATGTCAAAGAAAAGAAAGTCGTAAGTGGACAATTATAATAATCTGTGGTATCTACCTTATATTATATTATTATTAATTATTATAATATATAATATAATGTGTATGTTATCTATATTATATTATTATTGTCATTGTGTTATTTTAACACCTCTTATTTTAGGGGAGGAAGCTGTTCTGCAAAGGTCTGTCTTAAACCTTTGGGTGGTGGAGAAATAGGGAAAATCACAGAGAAGACTAACAATCTTAATGTAGCTACACAGCGAGTAAGAAGCAGTTGTGTCTATGCAGAAAATACCATTATAAAATAATATGTAGTGGTTATAATAGTGTAGTGCTGTTGTCAGAATGAGTAGCAATTTGACACATATAAAGTAAAATTTAAGAAATCAAGTAGGCTAAAGAATGTGTTCCATATCTATACTTGTATTATTATTTTGTTTTGTTTTGTTTTTCGAGACAGGGTTTCTCTGTAACTTTGGAGCCTGTCCTGGAACTAGCACTTGTAGACCAGGCTGGTCTCGAACTCACAGAGATCCACCTGTCTCTGCCTCCCGAGTGCTGGGATTAAAGGCGTGCACCACCACCTATACTTTTAAAGATAATTTCTTTCCAGTCTTACATAAAATAATGTAGTGGTGAGATACATAACGGCAACCCTGCACCACGGTTCAGAAGACCTACCCAGTCACTGATGGCCTCTTTTGAGAGCACAGAAAACAGGGATTTTGTGAAGGGTTTCGGTATAATCTTGGGTGGCAGACAGGGTATTCATCCAAGAGAATCATCCCAGCTCTGTGAGGCACATGGGTGTAAACATGGAAGTCATCATCTGGGAATGCTTTCCAGGAGACGCTGACAAACACTCACTGTTTCTGCCTGTTGCCAGGCCATTTGCAGAATAAGGCGGAACAGCTCTAAAATCAATTTCTGTCAGTGAAATTCAATCTTCTCTTCATTCCCCCTGGTTTACAGACAGTAGGAATACTCTATTTCATTGATTTATAAGGTCAGTGATGCTCATCTGACAGAATAAATAGGGAGCAGATAAATGCACACTTCCCAGGTTCTCTAAATGTTAATCAAGTTTCTGTGAAAAGCAATCTTCATGAAGCTCGTTCATTTTAACCCTGACAGTTCTTGGCCTGAGTGCCGAATATTCTGTTCGTTTTTGATGACCAAATGCAGTGAAGAGTCTTGAGAAGCTTAGGCGATCATCACCTTTATCCTAAGAGCGTACTTGTTATCACCATTGGCGTTATCTTCCTTCCTCCCTCACACAGCACACAGCTAAAGGGGTATTAAGTTGATTGCATTTCTGTTTAGACATGGAAAAATGATTTTGAAGTCATAACTTGGAATAAGCTGGCACCGATGGTCCAGGCATCTCTACACCCAGTGTGTCAGAGAACTCTTTTGTGTGTGATTGACAAAGATGGTAGAGGATTTCCTTTGAAATGTCTGCTACTGTACCTGGTCTGAAATGTATCAAGGAGTACTTTTTGTTGTTTTTATTATTTGTTCCTATTAATTAAAGATATTTGTCCGAAACCCTATGACTAATGTCACTTGCATACTATTCTGATCAGGTGATGCTGATGGGCCCCTAATAGAGAAGTTTTGCAGCTTGTCAGCACCCGCGGTACCCTTGATTATCCCCTACCCTCAGGTGTGGATCCACTTGGTCACCAACGAGCGTGTGGAATATACCGGATTCCATATACAATACAACTTTACCGGTAAGCCTGATAGATACCACATACAACTGTATAAATTTATGTCTTAGCTCATAATAGTTTCATTGATAATTTCAATGAAATGTTTCAGGTTAAGTTTTAACCAGCGCTTCCTGGATACCAAGAAAAGAACTTTATGATTTTTATATACCTTCCTTTATTTCAGAGACCCTACTATAGTCTTATGGTTTTAATACTTTGATTCTCTCAGTTTCTCTGTGTTGACAGTTGTGTTTTCTTCAAACTATAGTCTTTTTGTTTTGTTTTATATGTAATTGGTCCTCAAATTTACATTGACATGTTTTCTCTTGTAAACCATTCTTACATTTTAGGGTAAATCCTATATGGTCACAGTTTGTTTTATTCGGATTACTGCATATTTATAGTAATTTGTGTTAGATCTGCATGTGTAGCATTCAAAATTTATGTGCAGAATTTCAGTCCAAGATGGGCAATAAAACCGCTTGTCTTGGTTACTAGAGATTTTTTTTTCTGCTTCCTTTCACTAGCATGGCAGTCCTTTTGAACTTGTGACAATGCTTTCTTTTGTGAAATTTAAAGTCATACTTCCTTTTCCTGCCTTGTCTCCAGAACATTAATCCCCATCTAAGACCATGTCTTCGTTATAACCCTCTCAATCTGCCACACGTTCTGCTTGGCGTTGCTCCTCTGTGTTTGAGTGTACTTGTTGACAGATTTTAGAATCCCACTTTTCTTTCTATTGAGTTTGACTAAAGCAACGTATGTTTTGCTATAGTTTTATGCACTGTTTGTTGTGTTATAACCAAATGAAGACAGATTATTCTTTTGTCCACCGGCTCACACACAAAAAAGACAACACAGAGACCTCTTATTAATTATGAAAGCCTGGCTTTAGCTTAGGGTTGTGCCATTAGCTCTTAATGTAAATTAACCCATATCTTTTAATCTATGTTCTTTTATGTGGCTTGATTACCTTTACTCTGTACTGCCTAGCCTGCTTTCTCAACATCTGGTTGGCAACTCCCCCTTTCTTCTCCCCAGAGCTCTCTGTCCCCAGAAGTTCCACCTAGCCTCTTTCTTCCTAACTAATGGCCGTTCAGCTCTTTATTAATGTCATCAGAAGGTGCCTTGACAAAAACACATCTTCACGGTGTAGAAAGATTATTCCACAGCAACCAATTGCATGGTTGAAGGAGGGAATAAACTCAAACATGAGCTACTTGTGCAAACATTTTTATTCTTTGGTTATTTTTCATCCCATTGAAAGAAGAGTCAGGCAAACAAGCAGTGTTGTTTATGTTGAATGGCAGATCATATGATGTCATAAACCTGTAGCATTTTTTTAACCTACTACAATAATCTCTTCTTTGAAACCTAAGTGATTGTTACCCATATATCTATGGTCTGGTGTTCTCAGGAAAGGCAGTGTCATTTGTCTCCAGTACATTGTTACCTCTATACTGTGGCTAACTACTCTCCATTTACAATGAAGACCACCCTCTATTTTCTGCTAAGTTGAGGCTGTCTGTACTATGGGATTCTGCTCGGTGAATACTATTAGGGATTTGATTAATTTGTTTTGATTCTTCCACCCTATTTTTACTCTGGTTCAGGTTTTTACTTCTTGATTGGCTAATTATATTTCTACCAGAGAGTAAGATGGTTGTCATTAAGTATTGTTTCGGCTCTGTGAGTATTCTCTTCTCTCTTATTTAGAGGTTTACAAATTTCATTTCAGATTGTGGTGGAATACAGATAGGTCAGACTGGAGTGATCTCAAGTCCTAACTATCCAAACGTTTATGGTAGATGGACCCAATGTTCATGGCTATTGGAAGCCCCAGAAGGGCACATCATCACTGTGAGTTCTTACAGCTGGGCTACTGGATCATGGAAGTGTGTGTGTGTGTGTGTGTGTGTGTGTGTGTGTGTGTGTGTGTGTATAAATAAGTGATTAGGGTAGGCTTTGTATTTATAATCAGATAAAATTCTCTATAAAATTCTTTGTTTAGAGTACAGATATTGCTATCTACTAGTCTACAATTAATGAAGACTGTTATCATTTCTCAAATTAAGAGAAGGTGTTTGTAAAAGCTTATTCAGCCTTCAGGAAAGAGGCAAATTCATTATTGACATGAACTGTCATTCTAGCCTAACAAGTTTCTGAGGTTCTCTCAAATGACTCTACTTCATGAAAAATATTACACTCTTTCTAAATTCACAAGAGAACTTTTAATAAGGAAAACAGAGTGGAGAGGAAAAAAATAGTCAAAGAATCAGAAATACAAAGCAATGTGAAGTATGACAAAATGAAAATATTTGTAGAACCGTGTCTGCCTGGAGGGAGATGAACTCCTACAGCTCAGGGTGGCTCATCACGTCTTTTCTCTTCTGTAGCTCACATTTAGTGACTTTCATCTTGAGATGGATCCAACTTGCACTGCGGACTCTGTTACTGTCAGGAATGGTGGCTACCCTGAATCACCCATCATAGGACGGTACTGTGGGTGGTCAATCCCTGGGCCAGTACAGTCTGGTTCCAACAAACTTCTGGTGACTTTCCACACAAACCATCTAGGGCAAAGTCGTGGATTTTATGCTACATGGAATACAAGCACATTAGGTAAAAACAAACAAAAAACCTTTTCTATACTTACCATTTACTTTTCATAACTAATTTAAAGCATAGTCATTCCTTAGTACTGATGGGGGATGGGCTCCGGGACTCTACTCAAACAAATCTAAAAGTGCTAAAGTGTCCAATGCAAAATGATGCAGTACTTGTGTGTCTTCCAGAAAACATTATCTCTAGATTATGTCCAATTCATAATACAATATAAATGCAATGTATATTGTTACTATATACATATTGTCCAGAGGATAACAAGAGACAAATAGTCTCACTTTCAGTTAACAGGCAGACTTTTCAAGGAGCTAAGACAGAGCTTACACCATAAAGAATCTTGGTATATATATATACATATATACACATATATGTATATATATACCAATACACAATATACAATATGTATATTGTCCCTAGAGACTGGTGTTTAAGGAGTTTGAAGATAACAGTGAGCAGATGGAATTTTTGATGGGAAGGCTGCTATGGACATTGATTCAAAGATAACAGATTTGATTTTTGAAAGTAGCATTGCACCTATGAAATATAAACCTTGTGAAAATTCCCAGAAAATATAAACATTTGCAACAGATAGTCAGGATTTTAGTAAATCCTAACTCTCACAGGACAGTTCTTTGTAGAAGAGTTGGTTAACGTGAAGATCTCTATAGACTGATTCGAGATCCTCATTAAACCATTAGCTGCTCCTGAAGTCATCAGGGAATTACAGATGAAGCACTGGAAAACTTTCCCTAGTTCAAAAACCCTTTTATTCTGTTCACTGTAGTTGACTAAAATTATGAGCGATCAAACAGCTGTATTCACATCTGTTAGTGGTAAGAAAACACAGAGAGAATATGGCCCGGCTGCCTATCTACCTACTACTCAGCAACATAGGAATGATGACTTGTCTGGAGATAGAACGGGGGTCTATCTGCTGCAGTCTACAAGACTCAGATCAAGTGGCCTCAACTGGGCTGTGTCTGTGTACCGAAACAGTGACAGCCCTCCCTTTAATGCACTTCACATCTATGGCTCCTGCTTCGTCCCTGCCCCAAAGATGAGTCAGAGACAAGAAAAGATTAGTTATAATCTCACATTTAGAAAGTTTCTCTAGCCATCTCTGGTTTCTAAATTTGATATTTTATCTTGAAGATTGATTTTTTTTTATGGAAAATTTCCAGGTTGTGGTGGAACATTCCATTCAGATAATGGTACGATCAAATCTCCTCATTGGCCTCAGCCATTCCCCACCAACAGCAGATGCTGCTGGACAGCCATCACGCATGAAAGCAAACACTGGGAGATTAGCTTTGACAGCAATTTCCGAATCCCCAGCAGTGACAGCCAGTGTCTGAACAGCTTTGTGAAGGTTAGTGCACTGTTTGTTTAACTGGCTTTGTGAATGTACGCATTTTGGCTACAGAGGACTCGGTTGTTTCCCGAGGTGAAAAGAGTACAGTGTTACTGCTCGAATTGTTTAGATGTGGAAGCAGGACACCCCGACTGTTAGAAGACAAGATGTGAACCACCAAGTCCATGCTTCCTGTAGTCCTCCATCTTCTGATCTGGCACAGTGTTAAGGAGAATGTTCGCTGACCTTCTGAAATTGTCATGAGCAATGATGGGTGGTTTGTTCTTTCCTCTGTCATTTTTTTCTTCCCTTATTCCTCCTTTCCTTTCTTCTCTCCCTCCTTGATTTTTCTCTTCCCCTTTCTTCCTATTTTTGTCTTTCTTTCCTAAAACAAAGTTCAGTATGAATAGGATAAGGTCTCATCACAAGGAAAATTTAATATATGCTACAAGAATGACAGGAGATTGAAATAGCCAATGACAACCTGTGTTCCAGACACCAAGAGTCCATACAGTGAAACAATCGGGAGAGACCTGAGCAAGAAACTGATGGGAGCAGAAAGTGGACAGGCAGCTGTCCTCTAAAGCAGCTTTTCTGCTCACACGGCAATGGTTTTCACTTCCCACTGACATGATCTCAGCTGTACTATACGTTCACTTTAGCTGTGATATATTAAACCTTTCATATTGTATCACCGTGAATCTATGCCTTTTTGTGGAAAGACATTGGCCTGAATTCCATTAGCCAGAAATATATTTATCTCTTTTGTACTTACCACCCACATGTATTTTCATGGCTTAATTTAATATGTTGGCTTCAAATTACTTAACTGTAAAATGAAAAAAAATGATTCTAAATTCAGTAGGGTTGTATTAAGCATTAGAATATAACATAATAGCATAAAAACTACCTAGTTTTATAAAAACTATGAAGAATGGAAATGACTTTTTAAAAATCAATGTTATTATTTCATATCATCTCTCAAATTCTTTTATTTCACAGTGATATGTTTGTCTTATTTAAATAAAAATCTAATCCTTACAAACTATGCACATAATAAAAAAGAATTAATAGATGCTTCTCTTAATTGCTTAAGAGAACTCTCTTTTCATAAGATGAGTCAACACAGTGTGTAAACATGAAGTCTTATACATTATTCAATGGGAAAAATTTAATCAGGGAAACTGACTGGGATCTTTCTTCCTCTGGATAGAGTGGAGGTCCCTCTGAATGTGTCATACAAGCCAAGTGCCAGCAGAAAGTGATATCAATTAATTATTGACAAAAGTAAGTCAGTGAAAAAACACTGTTTCACCAAGTGTGAGGCTTTCCATTGAGAAGACTATGATAACTATGTTATGAAACTCTTGTTTCTGCCAAAGGATGTTTCTACATAATGGAAGAAATGAGCAAAGGGACCCAGTGCCAGCAAACAACCAATAGTGGGAAGGTCCTTGGTATCTTCAGTCAAGGACTCTTTTCTTTGTCATAGAGACACTAGGGAAGGTGGACAGGATGGTCAAAGATTCAAAAGGTTCCTCTTTGCTCTCAAAGTTAGAGCTGTTCCTCCTCTCAAAGACCCTAAGGTACTAATAGGAAAATCTTACTCAACCCTTCCATTTGGAGGACAAATGTACAGAAGTCAAACGAGATGAAGGGCTCTCTGAACCTTTGGGAAGCACTAACTAAACCTAGACTAGACATGGTTTTACACACTTATAACCCTAACATTCAAGAGGTAGAGGCAGAAGCATCAGAGTGTCAAGTCCATTCTTGGTTGCACAGGGAGTTTAAGGACATCAAGAAAAAATACACAGTGGATCAAAGAGGCACAATGTGTCTGTGTGTCTTAAGCAACTTAGCTACACCAATTAAAATAGACAAATTATTGGAATTAAAACATGATGCAAGAGGAAACAAACTTACTTCAAATCCAACCATACAAATAGGTTGAAAGAGGAGGCTATGAAATGATAGATCATGGAAACTATAATTTTTTAAAAAGCAGTAATGGCCACATTAACACCCGCTAAAATGAAATCCACAGCTTGAAAATATTGCTGTAGGAAAGAGATGTCTTGTGAGAATAAAACGGTCTACCAGGAAGACAAAACGAGACTGAATGTTCTTTCTTGAAACAATAAAAGCCAGAAACATGAGAGCAAAACTTGATAGAGCTATGTCGATGGTTCTTCAGTTGGGCTAAGATTTCAGCACTTGACTCTCAGTAGATCATGGGGCAACACCTAGACAATGCCCCAGGATGCTAGGGACTCTGAGACTGTGAAGCAGTAGGATAAAATTGACAAATATATAAGAAATCATACATTAGCAATAGCACCCACATTTTGGATGTCTTTGTAACTTGCCAGGATAGACCACATACTGAGATGAAAAGTAATGGAACCTCAACAAACGAAAGAACTAAACTGTGGAGAACATTTTCTCTGATGGCATAAACTCAAGCTACAAAGCTATAGTAGAAAAAGAGTCAGCCTTGCACACATCAGAGCGAGTACTCAGCTAAAACAACCAGCCAGAGCGAGCATAGAAATCAGGTCTTTAATTGCTTCCTGAAACAGCATTATCAAGAGGTGAAAGGGGCAGCAGTGTGGACTCCTCCCATCATACTTTTTGATAAGCACAGGGAAAGGGTCAAGTGGTCAGCATAGAGGTAGGTTTGATTCACGGCTGTGTGAGCCCCAAACAAAAACGGACAATTCTGAGGACTGAGCTAAAGTGGAGGAAATCACTGTGAGCTTTCTCCCTTCCCCTCACAAGGAATCTTGGCAAAGGTGCCCCTAAAGGCCTCGAGCTGGGGGCTCCTGAAAGAGAGACTCCCCAACATTCGTGCCTGGGCTACCAATGCTCCTCGGTATGGGAATGGGCTTGGCTGCTGGGGCCTGGTTCCCTTACAGTAACACACTTCAGAGACTGGAACATGTCGACTATGCAAAAGTTATATGAGGGAGACAGACACAGGGCTTGGCAGGTACAACTTTTGTAACTGTCATTGACCAAGACTCAAAATTCAGAGAGGATTTTGAAAAAGATAAAGTACACTGTATGACAAATTACACTGACATCAAACACTTTCAAGTATCCCTGGGTCAAACACACATGGGTTAAAAACCTGCAAAAGGGAATTGAAGAAAATAAAATCAATCAAGTATATAGATTATGGCAAAAAATAGTTTAAAAGTAAATTGATAATACTACAGACTCCATGTACTTTTTTATTGGTCTTATTGAGCTATATGTTTTTCTCTGTTCCCCTCCCTTCTTCTCCCCTCCCCTTCAACCCTCTCCCACGGTCTCCATGCTCTCAATTTACTCAAGAGATCTTGTCTTTTTCTACTTCCCATATAGATTAGATCCATGTATATCTCTCTTAGGGTCCTCATTGTTGTCTAGGTTCTCTGGGATTGTGAATTGTAGGCTGGTTTTCTTTGCTTTATGTCTAAAAGCATCTTATGAGTGAGTACATATGATATTTGTCTTTCTGGGTCTGGGTTACCTCACTCAATATGATGTTTTCTAGATCATCCATTTACCTGCAAATTTCAAGATGTCATTTTTTTTCTGCCGTGTAGTTCCATTGTGTACCACATTTTCCTTATCCATTTTTTAGTCAAGGGGCATTTAGATTGTTTCCAGGTTCTGGTTATGACAAACAATGCTGCTATGAACATAGTTGACCACATGTCCTTGTGTTACAATTGAGCATCCTTTGGATATATACCCAAAAGTGGTATTGCTGGGACTTGAGGAAGGTTGTTTCCTAATTTTCTGAGAAATTGCCATACTGCTATTCAAAGGGGCTGTACAAATTTGCACTCCCACCATCAATGCAGGAGTGTTCCCTTTACCCCACATCCTCTCCAGCATAAGTTGTCATCAGTGTTTTTGATCTCGGCCATTCTTACAGGTGTAAGATAAATCCATGTACATTTTTAAAATAAAGTCAAAACCAATAATCAAGAAAATAATGATGAAAATAGAAATTAATGAACTTGACAATGGGAAAACAGTAGAAAATCAAGAAAATTGATAAATATTTTGCAAGGCTGACAAAAACCAAAAGTGGCAACAAAATCACTAGTACCAGACAGAATGGAATTAAGAGAGGTCAGTGTCTTCCTGCAGCTGCTAAGGAGAGATTTAGACTGCACAGCATCTTTGGCTCATTTTCTCTAGTCACTTCCTTCCAGAATGCCCATGTAGAAGGCAGAGTTACCTAAAGCAGACCAATTAGAAGTCCTCACTGTCCAGCTCTACAAAAACCAAACACAACCTCCTTAGAGCAACCAAAATGAAACAGGACACTTACAAAGCAGCTCGGAAAACATTCTCAGATTACTTAGCCTTATGGTTTTTCTTTTCCTATAGAATTGAATGCAATTATATTCAAGCCTAAACCTGTTAAAACATTGGCAGGTGAAAACTGTTAGCATTAAGCTATGTTTTTGACCCCATCAGGTCTGGGGAGGAACCTTGGAGACCAACGATACCCTGTTAGCCACAAGCTGTGGAGATGTGGCTCCCAGTCCCATTGTCACGTCAGCCAACATATTCACTGCTGTCTTCCAGTCTGAGGGTCTGCCAGGCCAGGGCTTCTCTGCGTCATTCATAAGCCGTAAGTAGCACCGGAATCTAAGCTGCTGAGGAAGAGCAGGTGCCTCAGACAGACTTGGGGAACAGTGTGAGAGCCCCATCAAGACTGTCTTGATAGTAATCCCAGGAAGGACCATGAATGAGCCACCTAATTCTGCAGGAGCACCCCCCCCCTTTGAAAGGCAGTGAGATTCAGCCACAGCTGTAAATGCCTGCCTATGTTCCAGAAAAGGCAAAGGCAGGAAGAACTGGAGTTTGAAACCAGTTTGGGGTGGGGGGGAATAGAGTGCTCTTGGAGCTGAATTCAAACTCAGGTCATCTGAGTATGATCCAGAAGGTTCCACAACTCTGACAGCTGAGCACAAATTAGGTTAGTGGGAACTGTAGCAGTTTCCAAGCCTGAGATGCTGTGGCCTGTGTATCTGGCTGAATTAAATCACATGGCCCCTATTTACAAAGCATTGTTCAGGGAAAAGCTTGGGAGAAAGAATTGGAGGTAATAATGCAGTAAACAGATATTTCAGATGTCAATAAAAGAACAAGGGTGACGGATAAGGGAGTAATGATGACCAACTTCTGATCTAGCCTGGGTGTTCAGATGAACTGTGTGTGTGTGTGTGTGTGTGTGTGTGTGTGTGTGTGATAGAGAGAGAGCGAGAGAGAGAAATTCAGTGTAAAAGGATACATACACTGTCATGATTTACCAGTCAAAGGGTGGCATACATTAGCTAAAAGTATATGAGAGCAAGTGCTGCCCTAGTAACGCACAGGTATCAGTCCCTGAAACAGTGCGGTTGAACCTAGCAGGTTTATACAACGGAAAAGCGCTACTTTAGAACGACATTCTCAGCCCTTTCCTCCACACACTTTTTTTTTGATTTAAGCCTCAGTCATCTGTCAGTTTATTCAGAGTGAAATTAGAAAAACTATTTACATAAGATGACAGTCCAGAGGAGAAACAGGAAAGGGGGAGGGGATAGCCCGACCCCCAAAGGCACAAAATCCCATTTCCTCCTGTCCTATATTCATTACTGCTGGGTTTCCAGGTGTATTCATTCTTTTTTTTTCCTCCATATTTTTTTATTGTTAAAAGAAAAATTTACATTTACTCCCCTTGTCCCAGGCCCTCCCCCTGCTTCTTTGAGATGGGGCAGGATACCCTGCCCTGTGGAAAGCCAGTTTCGACACAATGTCTATGTAGCCTAAGCTAGTCCTGCATGAAGCTCCAGTGCAGCACAGGCTTGCCTTGGACTAACACTCCTGCCTCTGCTTCCAGCATCGCTGGGAGTACAGCTGCGTGCTACTGTCCCTGCCTTCGTATTTGCTGCGACAGTCTGATAAATATCATGACTAGGATACTACATGAGCTTTTAAAAGCAATTATCATTGTTATTCCGATTAGATTTAAGAGTAAGAAAGTAATAGTTTTCCAATAAGACATTTAGAAAACACTTTATAAATGCTTCAGGTGATTAATATAATACATTCCAAATAAAATAGAAAGTAATTCTGTGAGGTAAATCACACCGTATGCGTGTGCGTGTGCATGTATGTGCTTGCGCATGTGTGTGCGGGTGTATCTGTGTGTAAGTGAGTGCATATGGGAGCCAGAGAACTACCCTGGGTATTCCTCAGGTGCTGCCCTCTTTGGTTTTTCTTTTGTTGATGGAGAATCTTGTATCGGCCTGCAACTCACTTCATAGGCTGGACTGGCTGCTCAGCCAAGCCCCAGGGGTCTTCCTCACTCTCTCTCCCCACAGCTGGAGTCCCCAGGGTGACCATGAAGTCTGGCTTTGTTTTCACCTGGATTCTAATACTGAGCTCAGGTCCCCATGCTTGCAAGGCAAACAGTGTACAGACAGATTCATTTCCCCAAGCCTGCAACTCATTTTTATATGATTTGTTTCTTTATATGAACCATATTTAATCTTTGGTCATTTATATTCTTAAAAATATTGTGAGACCTGAAGTGTATTGTGTGGCAAAATACGTACTTACTTAGCATCTAAAATTCCTCATGATATTCTAGTAAGTTCTTGTTTTGCTCACATATTGATTTATAAATCAAAGAGTCATTCCCGTGGTGCTCTTCCTCCATTAAGAGCATCTCAAGAAATTTTCTGTAGAGACTTCATGAAAAGGCAAACTTACTTCTTTCTCTCCATGAAGTAGTTGCTATAGATGATAATGAATCTCCTGATGATGGATTTTTATTCTTGTGTAGGATGTGGACGTAGGTTCAATAATTCCAGAGGTGACATCATCTCTCCAAACTTCCCAAAGCCATATGACAATAACATGAACTGCACCTACTTCATAGATGTTGAACCTCAGTCTCTGATCATCCTGACCTTTGTGTCCTTCCATTTAGAAGGTATGCTTATTCTTTTCCAAAACTTGATTAATTTTTAACTGATAAAAATTATGTATCTATGGTGTTGATATAAGGCTTTGATAAAGGCATAACTTGCAGCATGTCTATGTCAAGTTAGTTAAAGCATTTACTAGCATACAATTTTTTGATTGTGAGAACATCTAGAATTTATTCTCTTAGCAATATTCAGCTAGATAATACATCATTATTAATTATAATCCACATGTTGTATAGAAGATTTTCTGAATTTATTCATTTTTGCAAAAGTATGGTTAAATATTGTGATCTTTGATGGAAATCTCCCCACGCTAGCATACAGTAACCACTGTTCTCTTCGACAAGTTCATCTGTTTTAGATTTCACAGAGAAATGAAATTGTGTGCTATTTGTTTTTCCTGTGTATGTTTTTTTCAATCAGCATAATGCCTTGAAATTTTTCATATTGCCACAAACTACAGTATTTCCTTCTTCAAAAAGACAGAGTAGTATTCCATTGTGCTCATTCAGCTGTCTGTCTATGTATGCCATTCTCTTTATTCATCAGGCACATACTCACCATAACTTATCTCTTATCTTTTGATAGGAGCCAAATATTCAATTTATCTCAAGGAAACAAAACATAATTAAGCTATTAATGAGAAAAGATGTAGGCACAATAATCTAAAATAACCATTTGAAGAATAAACATGTTCTCAACTGTAATGTAAATGCAAATAAAATGACATTTTTTACATGTAATGCAAATGCAAATAAAATTGCAGATAGAAAATCATTTTTATCTCCACACTGAGGACTGAACTTCGGGCAAGAACAACAAGCACAGCACCCTACAACTAAGCTAAAAACCAACAAGGTCTCACTAAGCTGCCCAAGCCGGTCTTGAATTCTTATGTAGATCAAGCAGGCTTATAACTCCTGCCTCAGTCTGCAGAGAAGCTGAAGTCATAGGCCTGGCTTTCTTCTGGTTTTTAATAAACAAAAGTACTATTATTTTATGTATTTCATCCAGAACTGAAAAAAATAATATAAAGACACAGGCATCACATAAAATTGCTTAAAGCAAATGCATCTGGAGCCTGTTATGTTTTCTATAGCCTCTAGTTTTTCCCCACGCACAGAAGATTGAACTGAGGGATATACATCAAGTTTGACAAGTAATCTACCACTGAGTTAAGTCTTCAGGCCTATTTTCACTTTTTGTTTTAAGGTGGATTTTGGCTAATGAACTCAAGCTGGCCATGAACTTGCTCTATAGAGTTGGTTGGCCTCAAACTTGCAATATGCCTCAGACTCGCAAGTAGCTGGGATTATAGGGCCATCAGTCCAGGCTCATACATTTTAATTTATTCATTTGCATTTATATTCTACATACATGCGTGTAAACATACACACCTGCAATTAGACATCCATTGAAAACTACCCAGGGAGAGAAACAATTCTGTGAGTCCAAATAGGCACTCAATCGATACTGAATGAGTGAGTTGGCAGGTAAGTTTGGGGTCTGCCCTGCTTTCATGAACAAGCACAATGGGGCTTCCTTTCACCTATGTCCTTCACCTCACAAGTTCTGATTCCTCCGTGGGAAGAGGTTCCTAAGCTCATGCACTTCTCTGCTCATCTCCCAACTTTAGGGAAAGGGCTGTGGTAGATGAACAGTAAGGTTGTTGGTTTGAGCCTCCTTTGCTTTAAATTAGAAGACAATGTTGATGCAAATTTATAATCTTCACAGCCCTAAAATTGGTGGTTGTGTGACTTATTGGAAAAGGCTGTCAGGAAACATCAAGGAATTTCTCGTGTTCTGCTCATGGCCACTCTTACCTTTACTTCTCTGTGTGAGGTCTCTCTAAGTCTCTCTCAAGAGCAGCACCATTGACATTCTGGGCTGTGTGATTTGGGGGGGGGGATTTTTTTTTTGTTAATTTCTTTTTTCTTTTTGTGACAGAAAGGCTCAGAGTATGGGAATGGCCCCAAGTGTGTTAAAGCCTGCTTAACAGCTTCCCTGGCCTCTATCTCATTCTCCAATGTGGCAGCAAAAAAGTGTCTTCAGATATCCCATTTCCCCTTGGAGGCAAGTTGCCTCTGGTCTATGATCCCTAGGTAAAAAGAATGGTTCTGTAGAGGAAGGAAATTCTGAGTAAAAACTGAGTTTACTTATTATAGAGTTCTACCTGCTTTCTCCTTTGCCCATGTTTTGTCTCTTGGACAAATATTATTTCATCTAAAATTGAAGATACATATTGATATAGGAAACCACCTCTTAAGTTTGGTTATAATTTCTGGATCAGTTACAGAACTGTGGTACTTTGCCTGTTTATAGCATCACTTGTCTACAGCATTTCTCCTCTGATGTTGGTCACTCTCTCCTGTATAGATCGCTCAGCCATTACTGGAAACTGTGATCATGATGGCTTGCATATCATCAAAGGCCACAACCTCTCTTCCACTCCTCTTGTGACTCTATGTGGTTCTGAAGCCCTGCATCCGCTCACCGTGGCTGGCCCAGTGTCACTCAACTTCTATTCTAATGCATATGCCACAGACTTTGGGTTCAAGATTTCCTACAGAATCACCTGTGAGTAACCATACTGTTATTGTTTGGAATCATTTTCTGCTATTATTCACATAAGAGGATTTTATGATTCATCATATGTCACCAAATTAAAGATTCAAAGACATTAATGCAAAAAAATTATCAATTAGGCACATGATTCAAAAGGCGATATTTTCCTTTAAAAATAAACTATTAGAAACTGTAGAGATGGCTCTGTAGCTAAAAGCACTTACTGCTCTTTCAAAGACTTAGGTTTGGTTCCCAGTACTCACACAGCAACTTACAATGCCCTCTTTTGGCCTCTGTGGGCACTATTTACATGTAACACACATACATACAAGTACACACACATATATGCATAAGTTAATATATTAGTATATATATGCATATATATATTTGACACTTCTCCTGAGTTTTAGCTAAAATTACCCTCTGTAAATAATTGAGACTATTTTGTAGCATTATCTTATCTTAAATGGTCATTCAGTAAAACCAGCACACAAAACTGTTCCTAGGTTTGTTTTGGCCATATGAATGACTAGTGGGAAAAAATAGTTTATCTTCAAATAAAGCAATTTGCCTATCTACAGAGAACATGATTTGCACATGAAAAGAGTCTCATAGCTTGTTCTCAGCAGCTGACGTCAGCAGCTAGAAAGGATGCTCTCTGATGTTTTCTATGCCTGACTGCATAGTCTAATAGAGCACGTATTCTCTCATGGCCTTGGATGAAGAAGAGGAGGATTTGTTTTATTCTTAACTACTACTGTGGAGAATTAAGACCCTGGTATATATATATTCTTCTGCTCATTTACTCCTTATTTTCCTAAAGTACAGTGAACACAGTTCAATCCCCCTTTCAGTATCACTTAAAGAATGTTGCTGCTACTTGCTTCAAACCTTGGTAGTGTGTGGAGAGGTTGTTCAGCCACTGATAAGCTTCCAGAGATCATGTAACTGGCATTGAGTGAAATAAAGCAGTTGGTACCCATATGACATTTAATTTATGGCTGCTATATCCAGAGGTCAGAATGTATGAAGACTTTTGGCACAGAAAAGAATTTGCCCTGCAAATGGGCAGAGTTGAAGCCAAACCAAATAAACAAAAGCCTTAAATAACAAGCTACAAACTGTATCTAATCTTGGTGAAATGTTAGTGGAGTGTGTTCATTGGTAACCATAGAAACACCATCAAAATATACAAACTTCATGTAATTTTAGAATTCTAAAACAAATAAGCATGCTCATGGGAATACCATCATAAGATGGGAACATCTGAACCTTGCTGGATACAATCCATGTAAAAACAATGCCTTATTAGTAATAATGGCACGTCATTATATTTTGCGGTGATTGCATTGTTGACTGCTGGGTATAACAAAGAGCTATGGGCTGTTAACGGCTGGAGTTAGAGAGTGGGCCAAATATCATCATACTTATCGAAGACAAATAACACAAATGTGGACAACAATAAGCTTTCCTAATCTCACAACTAAATACAAATCTGTAGACCCTAAGAGTGAGGCATTTGACCCACAGAGGTAGCTAACTTCTAGCATTTCACCTATAACATTTTATCCCTAACACAGAGACCCTGACTCTGTGCTCATTTGGATTTCTTCATTGCAGTCCTCCCCTATGAACGGAGCGCACCTGGGCTCTGCCTGCCTTATTTGAGAATCCAGTTGCCACACCATCTCTCTGTCAATCTGTCATTTAGAGTGAAGGGACAGATATCCCAATATATGAAATATTCTTTCTTGTTGCTTTAATTCTGGTTTGGGTTTTTGTTTTACTTAGACCTATTCCCCTCCAAATGTTTTAAATGTTCTTCTACATTTCTCTCCTTTTTCTCCTGTCTGGGAAATTTAAAATTACTCATAAACACGATGAAGGAGGTTAAGGTCACCTGAAGAACAATTAGTATGAACTCTTTTAGGGGGCAGCAAACAATAGCTTAGACTATTCTCCCCAAAAGATTTGCCCATGCTATAAGTAATAATGATTATCTGTGCATTTGCTTGTCCTCTATTACAGCCTGTGGTGGGACCTACAATAAGTCCTACGGGGTCCTTAGCAGTCCTTCCTTTTACGCCAGATACCCCAACAACGTCTACTGTGTCTACAGCATCGGTGTTAGCAGTGACAAAGTGATTCTGCTTAGGTATGTGGGACAAATTTGCCTTGAGAAAATCCTTTTGCCTTTGCTCACAGGAAAGCTTCCTTACTGATGGAGAACATGAGTTCTCATAGTGGTCTAGTTCGAAACTGGAGAAAGGTAGAGGGATCCCATATGGCAGGAAAGCCTACAAGATAGTCCTCTGATCCTCTGCATAATCCAGTGGGGACTGAGGATAAAATGGGATCTTGACCAGTTAAAACACTCCTTGTAATTTCTTAACAGTTTGATGGAGCTTCCTATAATAGTTGTCAACTTAAAGGCACTCTTTA
Source organism: Dicrostonyx torquatus (assembly GCA_028555095.1). NCBI lineage: Eukaryota > Metazoa > Chordata > Mammalia > Rodentia > Cricetidae > Dicrostonyx > Dicrostonyx torquatus. Next base: position 1,210,809 of record JAQHUG010000023.1, on the reverse strand, counting down.
ACATCAAAAAGAGTATGAAGGCCTAGGAAAAATGGTGGCCATTTGTTCAACATCTATGATACACAAGAAGCTTTGCTCAATTCTTTCCTCAGATGTTTTGCTGTGCTGTTAAAACCGTCATTATAAATATGCAAGCATACTTATACGTGTGTCTGAAAAAGGTCACGCAGCTTCCCCAAAGTAGCACATATTTAAATGAAGAGTGAAAATTTGGCTCCATGTCTGGTGTCCTCCCAAACCCATGTCCTGAGTAATTCTACTGCCTTTTTGTCTCTTAAAGATAAGCTTTATTCCATAAAATTTGTTTTTATTTGTGAATCAAAGCAACTCCAAGCTGTTGCTTTATGTGATATATTACATCACTAGTAAATTATCTCTCTGATTCTCCTTATTTGAAGTGAGACTGGATAAAAGGATGCAGCCTCCATTGTCCAGATGGATAACATGCTAGGCTTCTTTCTTCTAGGGTGGTAGATGTCCAGCTCTTCAATTTCACTGAATGCTGAAATTTTCAGCATGAGATAGGAAATCTAAAAGTTAGACTAGCCACTGGGCAATATAGAGTTTCACACATAGAAGCTCGACAAGTTGGGACAGTGGTTATTCATCTGTCCCCGATTTGTCACTGATAGGTTCTTTCCTGATGATTATGAACTCCAAAGCTTCCTTCCAGCATCTTGTATGTCTGTTGGGTCCATGAAGTGTAAGGCCTGCCTCATCAGGTTGATTTAGCTCCACGAAAAGAAAGTGGTTTATAGGTGGGGACCACGAAGGAAACTACATGTCAATCCCCACCTGAGGTTATTTGTGAAGAAAATGTGCCCTAGGGATAAAGGTCCTGCAAGTTTTAGGATTAACAGAACAAACGCTGCCAGAGAAGGGGTTGCTCACCCCAGAATGGCAGTACATGTACTGCTTGTCTAGGCTGCTTGTGCTGGTGTGTTTCTCACATGCACAGGATGGCTATAACAACGTGCAGATAAATGACTTAGATGCAACAAAAATTCTCATAGTGGCATTTGGGAGACTCAAGACAGGCAGTTTCCACATTAGAAGGTCTAATCTACTTCCTGGTTCACGGAAGGAAATCTCTCCTAGCTCTGCCAGACCTGTCCTTCAGCAGTGTAGGGTTGGGGCGGCATTCTCAGAACTCATTCATAAACACACCAATTCCATTCACAAAGACTAAACCCTCATAATCCAGTCTCCTCCAAGAGCCCCTACTTCACAACCCTGGCAACCTAGAGTTAAGATTTCAACATAGAAATTTGGAGGAAAAACATCCAGATTATTGTTTACAGAACTATCGCATGTATAAAACATCCATACATACATGTTTTCATTTCCTGCCTTACCCTGGAGATCCATGGTTACAGGTTTTTCTGCATTTTTGGAAAATGATTTACAGTATACATCTAGTGATCTTAATTCTATGAAACAGATACTGCTACAGAGATTGCAAAGTGGATGTACCAGTAAAACAAAGCCTACACAGGCTTTGAAAACGTACTGGACACACATGGAAAAATGGACTTTTAAGAGTTTTCTGTGCTTTTGGGGAAAGAAAATCAAAACAGATTTGGGTGCCCCTGAAAACTCAGATTTTGTCATTCTTTTTATATTCTTTTGTAAAAATAAATGTGTTGTCTATACACAATAGAATCAAATATATCAAAAAATAACAATTAAAAAATAAAAATGTCATTGGAAATGGTCTTTCTCTTGTTCTGCAATAATATTCTCTAAAGAAAACAGTAAATATTAGATTTGATGAAAGGGATCAGGATTTATTTTTTTGTCTGAACCTTCATCATCAGTTTGAAAACAGTTATCTAACTAGCAAAAGTTCTTTAGGGAAAGACTTAGGGCTATTTTAATGTTCAGAAAAAGGAAATGTTTAGCTATTTGATATTTCAGAATTATTTAATATTGTCACATGTTCATTAAATCTGCTAGCAGAAATTATTGAGAAAGCAGAACTAAGCCTACCATATGGTTCAAAGATAAAGACAATATGAAGTCTTCCCTTTTGGGGTATCTAAGAATCATTTTTAAAGCACTTAGGAGGCAAAGGCAGGTTGATCTCTGTGAGTTCAAGGCCAACCTGGTTTACATCAGAAGTCCCAGGACCCTGTCTCAAAAACAAAGCAAAACCAAAAACAAACAAACAAACAAAAATGTCGAAGCACAGGGCTGGAATAAAATACTAACTAAGGCCATCAGAGAAAAGGTCATGATAAATTTGTCAGGAAGGTTGGATGTGGTAGCAAGCAGCCAAGGCACACTGGTTTAGCACGTTCCTTCTCTTTGATATGAGTGGTTTCAGTGTAGCTGACAAGACGCTTGGCCAACTGTGCTCACTCAGTGTCCAGGGCAGATGGGAGCTTCACTCTTCTGTTTGCTCCTGTGATCATCTCTGCAGCAGAAAGGCTGTATATCAAAACAAGCAGTGCCTTACCCTCTGCTAGCATTCCCGTAGCCAGCGTACATCCTACGACCACACCAGACTTTGGTGTGTGCAGTTATCCCTACCTGGTGCTTGGAAGGCAGGGTAGTGGCTGTGCCAGGAGCCTCCAGTGATCCACTCAGGGAGCTGTGTGTGAATTTCTTGTTATATCAGTCCAGTGACATAAAAGAATTTAGTTCATTCTTTGTTACCTCTGCTTCATATTTTTCAAACAAAAATTATTCCATGTTTTTGTTTTATAAAATCATAACTTAACTTTACTGAGGACATGCTATATACCAGACGCCATAATTTGGCTGTATCACATTGTTGCATTGGTGTTTATAAACTTTATTTTAAAGGAAGAAAACAAGAGGCTGGAAGGACCACAATCGAGCTATGTAAACCAGAATTTCTTTCATTTGTCTCAGCATTCTTCACATAAATAAAGAATGAGACAGCAGTGCCACTTACCAATTAACACAAGAAAAATCAAAGAGGAAGAGTACAGTTTAGGTGAAACTCAGAAACCTTGCATGCTATTAGAGTGATAACATAGGCCAGGTTGTCAATATTCAATCTTAGGAGCTATAGGCAGGCAATGGTAAAAAAGGCTGGAAGGAGTCGTGGTCCTTGAAGGCGTAGCCACTAGTAACTTGTCCTTGTTTAAGAAGTAACACCCTGTCCATAATTATGCAAGCAACTCTTGTTAAATGCCTTAGAGTGCATCAAAAGAGCCCATGAAGTAGTAAGATGATTGCTAGAAACAGAAAGGGAGTCAGTTGGAGAGAGGTGGCTGAGAGAATAATGGGGAGATATGATCAAAGTGTATTGTATTATGTATGTATGGGATTGTGAAAGAATAAAAAATTACCTAAAAATTGACCTCACTTGAACCTAGGTCTATATTGTCTTAAAATGCAGACTTGTATTAAGCCTCAGGTCCCATCACAGTTATTAGTATATTACGGTTACCCAACAAATACTGCCTTCATATTTGAATACACCTTGTTTATAAGATTTCTTTCCAAGTGAAGCTTGAATGCTGTGTTGTCAGCCTCTTTTTTGTTTTCATTTAATTTTATAAGAGCTACAGGTACAATTTAATGGGCACACAAAAGAGGACATGAGAAATAACCAAGTGTACTTCACAGGTTCAGTGATTTTGAAGTGGCTCCCTCCCCGCTTTGCGACAATGACTACCTGGCGGTTTTCGATGGTCCTAGCATTGGAAATAGGTCCTTTGGAAAATTCTGTGGTTCCACCATTCCACGGGATCTTAAGAGCACCAGTAACAGCCTGACCCTGCTATTCAAGACAGATTCTTCTCAAACAGCAAGAGGCTGGAAAATAAGTTTCAGGGAGACACTAGGTGAGCATTTGAGACATGAAAGTCTTTTTCTTGTTACTTCTATGTTTCTTCTTTGTTTAATTTTTTTCTCCCAGTTAATCCCAGCTGATTTTCATTTAAACACAGAAGAAGCCCAGCTAGAAGGCCTCATCTACAATGGCTGCTTTACTCCTAGAGTGGTAAAGAGAATGTATGGAATGGTCTTGTGACTATAAAAAAGGAGTGCTTCAAGAACCTAACAACCTAAGGAAGGAAAGAGGAGCTTAGGACGGAAGTCCTAGTGGGAAATGGCCGAGGGTCTAACCACTTTCCTTTAGATATTTTAATTTTGCTTGAAGGATCTCATGTATTGGGATGTCCCTGTGCCTCATGTGAAACTTTTACCACTTTCCCATCTGTATAAATGTCATGGTTCACTTGAAGACATTCAAGAAATAATTTAATTATTAATTGCACTTTTCAGTGAGAATTTGAGTACTGTAATGTTTAATTGGGTTTTACAAAGCTTTCTAGCTCACACCACTATGTGTCCTGGCCAGTCTAAATAAGTTAGTTTTGCTGATTGTTTGCATGGTGAGGAAACGGAGTTGTAATGTGAGGGCCTGCTTCTTGGGGTTTCAGTTCCCACAGCCAGTATGTTCCAAAGAAAATCACACAGAGAGTCTATATTATTTACAAACTGATTGACCCATTAGCTCAGGCTTCATATTAGCTCTTATAACTTATATTATCCCATTATTCTAGTATGTTAGTCACATGGCTCAGTACCTTTTTCAGTGGGGCAGATCACATCCTGCTTCTTCGTTGTCTGGACAGGACTGAGGAGGAATGGGCTTCCTCCCCAGAATTTTCCTGTTCTCATTGCCTCACCTCTACTTCCTGTCTGGTTGTCCCACCGATACTTCCTGCCTGGCTACTGGCCAATCAGTATTTATTTAAAACATAATTGACAGAATACAGAAGTGTCCCACACCAAGGAGTAACAAATGTCATTGCAGTTCTAGAGTTTGTCGAATCTTTTCATTACAGACTTAGCAAAAACTAAAAAGTGCAAGGTCAGCCTCAGCTAGCCGCCTCCACCTTCCTCTTCCACTTCATCCAGTTAAACCATCCCATCTTTTCTATAAGGAGACAGACAGTGGACAAGACAGGCTGCTCACTTCTCAGGCTATCCATCTGCCTGGAAAACAACCCCTTCCCTGGGTAAATAGCTGGTGTAAAGAGGAGACCACTGTAGCGCTTGACATGTCTGTTTGGTTTCATCTCAACTAGATCTCTGAGTGCAGCTTTCCCAGCTTTGCTGTTTAGATTACACAGTTGACAAGAATTTATGCACATCTGCTTTGACTTTTCAAAATTCAGTAAAATCAGCGTATGTACTTATGTAACTGTTAGTGCAGCATCGCCCTGTGCATTTACTACATTTGTGTTTCTCACTGACGGAGGAAGACTACCCATAGTGGGTAGTTAGTGCATTGAGGGTGAAGTTGTTTCTCCTTCCTTTTGTGGAATTATTGCCCAAGTGTGGCAATAGATGAAGGCAAAGCTGACACCAAGAGCTGGCATCTAACCATGACATAAAATTTTCTTGCATTTCCCATGAGTGTCAATAGAACAGGGGTAACTGAAAGAAGGGGAGTCAGAGAAATGATTGTGCTGAGCTCCCAGGATCCAGGAAAATGAAATTCTCTAAAATGATGAGCATTTTTTTCTAGACCAAGTGCTCATCTTTTTCAGATCATCAAGGCGTCTGAGATCCCAGTCGCTCTGTGGGTTTCGGTGATGTATGTCAGCTCTGCAGGGCAGAACTCACAATGAAAGCACCCTGCTTTGTCCTAATACTCTCTGCGAGCTTACTTTTAGCCTCTCCTTTGCCAAGAGAGCTCACTTCAACCATGGCCAACTTACACATGTCAAAAACAAAACACTTCATCTTTGAACACGTTTTTACAGTTCATGCCTCCATCCCTTGCTATGCTGACCTCATGCGCAAGTGTCTCGCTGAGTCTTTCATGATGTCATAAGTCTTTCGTGACTACTCCTTATGTTAACACAGGTCTTCTAGATCCACAGTTAGGTGTGCACTTTCAGTTCCATTGTTATTTTGTTTTTCTTCTTTCTTTTCTTTAGTAGTTTGTTTGTATGTGTGTGTGGTATGCATGTAGGATGCATATCTACATGTATGTGCATATGGAGACCCAAGATTGAGGCAGGACTGTGCTTCAGTCACTCTTTACCTTATACATCAAGACAGGCTCTCTCAGGTGACCCATAGCTTACCAGTGTACCTAGGAAAGCTAGCCAACTTGTTTTCGAATCCATCTTCCCCAGGGCTGTGATTACAGACCCAATAAGATTTTTTTGGGCATTGGAATCAAGAAAAGCCCAGGAGACAATTAGGAGTTCCTGCAATCCAGGGAGATAAATCCTGCCCCTGAAGAAAAAAAAAGCTACATCAGAGATCTCAGTGACCAGAAACACATCTTTAACTTCTCTGCTTCCTTTGGATTGCAGCGAATATGCTGAGAATGGGGACCATTATCTGTCTTCCTTCACCTGGCTCATTAGTCACGCAGAGGTGAGTCAGGCAGCATTAAGGGCAAACTCAGGGTGAGAGAAAGGCATGAATACAAAAACACATGTTCGGCACGGACAGAATGAATCACAGGTCAGTGAAGGCAGGAACATGGCCAAAGCAAAAAAGCTGTGTGCCAGGATTTGGGTACCCGGGATGCAGGTGACTCATCATATCACTGCCTGAGATGGAGCTTTAGAGAAGCCCTAACCTCTCTTTGCTCAATTTTCATCTACTAAAGAAGATTAGCTTGAAATATTATCACTTTCTAGTTTTTAAGAATCTATTAGAGGTAAAGTAGATTAGTTCCTGGAACATATCAGCTGTCCTAAAATATATTTTATAACTTACATCAAATCAGAAGTTAAATTATAATTAAACCCTATGGCACCATAGAGGACTCAGACATAAATATTACTCCATCAATAGTGACTGTGTGAATGAACTGAAGAATAAATGAATAAATTATGCCTATTTTGAAATTACATTTACATGTGGCTGATATTATATATTATACCTATTTATTCTCAAAATTGATTCACGATACATAGAATGAAGCTATTTTACAGGAAAGAGAAGGGAATCCCTTTCATCCAGTTCTGGAGATACTGTATCTGACTCAATATTGGGTGAAATGAGCTTGGTCTCTGGACCTGTTATCATACTCCTGGAAAACATCTCTCAAACATGTTAAAAGAACAGACAATGGGAGGGGTAGAAAGAATGTGAGAGAATAAAAAAAATATGATTTCTAAAAGGGATTATGAAAAACAGAGGTTGTAGAGTGTTAGGGATCACAGAAATGAAAACTATGGTCTCAGCAAATGGCAAGACTCTCAGATGCACACTTGAGAATTCTACTTCTAGTTATAGTTAGCCTTCCCAGTTGTGGTGTCAAGTTTAAACTCTGAGAAGCTCCCTGAAATTGTGTAGCCCGACAATAGAAGAATGCACTTTCAAGTATTCACTGACATTAAAAACATGTGTGTGTGCTTCTCTAGGCGCCTCTGAGCAGCTGGAGACAGGCTGCTGCTGCCCTGACGTCTACAAGAACAACTGCAGTCAGATAGCTGGGCTATCAGTTGAATAAATTGATAAATCACTCCTCATAACTCTCCAGGAAGTAATGGTGGGGTATGACTTGAAAGAAACCAGGGGATGCTATTTGTCTGGTTTCCTAATGTCATTTGCTTCCTTTTATGAAGCCTGAGAATGAGAACAGCTGAAACTGTAAACCCATTTAAAGAAAACTAGACTAAGCTCGTTTCTGCCCCTTGCAAGCCTGCTTGCTTTCACTGTTGATTACCTGTCCCCTGAGGATGAGACTAAATACAAGGTTATCTGCAGCTTGTTCTTTGGGGACTCACTGAAAGAATATTTGCTTAGCTTAGAATGAGTGGATGGAATAAAGAAACCAGCTATTGCATAGCTCATCAAAACCTTGTAGGCGACAGGATCAACCAAGGAAAGATCTTAATGAACTTATACCAGTATCATACACAACCAAGTATCCCTCCTCCTTGTCCCCTGAATGTTTACATTTGCCCCCAACCTGGAATGATAGGGTTTCCTGTCCTCAAGGAAATAAGCCAGATGGTTTTTTAGCGACCAAGCTGTGTTCATTGTCTCATTTGATTCTGTCTGTTTTAAAGTCATAGGATGCTAGTTCTGAATACAACATTTAGGTTTTACTATTACTATATAATACTACCACATAGAATAGTTATGTATTTGTATATGGCATATTTATAGCATAAATAGTATTTAACCTTTATATATTTCCATTCATAGTCACATTTTATATAATCTATGTTATAATATGTAACATTTAAATATACATGGCTTATTTAAATTTTATATAAAGAACACAAAATATAGTTTATGCAATTTATTATATAATTGTAAACATGGCAAGTATATGTATTTTGTAGATATGAATATATGTTGTAAAAGCCACGTTTTTGGTGTTGATAGAAAAATGTCTCATCTGTCCTGCTGGCTTTGCATAGCATAAAGGGTGAAGCCCTAGCATGGTTAAATACAGATATAGGGAATATATCTATGTTGTAATAAAGGATAATAAACCTGTATGACAAAAAATTAGTAGCTTCTAATTATGGGCTTCAATTTGGTAACATTTCTTAACCCCAGGGTTCTGAAAAAAATGAAGGCATTTAAATATTGTATTCTGATGCTATGACCCTTATTGGTACACTTGTCAAATAGTCAAGTTTAAAGGTGGGGAAACTAAGTCACAAAGGAATTAAGTGACTTATCAAGGACACTTAGCAAGTTCCAAAAGGAGAGGAATTGTCACTATCAAGTAGCACAACACCAGGGTAGCGAAAGTTAAAAAATCAACTATATATTTAGTACAAGATAACACATTAATGAAAACAAAAATTCCATTTCCTTATTTAAACTATTATCATGAAATTATCAGTTGTTAGATTTTATTTTATAAATTTTACCTCTGATATCATCATCTATTTTATGACATCTAAGTAATATATGACTATTAACCTGGCTTTTCTTTAAACAGAATATTTTCCTTTTCTAAAAGTTTCTACTTAGTAATTGTTAATATTCAGTAAAATCATATTCCATTTAAGTAGGAGGTATGTTCATTCGTATGTACTGAGCTCTATAAGTTAACAAATGTGTTCTACGTACTGATACACTGCCCCAATGCTCAGAGATCAAATCCCTTAAGTAATAGACCTGGCACCATTTGTTGTTCACTACTATGAGACTACCCGTTAGACTGACTTATACAGTCATTATTTTGTATCTTTTGATGAAATTTCTACTGCTGTCCTGCAGAAATATGTAGTAAAATATGGTATGAAAGTTAGAAAAGTTGGCTTTGAAAATAGGCTAAGACTTAAGGCTAAAAAGTCATTTCACTGATATATATGTGTATGTGTGTATGCATATTCATGTATTTTTATAATAAGGCAACACCTTTATAAATCAAGAAATAGATTTAATTATAAAAATTCTCTAAACCTATACTAGAAAGCAGGGATCTATCTAATAACTATTTGTGTTCTATGTATTCTTTCAGTTTTTACAACATTTCCTTGCTACTTATTTTGTAGGCAGTGATTTCAAGTATGCAATGGTGAGTTTAGCAAGCCTTTACTTGATACACTCAAACAGAAATGATCAACTCCTTGTAAACTCAGTGTGATAACTCTGCCTGTGAAAATGTTTGGAGTATCAGAGTCAGCTTATAATTTTAACAAGTTCAGCCTTGGACAATGTGTTTAACTACTCTGTCTTGATTTTCTAATTTATAAAATGGTCACACTCCTCATTAAGGTTGTAGCGTTGATTAAACCAGAACCTCCTCTATACTCATTTGACAAGCCAGGAATTCCCAGCTCTAAGTAGTAGGTTTATCTTGGGAGGTTGAGAAAGGCACTCCCTGGGATCCATACATTCTATAAAGAACAATCATGCCTAAAGCCACTGTATCCTCCTGGAATATTAACTTGTTTCATTGTGCAATAACTTTTGAAAACATCTTAATAATAATTTCCATTTTTTTCTGATTTAGAATAATATGCATAGCTTTCTTTTGGACCCAAAAGGCATTTGGTTAAGAACTCTAATTACATATTACATGTAATTACATGGCATATTTGTTGACTCTTTTACCTCCAACCTTGCTCTATCCTGAAGAGGGTATTTGCTGTTTGGCTTTTTCTTCCCATTGGGGAATTTACCATCTAACATTGGTGTGCAATGGTATTACATGTCAGATTTCACTCAACCTTTGTGCTCTTTTCTGCTTTTCCTGCCTCATCACATGTTCCCTCAACCATCCTTTCTTGTTTTCAAACTTATTTATTTCATTTTCTTTTTCGCTTGTGTGTGTGCATATGTTTGGGGATGGAGTGTCACAGTGATGTCATAGGACATCAGAGGAGAACTTTGCAGAAATCCTTCCGGTATGGGGGTCCTGGGGGTTGAACCCCAGTCTTCAGGCTTGGTGGCAGGCACTTTCCTTTGCTTCTTTTTATCACTCTTCTTCTATTATTGCAGACATGATCTGTTATTATTTTAGCCTTTACCATATAGATTACATTACCTACCTGTTGCTTTACTGCCCTTAAACTGGTCCGATGCCTACAGACCAAGAACAGCTTATACAAATTTATCTTCATGCATAGAGTAAGAAGTGAACAGCAGCAGGTGCTTCATTTTCCCCACCAAGCTCCCTTTGTATATGGGTCTAAGTCTGCAGAGGAATCAGCAAGCTCCAGGCTCAGTGAGAGACTCTGTCTCAAAATCTAATATGAAGAACATTGCAAAAGACACTGAACATTATTATTAGCCTCTGGCCTCTATGGGCATGGACAAGCACATACACACACACACACACACACACACACACACACACACTCAATTTTTTAAAAGTTTGCTAATAGGTATAAGTTGTGCTAATAGGTATACGTTGTTCTTTATTACATTGAGAAATTTCTCTTCTAATCCTAGTTTTCTGTGAGTTTTTAATCATGACATTGTGCTGTATTCAATGCAATCCTTTTAGAGAAATAAGCACAGCCATCTGAAACCTCGTTGAATTCTCGAGTGAGTTCACAACCCTGGATCAGTCGATACTGCAGCTGTGAAGGTCACAGTGAGCTTTACTGCAAACTAGGATTGTGAAACTCAAGCCCCCATTGTTGACGAGACGCCACCATGGCGTGCTCTACCTCGCTGGGGTACCGCTTTTTAGATGCATTTGTGTGCGGCTTCCAGTGCTGTTTGGCCGCCACCTCCAGGCACAGATGGTGCTGGGCAGTAGGAATATGCTGAAGTCAGGGCCATCATCGTCTCAAGTGCAGCTGGTCACTACAGTCCAGAGACAGGGAGATAGCATCACAAAAATGTCAGTCCTCAAAATAACTCCTTAATCAGTCGGCTCCCTGCACTGGAGTCTCTGAGATGATTCTCCTAGATATGGATGGCAGCTATTTCTTCTCTTATCAGACCGAGGCTGCCTTGTGCTTCACGAAGTTTAATCACTCAGGATTCAGTTACTGACTTAATTAAGTAGATCTGGCTGGAATCTCTCTGCTGAATTGTTTATATCTCCAGCAGGGTTTTTACCCCCAAACATTTTCTTTCTCTGAAGAAATAGCTCTTTTGAGTTAAATGTTTCCAGTTTACAGATGAGTGCTATAGTGATCTTCGTTCTTGGGTGCAGGATGAGCCATCAAAGTGGCTCAGACAGAGTATGACCGCTGATAGCAGGTGCTGGTGGGTAAGCACTTTCTAAATGGTAGAAAGATGATAGATTTGTGACGGCATAGCAGAGCAATGTTATGATGTCTTTATCAGAAGCAAAGGATCTTCAAAATACCAATACAGCAAATGCAGATACTTTAATATGCGGGGACTCTTCCATAGTCAGAGATCCTATTACGTTATGTTTCTATAGATACTTGGACACAGCAATGTGGCCATAGCTGGTTTTGACATTGCAGCCTCATTCTGTGAGGATTCTGTTCACATTCTCCCAAAGCCAAGCACTCTTGCATTCCCATCTACCTTAGGAGAATCTGAAGCACAGAGAAACTGCACTATAGTTAAATACTAAAATGGGGCATTTTCTACAATTATCATTTTCAGAATACTGCAAACTGCTATCCACCCATACAATATCAATTTTTTTTCAGTTACTTGGCTAATTTGGTTAGGGTTATCTGACTGGTAATATTGTTTAATATTAAGTAATGTTAGCTTTCTGTCTTATTTGTTCTCTGTATTTTATGAATTCTGTACTTTACAATAGCCTGATAATTCAAACGAGTTCTCTCTGTGTGTATGTGTGTGTATTAGCTTGTATGCATGTGTGTATGTATGTATATGTGTGTATTGTGTGTATGTTTGTATGTGTGTTTGTGTATGTATGTGTGTGTATATGTGTGTATGTGTGTACGTATGTGAGTATATGTATGTATATATGTGTGTATGTGTATGTGTGTGTATATATGTGTGTATATGTGTATGTATGTATGTGTATGTGTGTATATATGTGTGTATGTGTATGTATGTGTGTATGTGTGTGTATATATGTGTGTATGTGTGTACGTGTGTATGTGAGTGTGTATATGTATCTATGTATGTGTGTGTGTGTTTGCTGTTATTACAGTGACACTGTGTAGTTAGCCATCCAGATGTCAGTTGCCTATAACTAAAGCTGGCGTCCCCTCTAGTCAACGCTTCCTTAATGTAAGATGCTACTACCAGATCAAATGACCCTACTACTTCCCTGATCAAAAGCCTTTCAATGAGCTGTAGATGGCTGAAAGGCTTAGTGATTACCACTTATCTAGAGGATTCAAGCTCATTCACAACACCCAGAGAGTGGCTCACAGAGCCGATATCTCCAGCTTCAAGAAACCTAGCTATGCATTCCTCCTGTGGCCTGACAGGCTCTCACAGGCAGATGGTATTCTCTCATACATACAATAAATAAGAATAAAAACAAATCTTACATAAAAAGGCTTCCAAGTGGATCCCCAGCATGCACAGGATAGAATCAAAGGCTCTTCATGCCCTAGTCTTGAGCCTTGGGATGAACCTTCATCTGCTGCATGGTTTTCAGAACAGAACTGTGCCTTACACATACTGTTCACTTAATATTGAATTGTGCCTTCCTACACATATTGTTCATTTAATACTGGACGATGAGCAAATGATCTCAGTCCTATTTCAGCGTATTCTTATGCCGTGCATCCTTAAGGCCTGAGTTGAATACTGCACCGGAGCATTCTCTATCCTCAGAGTAACTAATTGATGACTTCTTACAAAATTAAGTTTTTTCTTTCCCTTTTAGGGCATCTACCATTCCTCTCACTATATCATAATTACTTATATGTTATTACTGCTAATGGACTTCAGTCTTAAATGTACTTCCTTGAATATTAGGGGAATATTAAATAACCATGCGTTTTTCCATTTCATTAATAATGTAATTGTTCCTCCCTGCTATGCGAGCCAGTAAGTTTAACTGATCTCCTTATGTAACAGCCCACAACTGAATAAAAGCTCTCCAAGCCCAGTTCTTTTCTGTGTTTCGCAGGCATGTTTCATGAGCTGACCACCAACAGCACACAGTGTGGCTATGTGCTGTGCTATGTTTCAGACTCATTTTGACCTGTGTACTAGAGCGGCCATATTAGGGATCAGGTCTTTGAAAACATTTCAGCTCCGGGGAGCACCTGACTGTGAAAACGCTCTCTAGCTTTCTCTGGCACAGAAGCTCTGGACAGGGCAGCTGGCTTGCAAGGCACGCACCTGTGCTGAAAGTCCCTCTTTACAGCCTCTCTACTTTGTGGCTGACGTCCAGGAGGGCTACTATGGTTTCTATCTCTCATTGAGTCCAAAAGCATCTTAATGCCCCCTCATGTGGAGGTTAATCTTTTCACTGTTGGAGATAAACACTTGGAATGAGATACAGAAGACCCGTGACAAAGAAAGTTGTGTTTATGTCTAGTGTAAGAGGTAGGACATTAATTTGAGCACTAATTTAATGTTATTTTTATGTGACTACTTTGAGCTTAATTCTTTAGATATTGTCAGTAAGTTTTCCTTCATTTTATGTTCTTCCTGTGTCATCTCTGATATCCCCATTAGGCAACGGAATAGGCAGAACCCAAATCCAGAGGATTTTGTTTCTCTTCTTTCCCACAGTGGATGTACAGGCATCGTTAGAGTATTCTGTGTTCCGTAATTTGATTGTGCAGTACTCACTGTTGAATTTCAACGTAGACCATTTTTCATTAAGGAAGTTCTTCTGTTCTTCAGTGTCCGCAGGACTTGGCTTTGGAAGGCAGTTTAATATAAACTAGACCACAGAGCAAGCTGCCTCCTCGCGGCCTCTTTCTGTCACACTATTTAAACCAAAAACTGGTCGGGAGGTAATTTTCTTAGATGTGTTGGGTAAATCTTCATAAATTCAATTTTCAGTTTTGGCAGTGTTCACAAAAGTAGAACTTGAAAGTCAGGCAAGTGAACATTTCCACCGGCTTTAGTATGCAAAATACTCAGTTTGCACAACACTGAGCTCCTCAAGGTACGAAAAAGTCTGAGCAAATCGCATGAATAGTTCCAAAGAGGCACATGCGTGCACCTCAGCATTGTTGCTCACTCTCAGGGATGTGTACATGCTGAAAAGGAGGCAACACCAATGGGTGCTGGGAATAAAGACAGAATCAGCGCTTGAGTTAGGGTTTCTATTGAGAAACCATTATCATGGCAACTATTAAAGAGGGAAACATTTAACTGGGGTGGCTTACATTTTCAGAAGTTTAGTCCACTATCATTATGGTGTGACATGGTGATGCGTAGGCAGACATGTAGCTGGAGAAGTAGCTGAGTGTCCTCCATCTTGATTTGTAGGCAACAGGAAGTGATCTGTTTCACTTGGCCTGGCTTAAAAGTCTGTCCCCACAGTGACACACTTCCTCTAACAAGGCCACACCTCCTAATAGTGCCACTCCCTTTGGGGGCCATTTTCTTTTCTTTTTTTTTTTTTTTTTTGGTTTTTCGAGACAAGGTTTCTCTGTAGCTTTGAAGCCTATCCCGGAACTAGCTCTTGTAGCCCAGGCTGGTCTCGAACTCACAGAGATCCGCCTGCCTCTGCCTCCCGAGTGCTGGGATTAAAGGCGTTCGCCACCACTGCCAGGCCGGGCCATTTTCTTTCAAACAACCACAATAAGCAAGGAGCCAAGAAAATTTGAGAAACACGCGCACTTGCTGTCACGGTCCGGATAATGTTTGCAAATCCGTGGAAGAGAATGTAGCCTCCCCTTTTCAAAACCCTTCCATGTGGAAACTGAGGTCATTTTGTCCATTCGCACGGGATGTGTCTTTGTTTTCACAGGACCACAGCATGGCTGTGGCGGATACCTGACAGAGGACAACAGCACCTTTGTCTCTCCTGACACGGACTCAGATGGAAAGTATGACCGGGAGCTGAACTGCATATGGTACATAGTTGCACCCGAAAACAAACTCATTGAACTCACCTTCAGCAAGTTTTCTCTGGAGAGAGGGACAGCAGATGGGAGATGCTACTATGATTATGTGCAGGTAAGACGGCTACACGGCAAGAGTCTGCTCTAAAGCAGGGTGTTCTAGAAGACTTCAGAACGGGAGCACTGATGCTCACAGTGGCTTCAGTGTATATTATAGATGCTAGTTTCCTGTTCAAGTTCATGTTTGTTATCATGACTCAGACTTCAAGTGACTTCTAACCTTCAAGGTTCAGCTCTGTCTTGTTGGGTGTCTACGGGAAGATTGGACATATGGAGTGAGAGACTCAAAAGAATTTGGCAATTCCTTACATCCAAAAAAAAAAAAAACCCACCCCTTATTTGTTCTGTTTCTTCTATATATGCAGATGGAATCCAAGGCTTCCTAAAAAGTTCAAAGAATCACAGTTCCATAGACAGCCATGCTCCCATTCTAGGACTGGTACCCGGGGTGCAGCAGGAGGATAAAGGATGAAGAGAAGGAAGCTGGGGGGTGGGGGAGCGTGTGACAGGTGATCACAGTGCAATGCATTGAAGTCAAGGGAAAATGCTTGTCCAAGTGGCATGTGGGTGGACAGTGCTGCTGAGTGTCAGGTCACAGGCCAAGAAAGGCTGTGATGAAGAAAGTCATTCCGCCGGATGAGAACCATTGTAATAAGACATTGGGATAGGAGCCAGTCGATTTGAGGGAGTTTATGAGAAACTAGAGAGAACAAAGTGTGGGACGCTGTGTCAGTTCAAGCTCAATCCTTCTCTAAAATGAGGCCCACGTAGCCAGAACACTTAAGATGTTATTTAAAACCAGCTTCCCGGGGCTGGAGAGATGGCTCAGTGGTTAAGAGCATTGCCTGCTCTTCCAAAGGTCCTGAGTTCAATTCCCGGCAACCACATGGTGGCTCACAACCATCTGTAATGAGGTCTGATGCCCTCTTCTGGCCTGCAGACATACAGACAGAATATTGTATACATAATAAATAAATATTTAAAAAAAAAAAACCAGCTTCCCTAGGTTACCGAAGAGTAATAGAATTTGAAGGCAGATAGTAGGTTGATTCCAACCTAGTTTTGTTACCAGACTAAATTCTTAGTCAACCTGATTTCTTATCACTTTATTTAATTTAAAATAATCATACAATAGTAGCTACTTTGCAAGGCTATTTTGAGAATAAAAACAGTGTGTATTAAGGTGCACATTGTGTCATATTATAATTCATTAACAAGTTTACTTCCATTTTCCCTCTTTGGTTATTTCCAAGTATGAATTTCCTTTTCTTAAAAAATACTCAAAATAAGGAGGGGCAAGATGCTTCAGAGGTGAAGGCACTTGCTTCATAAGCCTGAATCCATAGTGAAAAGTGGTCCCTGGCACGCTGTGGCCTGCACGCAACCATACTTGTATACATACATGAGAGAGAGAGAGAGAGAGAGAGAGAGGGGAGAGGCACATACATACACTATAATTAATGAGTATTTTAAAAAGTGATTCATACAAAGATTAGAAGCTTAAATCATGTGAGATATCGTAGGTCCTGCAAGGAGGTAAATTGATTTCTGTGTGATTTGGTGATACGTAAGAACTTGTGACCATATGAATTTCCTAAAGTCGTTTTGACAGAAATAGCAGCATCAACAGGAATACTTGTTTGCTAGCTTCAAAGTGAAATCTTAAGTCATTTATTTACTATTTATTTATTACAAATAAGTCCTCTTTAGGGCTATTCTTCTTTTCCATTTCTGGAGAGCAGTTTTACCCACCGGCAGCTTTCCCAGTAACTGGCAGTTGGAAGGAAAGCACTGGGAATGCAAAACTCTGAGATGTCTCCATTAGAGAGCTAGGTCTCTGCAAAAAAAAAAAAAAAAAAAAAAGTTCATTCCGGTGCAGGCTTTGAAATCATATCCCATCATGGTGGAGAAGCCATGGCAACAGGAACATGAGGCAGCCAATCACATTAATATTGCAATAAAAAGCCACTCCATGAAAGCTAAGTTGACTCAGCTCTATGGACAGTATGCAACCCAGATTATACCATGAAGATTAAATACTAGTACTTTGATAGTCTGGGTCTTGAATGTCTCACCAAAGCCCAATGGTTAAGAAGGCATGGCTGCCAACACAGAGACTCCTTAGGAACTTAGGTGACTGAGGACACCGCCCTTTGCAATGATACTTGAGCCCCAAGCCCTCCGTTCTCTCTGCATCATAGCTTCTATGCAGTGTACAGCCACCTCCCGTATGTCCTTCTGTCACCATGCTTTACCACAGCACAGGCCCCAGAAAAGAGAGCACCGTAACTAAGTCGCTATAGAGATTAGTCATGACTGGACTGAGAGAGAGACAGAAACTCTTGTTTCTCTTGAGTTGATTATTATAGGCATTTTGTCACGGTGATGACAGGAAACAAAGGATTCTAGGAAGCAAGGTGTGACTGGATTATTATTCAGGGTATCACTGACATGCAGTTCCTGCCCCAGTGTTGGGCAGGGTCCCCATATAGTGTAGATTTGGTATTATCAGAGAACAGAAAAAAAGATAGGAAGAATGTCAAGTTTGATCGCATAGGACTCTAGGAGCCATGCCAAGTGGAACTATGCATCTCCAATCAGGGGAAACTCTCATTTTAATGACTGTCCTGCCAGTACAGGGCCGCCCTCTACCCAGCTGTGGCTTCTCCCTCATCCTTCCCTTCACATTTGCCCATCTCTACTTAAAACCCACGTCTGCTCTTGTAGAGTGAGACCCAAGCTCCTTGGCATGAAATAGACGGTTTTCCTGATTCTCTCATACCCAACACACTTCTTTCTTTTACAGTACATATTTCCCTTATTTTATTTGACATATTTATTTTCATCTTTCTTTGTTCTTTTTTTTGGTATTTTCCCATATATATTTGTAAATATATGTATATAGAGAGATACATAGACACATATATGCACATATGCTTATATTTATTTTTGGCCCCTCTCACTGGTCAATGAGCACCTTGAAGGTAGAGAGTGTTTTTATGCCTCTCTGTACACACGAGACCCAACACAAGCCAGGCACGTGATACAAAAATGAAAAAGCTTGCAATGCTCATGAGGACCACAGTGGGTGTAATGAATAATGTAATAAATGAAACTTCATTTATCAGAAAAAATACATTGTCCTAAACTTGTAACTCTTCTGTAAATCGACAGTTGTTAGATTACAGGATTCCTCTTTTTCACATTCTGTATAAATTGAAATTTATGTTCATATAGGAGAGACAGTGCCATCTAATGGTCAGTTTATTTAACTTTTAATCTTGAAATCCACTATCTCTATAACAAATAATGCCAGGGAGGCACTGCTCTAAGATCTCGGATCTGATGTGGTTCTGCTATGAGCTCAGATCTGGAGCTACACAAACACAGAAATCCGTTATTAAAGTATAATCAAGATTACTGAAATATAAATAAAAAGTAAAGCCTACTTTGTTTTTTAGTAAGGTGTCTGAGGAACATCCAGGTCACTATTTCCTTCAGTGTTTGTAAAAGGCGGTAAGAACCATGCATGGTTCTCGGTGCTGGAAACACTTCTGAGCAGAGCTCCGCGCCTATTCTGTGGAACTCACGTTCTTGCAGAGTGGGAGCCCAGGGAAAGCAGATAAGCAAGAAGTAGGTTACAGTAAAATACAACACAATGGGGATGATACTGGAGGAGGGCCACACTGTGTGGGCGTGGCCTCTCTGAGCCCCACCCTCCGCTAGGAATCCCTCAAGACTGTGTCACAGAGGGAGGAGACTGCCAAAGACAGTGAGTGGCAGGAGGGATGTGAGAGGAGGTGTAGCATCTTTGTTGGCCAGGGCTTGCAGAGAGCGGTACGGAGTGAAGATTCCGCATTCTGTGCAAGGTGTAGCTCTACAGGAAGAACAAGAGCATAAATCTAGACTGCCAAATACCTAGGCAGCCTTATAGAGACCTGCATGAGTGCTCTGTGCAGCTGATTTGTCAGCCACGATCTGGAGGCACAGGGTGACGTGGTGTTTTGCTGATATATTTAGAAGGTGGAAAGAAGCAGGTATGGTTGTGGTGGAACGAAGAAGAGTTGGGGAGGATTAAGTTTAGTCTTGAGCTGTTTATTGAGATAGGGGAGACTTGGGGAGAACATTTTAGGGAAGGGTGTGCTGTGGCATGAACATCGTTCTAGTTTGTGTGCTGGAAACAGAAGCCTCGGATTCACATGCTCATGGTATCGGGGGAGCTTTGAGGTAAAATTGGGTTAGATGAAGCCATGAGAGTGGGGTTTGTAGGTTGGGGTGAATGACTCCACAAAAGAGGGAGCTATTGCAGATCTGGCATGCCCCTGCTGTCTCTTCATATGGTGCTTTTATGTCAGAAGGTAGGTAGGTCCCCATCAGAGGCAGTCCTGGAATCCTGAAGACTTCTCAGCCTCCGAAACTGTTACCAATCAACTTATTTGCTTATAAATGCCCTCATCTGTGGTACTCTGGTGTAATAAGATAAAGCAAACCAAGGCAGGTGCTAGTGGGGGAGAATCAGAGTATTTACGAGGTACTGATGAAACATCATGTATGCCTTACACACTGTTAAAGTCTGGGAACCCAGTGGGTGATATAGGAGGCAAGACCTGAAGGAAGCACAGGAAAGGCTCGGCAGATACAGGGAAGAGTGATCCAGCAAAGGAAGGCAGATGCTACAGCTGTGAAGCTGGACTAAGCCTGGGATGTTCAAGGAGTCAGAGAAGCAGATAGCCAGAGAGGAGACCCATGAGATCCGAGGTGGGAGGAAAGCCCATCCCATTAGGCCTTGACAGCTGTTGTCATTGGCCATCGCCTTTGTATTGAGGGGGTAGGAAGCAGTTAGACAGGTCCTGGTCTGACTTCGTTGTAGCAGCAACCTCTAGGTGACATCTTGAGAGTAGAGTGAAGAGGAGAAATAAGAGCTTACTTATCCAGGAAGCCTCGGGAAGAGCCTCTAGTAATAATTTGGGCAGCAGAGATATTAGTAATGGGTCTGATGAGTTCACAGCCATAGTTCTTTACATATCACTTTTCCTAAGAGAAAAATGTCTGTTTGGCATCATACTGGATTGTTACTGAAAGTTATTATAGTAGTATCAATCTAAATCAGGACTGTCTGTAAGAGCACCAATATAAAGATGCGTAGTACTGACCTATGGTAACGGAAAATGAAAAACAACAATTCCTCTATTAATAACGAACTCCTATACTGCTTTTTCTTCCAGATAGCAGATGGCAGGAGCATAGCATCAGATTTAGGTGGAAGATTGTGTGGTGACCAAATACCTGCCCCTTTTATCTCGTCTAGCAACTTCCTTACGTTTCAGTTTGTCTCCGACATAGCTCATAACAGAGAAGGATTTAATGCAACATATACCTTTGTGGACAGTAAGTATTTTGACATCTTGTGAAATACATGTGTCCTTAGGCACTGCAAAGAATGCATGCCTATTTCATCTAAATTAATGACAACTTTAGGGGATTACTGAACATGTGTGGGCCACATTCCCTGCTCTCCTTTTCCTTTTTCTTTAATGGAGTCTCACTAAGCTGCCAGGCTAGTCTTGAACTTCATCCTCCTGTCTCAGGCTTGCAAGGAACTGCGATTGCAGCCCTGCATCACCAGAACATACACTCAAATCCTATAATAAAATTACTTCCTGTGGACTGGGCTAGAGCAAGGTTTTAAAGCTGTTATGTATAATTAGACAAGATTAAAACATCTACCTTTTTCTTGCTCCTCTCTTCAGTGCCTTGTGGGGGGACACATTTTGCTACTGTGACCCCACAAAACGCTTCTTCACCTCATTTGTCAAACACCAGACGCCCACTTACCACCTGCACTTGGATCATTGAGGCTCCTCCATACCAGAACATCAAGATAACAGTGTGGGAATTACAGCTGGCCTCACAAGACTGCTCGCAGAGCTTCTTAGAACTTCAGGACTCGCCGCAGGTAAAGACCCCAGCATGCTGGCCGTCACATCTGCAAATGCTGGAAGTAATGAAGCCATGCCCAAATAAAGTCCATGTTGCTTCTCAAATTGCATTTTTTTAAATCAGGAAACAAAGCCCTACTTTCCATCATATTAAGAAACTTAAATATAGTCCTGTAGGAAAGAGGCTTTGCAAATGTCCCATGTCTAAGAAGCATCTGGCTATCTTGCTAAAAATGCACATTCCTAGGGCCCCCTTTAAACACCAATTAGTTGACATAACACACATTAATCAGTGTTTGATGAGCATATCTTGTGTTCTGCCACCAATCCCGGAGCTCCGTGGGCTACATCTGGAGAATCATATCTGTGACTAACAGGATTGGTGTAGGATGAACTGGAGAGATCCATACAAAATATAGGAAAACCAGCTAAGAGGCCGTATGACTAGGAGGGGCTACACTTATGGCAATGTGAGAGAATAGGGCTCAAAGAGATAAATACCTGAGTCTTAATTTCACACAGGAAAGATGATAGGGCAGCTGGTGTGTGAAAGACCCAGAGATTTGAGCATGATCATCTCCTCAGTAGTGGGTGAACACAGAGAGTAATGAGGTGGCCAGAGAAAACATCGATACTCATGACTCATAGAATGAACTCAAACCCTTGGATGGGCCGGGCAGTGGTGGCGCATGCCTTTAATCCCTTTAATCTTGGGAGGCAGAGGCAGGTGGATCTCTGAGTTCAAGACCAGCCTGGTCTACAAGAGCTAGTTCCAGGACTGACTCCAAAGCCACAGAGAAACCCTGTCTCGAGAAAACAAAAAAAAAAAAAAAACCCTTGGATGGTATCTATAGTTGTGAGCGGTGAGCAGTTAATCTGTTTTTAGAAACTAACAGTTTAATTTAGAAGGCCACATTCAAATGCCCAAGGCCTGGCAGTGACAGAGCTCTACCTGGCACCTTCTGAGGGTCTGAGATGAGTACCGTGTAGAGCCTAGAGACTGAGGTTATTCTTAGGCTCCGGGGTTGTGGAGATACCAGGTTAGCGGCATTCCACTGACAGTGGTTGTCAGCACTGTAATGGATTAAGTAAAAATGTTGAGGATCCCCAAGTGACTGCAGTGGCAGAAACACTGCAGGTCCCCAAGCAGTGGCAGTGGGTCCTGAGAGCAGCCAGTCCCAGGCAGGGACAGCATAGTTCCTGGAGTGGCTACAGCCGGCCATGAGTCTCAGGCAGGGAGCTGCATGGTGGGTGAGAGACCTCGATGGGGCAGCCAGTCCCACAAGGAGAGATAGACAAATGGGCACACCACGAGACCACACCACATGTCTCCGAAGGCAGCTGGTCCCAGGCAGGGAGCCATGCGATAGATAAGAGACAGAGGCATAGATAGGCACGCCATGTGGGGTGAGGTTGGATATTTATTTAGTAGGTTATGGAAGGGAAAGGGGAGAAGGAGGGAAGAGAGGAGGGGGGAGAGAAGGGGGGAAGTAAGAAGTGGAGAGAGACAGAAGCTGCCTCTTTGAGAGGGAGATGGAAAAGGAAGAGACTCTGGTTGCAAGCAGGAAGGAAGATCTGCCTGCCTCAGTGGACTGGGGAGAGAGTGGGAGGGGCTTGTCTCTTAAAGGGACAGGACAGATCATTACAAGCACAGAACTCCTATTCCCCAGTGGAAGCCTCACAAGAAGGACTTAGAGCCAAGTGGACCAGACCCTTTGGGTTGTTAGAGACCAGCTTCGACAAGTATAGCACTTACCAGGGTAAGGGCATAGGGGTTAGAAAAATAAGTAAAGAGAATGAAGACTCGAATGAAAATACTAAAACAGAAACATATGATAATATTGAGGAGTTCTAGTGAATACTGAAATCGTCCACATTTAAATTCCCATATACTTTTATACCCCAATACAATGGGGAGGAGGAGGCAAAAGACTGCTTTAACATGACACAAAGGACAACTAGAACAGTTATTTGCTTCAATACTAGAGACATCAAGCCATTAGCATTCTGTTGTTTAGACAGTGAACTCACCCTAGACCAAGTCTCCTGAAGGCAGCCCCTCCCTAGGTCAAATTCTCTAATTCAAAAGAAGGAGCAGAAGTCTGATTGAATTTCCTGACCTTTGGTCAGGAAGTAACCATACCCCAGGTCAGGGTGTAGCTGTACTCCTTGTTAACAACTTGGAGCAAGCTAAAACTCTCTGACCTTCAGACAAGGTGGAAATAGGCTCACATTTTGGGGCCTCTACATTGGGTCAAAGTTTTTTCAGTTTCTCATCACTTTTTGAAGCTGGAACTTGAGGAATTAGGGAAAATTCCCCATCAGGGCACAAAAAGTAGCACGTAAAGAATGAGGAAACTGAGGTATACAAGAGCAGGTGTGCTGGCCTCAAATAATACAAGTGAGAATGTGTGATGCACTGTCTCTGAAAATACTCAAAGCCTCTAAAGGCTCAGAACAAACCTAGGACATAGAAAGCTACTATGAGCTAAGATACCACAGAGGGAAAATCCTATAATGAACACACTAAGTATTTTCAATAATGAGAAGCACATACTTCTTGTCACTGAATAATTTGCTCAAATTGAAGGAATAAAGGAGACTACAGTGGACAAATAGGAAATAAAGACAATAGCAACAACAAAAAAATGACAGATGTGATGAGAAAAAAACTAGCTACCCCAGAGTAGAAAGAGAGGCTGGTTGGAAGATAACAAAGGGCTCATTTGGTGGATGTGGGAACACTGGAGAAGGTGTAGGGTGGGTGCATGGTTGGTTCTGGAGTAGACAACCATAGAGAATGGAAATGATATCAGTAATGCAGAGTTCAAAGTGGGGATGTTTTAATGCACTATCTATAAAAATAGTCAAAGCCTCTATGTGCTCAGAGCAAGCCTAGGACACAGAAAATTACTATGAGTGAAGCCATCACAGAGGAGAGATTCTATATTGAAAAGCCCAGAAGCACCCTCCCTGCCACCCTACACCACTTTCACCCAGTGAACCTGGAGAGAGCCTTCATGAAGCTGCTGGAGACCTGTCAGTCATGCAGGGCTACAGAGTTGAAAGTCTTGGGATATAAACATTGCAGGGTTAGCGATGCAGTTAAGGTTTAGAGGTTACAGCGGACAAACTTAGGAGGAGGTCAGTACAGAAGACAGTGGGCTAAGGGTAGGGACAGGAGCACAGACCCATCACGGGAGTCTGGAAGCAGGGCTGGAGCGTGTGCCTGTAGACAAAGTCCAAGAACTGTATAATGCGACAGTGGCTGCTGGCTGCTACTTTTGAGGTACTTGCTTATATGTGTAGAAATTATCAGCCATTCACCCTCTGTGTTTGAGAGGGCACAACATCTCCAGAGTGCTGCTGAAGAGAACAAGGACATTACTATAGATACTGAGCACCAAGGATGACAGGGAAGG
This sequence comes from Dicrostonyx torquatus, assembly GCA_028555095.1. Classification (NCBI taxonomy): domain Eukaryota; kingdom Metazoa; phylum Chordata; class Mammalia; order Rodentia; family Cricetidae; genus Dicrostonyx; species Dicrostonyx torquatus. The sequence continues at coordinate 1,186,020 of JAQHUG010000023.1, read as the reverse complement.
GGAAACTCGGGAATACGGCCAGCTCTGGCTAGTCTAACTGAACTCTAGACTGTGGGAGAAGCTGGAGTAGGAGCCCTGTAGGGAGCTCACACAACCTGGCTCTGCTCTGAACAAAACACACGCTTTAGCTGGGATGTGACTCGAGAGGGAACAGCTTTGTTTTCTGTAGGGAAGTGTCTGCTCATGGTTTAGCAGAAACTCTACTCCCAATTTCCCATCCCTCTAGGACGGTGGGACACCGCTAATGCTGAGTGCTGCAGCACACCTGAGGCACGAGCTGCTTTCCATGGCCTGGATACTAAAGTCACATGTTAAATACAGTTTATTACCCGGTGTGGCTGCTGTCTCCTGAAACCATATCTCAGGCCATGTGGCTTCTCTTTCATTCCAGGGTCATGGGCCAGTGACTCTGTACTGCGGCACCAACTTTACAGCCTTGCCAGTGTTTTATTCTTCGACGAGGACCGCAACTGTCGTTTTCAAATCCGATGTTTTAAACATGAACTCTCGAGTGCATTTCACCTATCAGATTGCAGGTGAGCCTAAAACGTCTTGTTTATGGGGAAAAGCAGCCTCGATGGCAGGAATTGCTGGAACTGACTCCTCTGAACACATCAGGTTTTGCTAAAGTAAACACACACCCATCAGAAGTAAGATTCAACTGAGACTCGGACCCAATTTAGTCAGCTGAAAACTAAGTTTTTCAAGATATCTCCCATAGCTGTGAAGTTCACAGTTCAGTGATTCTTGGTGTGGCCACAATGATAGGAATCATTATATCTTAGGAAATTATTTTGTAAATATCATGATTAATGAAGAAGTTACTTGAGTTTGGTGATTGAGAAGTGTTTGCAGAGAATATTTCCTGTAAGAATTGTTTTGAACTTGATTAAAACTAAGGCAGCATTTGATTCAAAGGCACAGTTACTTCTGGTGTTTATTTTAGCAAACAAAAAAAAATGGTAAAAAGAAAAATGTGAGTTGTAGCAGAACTAGCAATCCACCAAAGGAAACTCTTATGCAGATAGTGTCTGGGACGTTGAGCCTTTGGGTCTAGAAAAGATCTAAATGTCAGCCACTGACTCTCCTGCCATGTGAGTAAGAGTTCAAAAATGCTGGAGTGTTTCTCAAAAGGGGCTGGTGTTTCACACTTATCACATGGGGGCATATACATTAGCAAGGCCTGGCCCTGCAGTTGTGTGCGTGCATTCTCAGCATCCTGGCACTGCAGCTGTG
>JAQHUG010000023.1:1152595-1169028 GCA_028555095.1 Dicrostonyx torquatus | reverse complement strand
TCCTCCGGTTTGCTCAAGAGTCTTGTCTGTGCTCCTCTGTTTAGTGTACTACTAGGGGAAAGTTTATGACATGAAGAATGTTACAGCTTTTTGGTAACATTTGCATTTGGAAAGTTTTTCTTTTTTTTTTGTACAGTATGTTCTGATTGTGCTTTTCCCTCCTCCATCCCCTCGCCACCCTTCCCATTCAACAAATTCCACACCCTTTCTTTCTCTTTAAAAAAAAAATTCAAAACAAAATAAATCTAAGTAGTAAAAAAAAACCCAGAAACTCATGCATCATGGCCAGATACTCCTGGACACGGGCCTCCTCTGAAGTATGGTTAATCTACCCAGTGAGAAACCCCTGGAGGAAATGAAGAAGTCTTCCTTTGCAAGCAAGTGTGAGTTAAAGATAGCTTCTTGTTTAGGAGGGGGAGCCTGTGTCCCCATCCCCTCTTAGCGCTGCGACCTCATGTGGCCTGAACCTGTGCTGACCCTGTGCATGCTGCCAGGGGCTCTGTGGGTTTCTGTGTGTCAGTCCTGCTGTGTCTGGAGGACACTGTGGCCTTGGAGTCCTCCACCCACTTGAGATCTTACCATCATTCTGCCTCGCTCCCCGAGCCCTGAGAGGGGAGGTTTGAGGAAGACATCACACTCAGGACTGAGTACTGCAGCATCGCTCCCTGTTTGCGCATTGTCCAGTTGTGGGACTCTGTAGCTCCCTCTACTGCAAGAGGACTGATCTTTGGCTGTGGCAGAGTGTCACTAGGAGCCATTGTAGTGTATATTCTAGCAGAACACTGGTATTTGGTTTTCCTTGGACCAATGGCTTATTCTGTCTCAGGTTCTCGGCCACCCAAGCAGTGTCAGGCATGGTTTCCATCTCATGGGCCTTAACTCCAACTCTTTGTGCTATTATCACACCAGCCTATCCCTGGGCGAGTCTCCGCTGTAGGCTGCAGTGTTAGCAGCTGGACTGAGGTTTGTCTTCCTCCTCTGTTGGTGTGCCGAGCATCTTCCAGGCCCATGAGCCCTAATCAGTAGAGGTGAAGGCTCTAGACAGGCACCCGCGCAGCTTCTCCATATTTAATGAGATATGTAGGCGTTCTTTTTAGCAATAGGGTCTTGCCATCAGTTTGTGGAGAGCAACTCATAGCCTCGGCATTAGCCTAAGATATTTGTGGGTTTACACGAGGCCCCTTTGACAAAGACTCCGATATAACCCATTCCTGATACTGGAAGCTTCATCTGGTGGTATAAGGTTTCTAGTTAGGGCATTGTCTCCTCCATTCTTTGGTCATTCCACTTATTTTCCTTTCGTATTTGTATGTTTGAGGAAGTCCTACAGTATAACGGCCCTTAGTGTTAGTGTCCCTCCCCATATTCCTTCCCTCACTCCTCTCTTCCATCTTCCTCCTGACTTAATATTCCCACTCCAGTCCTTCCCTCTCCCATCTTTCCTTACAATATATTCTATTTCCCTTTCTTTGGGAGATCCTTCCTCCCCCTCTGCCACCCCGTCCCTTACTAGGTACCTAACCGCTGTTATATGGATTATCAAAGACCCAATAGCAAACGTCCATACTTAAAGCACTTACAATATCTTTCTATTCTTGGTTTCCTCACTCAGGATGATTTTTTTTTCTAGCTCCACCCAATTAAATGGGAATTTCATGATTCCTTTCTTTAAACAGCTGACTAGTATTTCATTGTGTCCCACATTTTCATTATCTAGGCTACTTCTGGCTCTTATGTACAGAGCAGCAGTGAACATGGATGAGCAAACATGTTGGGCGCGGGCCCAAGAGTGGTGTAGCTGGGTCTCGAAGTTGGTGTACAGCTTTCTGAGGAGCTGGCACACTGATTCTCATCGTCCTAGTGCCTGCACAGGTTTGCATGCCCACCATAGATAGTAAGTGCCCCCTTTTCTTCCTGTCCTTACCCGGCGTGTGCTGTCACTGGTTTTATTGATCATGGCTATTCTGACTGACGTAAGATGAAATCCCAAAGCAGTTTTAATTGCGTTTCCCTGGTGGATAAGGATGTTGAGCATTTCTTTAAATGTTTCTCAGCTATTTGTGTTTTATCTTTTGAGAATTCTCTGCTTAGTTCTGTTGCCCGTTTTAAAAATTGGCTTCTTTTCTTGAGGTTGTTTTAGACTTAGTGAAGGGATTTTGAGACATTGCTGCAGACAGTAAATCAGGGAAGATGAGCGGTGGCCGTGGCCCTCCAGAGAGGCTTCTCTCAGAGCTTCTAGAGGGGATAGTTTGCAACCATCAGGACAAGATAGAACTTCTAAATGGTTTGTTCTGTGTTGTCTGGAGTTTTAATATATATGTTAAAATGGTATATACGCAAGCAATTAAATTCTATACACATTTTATTAAGATGAGGAATGAAGATAAAGAGGTGTCTTTTTTGGTATGACTGAACTAGTAATGGCATTTTCTATTAAGTGTTTGATATTTGGGCCCCAATTGGTAGTGACTTTTTGTTTTGTTTTGTAAATAGATTGTCTGTGCAGCCCAGGCTAGACTTGAGTTTGTGATCCCTCTGCTTCAGCCTCCCCATATGCTGCCATGCCTAGCTGTGGCACCCTAAGATAAAAATCTAAGATAGAATTTGTTACTAACGACTAGCTTACTACTAGTCAGTAGACAAATCACTAGTCTGCGCTGAGCCTTGTCTTCCTCATATATAAACTGAGAATATTTAGTCTTTCCTTCCAAGAGCCTGCAGAGTGCCCAGTATACACTTTGTATCTCCTCAGCCTATTTACCCAGTCTGTATAAAGGGAATCCTTTAAGAGTAGTGCCTGGCATGAAAATGCATTTAGTCAGTAGCTGCTACATGGCATGTGACATTTTAACTACTAGTTGGAAAACCGCCAAGGTTTTAAAGTGTGTTCATGATTCTCAACAGAACCTGAGCCACAAACACATCACAGCTAAAGTCATGTGAATGCCCCCACAATTAGAAATTTATTTATTTTCTTTTATGTATGTAACATGAGGGGCTGCTTGTTGGGGTTTCTGTTCTGCCTGGTTCCCGCAGTCCTTAGGTCTCAAAGAAAGTCACACAGAGATTCTACATTACTTATATACTGATTGGCCCATTAGCCCAGGCTTCTTATTAGCCCTGATTACTTATATTAACCCATTATTCTAGTATATGTTAGCCACATGGCTCAGTACCTTTTTTAGCGGGGCAGGCCACATCCTGCTTCTTTGGTGTCTGGACAGGACTGTGGAAAAAGCTTCCTTCTTCTCAGAATACTCCTGTTCTCATTTCCCCGCCTCTGCTTCCTGTCTGGTTGTCCCTACTATACTTCCTGCCTGGCTACTGGCCAATCAGTGTTTATTCAAAACATAATTGACAAAATACAATTGTCCTGCACCTTTTCCCCCTCTTTTTTTTCCTTTTTTTTAAAACAAAGGAAAATATCCATAGTCCATTTTTTGGGAATGTGGGCGTAGTATTCCAGGCTACTTCCAGCTGGTTGGGGGCACTAATAATCTTATGGGGACCTAAAGAAAATTTAGAGTTAGGATCAAGTCCTGACTGGAGTATCCTGTGAGTCTTAATCATCAGGCAGCATCCTTGAATCTGTTCTGGATATAGAACTCAGACGTCTGGACCATCTGTTTCTACTGGAGATTTCTCAGGTGGTCTTCCTTGATCAAACCTGATTTTTCTTAACTCAGAATGAATCCACAGTCTCTCATTTCCTGTGGAAACAAAAGCAAAATCTCTTCTCCAAAGTAACATACCTTTTGACTTCAATTTTGAAGTCAAGGTGTTTTTTAAAATACCTATCTTGGATTAAATTCAGCAGCATTTATAAGCAAATATCTTTTAGCAGCTGTTGCTCCTTCCTCAGCATTAAAACAATTCAAAGAGAACGTAATAGCATACAGTATCTAGATTCTCTGTGTGTTTTCCATCTTTATGCAGCTTATTTTAAACTCTATTTCTTTTATTTTTAATTTTTGAGACAGGTTCTCTGTGTATCTTTGTCCTGGAACTCCCTCTGTAGACCAGGCTGTTCTTGAACTCACAGAGATCCGCCTGTCTCTGCCTCCCAAGTGCTGGGATTAAAGGTGTGTACCACCACACCCAACTAATCTTTCTCTCTCTTTTTTTTAAAGGACTTTAACCTTTTTCTTTTCTCTCCCAAACCATTATATATTTTTAACACACAGTAAACCATTTAGAGGTTTTTTTTTTATCTTTGAATCTATTTTTACTGTATCCCTCTCTCTTTTTCTGACTACATGAGTCTTTAGTTTGCTAAGCAATATGGGTAGGACTAAAGCTGTGGCTTTGACAGCTGGATCCAGCCCATTCCTTAGCTTTCTGAGATTCCAAGCTCATGATAGAGGTACCAGCTGTAGCGACATTTATTGCTACACCTCTATGGAATTTCAAGATCCTTCAGCAAGTAAGCCACAACAGTGTGCTCACAAACCACACTCAAGTGCTCCGTAGTCAGACCGCCTGCCTGAAAGAGTCAGAGTTTGCCCTGGCAGGACGGCCCAGAAAGCCAGCATTTTAAAACAGTGCAGCTTTTTTCCTGCTACAGCTGAAAACCAAAAAGCATGTAGTCAGCTTTTCATTACTATGTAAGTGTTTTATGGCAGGACCTCTTAAAAGAGCTGCAAGGTTTTGCCACTAAAGATGAGTGAGGAAGCCTCTCTTAAATAAGAGCACTTTCTTGCCTATAGCAAGCAGAGCAGACCCAAGAAATTGCTGCTACCAAGAAGCCATGCTTTACTCTATTCTTTTCTGTCTAGAATTACTTCCCAAGCTCTCTCAGGTTTTATGTGGATGCAGTTGTCCACGTTGGCACCATTAAAAAGAGGGGGAAGTGGTGCGGGACAATTCTGTAATCTGTCAATTATGTTTTAAAGAAACACTGATTGGTCAGTAGCCAGGCAGGAAGTATAGTAGGGACAACCAGACAGGAAGTAGAGGCGGGGAAATGAGAAAAGGAGAATTCTGCAAAGCAGGAAGCTCCCTCCCTCTCCAGTCCTGTCCATACTATGGAAGAAGCAGGATGTGATCTGCCCCACTGAAAAAGGTACTGAGCCATGTGGCTAACATAGATAAGAATAATGGGTTAATATAAGTTATAAGAGCTAATATGAAGCCTGAGCTAATGGCCAATCAGTTTATATCTAATGTAGATTCTCTGTGTGATTTTCTCTAGGGCTAACCAGCTGTGGGAACTGGGCAGGACAGAAACCCCAACAAGCAGGCCCTCATGTTACATATGTATATATGTGTGTTTATTTGTGTATTTGCTACAGCATGTGTGCTACAGGGCAGTTTGCTGGAGCTGGGTCTCACTTCCTATCACGTGAGTCCCGGGGATTGAACTCAGGTCCTCAGACGTGGAGCAAGGGCTGTTATCCACAGAGCCATCTTGTCACCCCACATGATTATTTTTCTAGTTGTCCTGTGATTGTATAAAAATTTACGGCAATGTTTATGACCCGGAAGTATAAGGGATGGTGTGTTTCCAGTGTTTTTTGCTCAGCGGTCCTAGTTTCTCACTACCCTGGCACTCTCTACCCCTTCCTCACCATTTTCAAAATCCCATGGAGTCGGATAACTGTGCACTGTGTGCCCTAGTCAGGAGCAGCTGTGTCCTCACACTGGCAAGTTCAGAGCTGTCCAGGAACAGATGGGGGCAGGGAGGGCCGGCCACAGGACTTCAGCTATGATATGTGGCTCAGCTTGTGTTGAGAATCGCAAATGCTCCTTAAAAACCTGATAAGTCTTCAACTATTAAAATGCCTTGTGTCAAGTAGCAGCTGCCGACTGAATGCGTCTTCATGCTGGGCCATACTCTCAGGGATTTCCTTTATATTGAATCTTTATCCAGTGATAAATTAATGTTTACTGTATTAAGACTATACAGAGTGGTTTTGGATAATAAAGCAGATTTCCCCATAAAAACCATGCCACTCACTGCTTTGCCATTGCACCGGCTGTTAGGAGAATGTGAATCAGTGTATGAGCTGGCGTGAATAACGCCGTAAAATAACCTTTGATTCGTCGTTCTATTATCCTGAAAGAAAGCCTTATCTCTGTATGTGAGATCTGCTAAGACACTATAAATGCTAGAGGTGACTTCATGGCTGAATAAGGCCTCCTGCATTTTTGGTGAGGGAATTGGCACAGTTGTTCGATTTTTCAAAGCCTAAGAGGTAGTGGCTGAGGAATGGTCTGGCTATGTCACAGTTTGACCAGCAGAGGTCAGTGTCGAGCTGCTTATGGAGGCAGTATCACATTGAGCCCTGGCCGCTGCCTTCCCGGTTGCTGTTATCTGTACCACCTAATGGGGTGTCACCTGCTTCACCTCATCGGTGAGGCGAATCTCATCCATGGTAAGATTGAGGTCTGAAACATCTTCCGGGTCGGCGCCTTCACGCCCCCTCCCAATATGCTCCTGAGTGTACGATTTAGTAGGCTCTCCAGCGTACACACGCTGTGTGTGTGTGTGTGTGTGTGTGTGTGTGTGTGTGTGTGTGTGTGTGTGTGTGATGTGTAATCGTGGAAAACAGTGATTTGGATTTAGAGTGCTGGAAAAGTCAAAAAGAAAAATGCTGCTGTAACAAAATGTAACTAAAAGACTGGGTTCCTCCAACAACAGAGATGCAGTTTCTCCTAGGAAGTCCAATCTGAGACGTTATTGGGATTCATTGCTGTGAACCATCTCTGCCTGGCTTGCAGGTGCCTGTTTTCTGCCTTTTTTCCTCAGACGGACTTTCCTCTGACCACGTGCACTTCTGGTGTCTGTCTGGCTTCCTCTTCTCTTGAGGACAGTGGTCAGCTTGGACCAGGGTCACCCATGCTTTAATTTTCGTTTTAACTCACTTAATTCTGTAAAGATGGTCTCTACAAAGAGTCTTCTTCCAGGGACTTGGAGGTCCAGGACTAGGCAGGTATTTGGAGCACACGATGCCACGCCTACCATCTGCATTCACTGGAATGCCCTGAGTGTTCTTGTTTTCCTGACACCGTTGGGTGCAGATGGTCTCTACCAGCCTTCTGTGGATGGCAGGGGCTGTAGTCTGTGGCTGAGCCTGGAATCCAAGTGTTGTTCTTTAGTACTGTGTTACATCGTTTGCCAGCCTTGCCCCGCCAAAAATTGACAGGCCTGAAGGGATGATAAAGAGATATCTCCCAGGGCTGACTGGGGCTGGCCTGCCTTTCAGGGTGTTCAACTCCAGTTGTCTTTGGTTGATTTTATTTTTTCAAAGTTTTCGTATATATTTTGATCACAGTCTCTCCCCTGCCTAATCTGTCCATCTGCCTACCCAACTTTATGTTCTTTCTTTCTCAAAAAGTATTCTTTTGTGTGCTGTGGGGGAGGGGATTAGGGTTATTGGTAATTGAACTTGGGGCCTGCTGTGTGCCAAGTAGGCACTCTGCCACTGAATAACCATGGTCACATTCATTTTTTTTTTTTTAAAGGATAGGATCTCAGTAGCCCAGGTGGCCTGACTTACTCTGTCACCCGGGTAGGCCTTGAATTTTACTATATTCTTCCTTAGTCTCCCAAGAGACAGATTAAAGGCCTGCGTACCTCTCCATGCTTGGCTCAGTTTCATGGTTCCTTCAAACACCGTGTAAGGCTTCTAAACTATGTGCCTCCAGCCAGCTCAGGCCCTGGGTTTGCACAGCGGTTGCAGAGAAAACCCAGAAGCGGTGTTATCACTGTCCGAGCAGAGCCAGCTGGCCTGTCCTTGCTTTGGGGTTTCCTGAGAAACCGTCAGTGCACACCGACTTTGTTGACCGCATGTGAGATGTACTGTTTCTTTAATCGTTTATTGTGTGATAGCTTTTTCTATTGTACATCTTAATTCATATTTTTCCCATGTCTTCAAACTTTGAGCAGTAGCTTGTGGCATTCTGTACGCTGAGGTGCTAGAAAAGACTGTGCTGGGAGACTCTGGCTCCTGTGCGGACAGAATAGACCAGAGTGACAGAGTTGTAATGGCCTGTAGCTCTTGAACAGTGGTTTGTGACCGCTTTGAGTCAAATGACCCTTTCACAGGGGTCACCTGAGACCATCAGAAAACATAGATATTTACATTGCAATTCATAACATTAGCGAAATTACAGTTATGAAGTAGCAGTGAAAATAATTTTATGGTTGGGGTCACCGTGAGGAACTGTATTAAAGGGTCTCAGCGTTAGGAAGGTTGAGAGCCACTGCTCCCGAGGATGTTCCTGTTCCCACATGCTTCTCTGTGTTCTGGACTCAGAGTAGTTTTTAATATTAAAAACGAACAGAGTCAAATGAGGGGTATGATCATCAGACTGCGTGTCTCATTGGAAAGGAAATTTGATTTCTGGGAGAGTCGAGAGCATATATGACTCCAAGCCTTGGGAGGAAAGGAGAGAAACAGGAGAGCAACTGCCAACCAAGAGGGGCAGCCTGGGCCAAGAGACACCCCTAGAGCGTAGATGAAAGGACCAGCTAACCCAAATAGCTGGGTTATATAGGGAAGGGCAGCCGAGCCCCTGGGCTGGAGAAGTTTAGGGTAGGGGGCGGGTATACCATTGGTACCCTGTACAGGTAGTGGTTTGAGGGATGCCAGGGGAACCTGGCAGCCAGTGTCGGCTTTGACATGTTAAATAGGCACCCCAGCCATTTATCCTGAGTTTTTCAGAGATTATTATATGGACTTCGATAAATAAGTGACAGCTTCAATAGTTTTCCTATTATAAAATAAAAATGTTAATGCATTTTTATTATTTTAGAATTATTTCTTCTGTTTTTGAAATTATAATAGAATCACATCATTTCCCCCTTCCCTTTCCTCTCTCCAAACCCTTCCATATATACCTTCTTACTCTCTTTCAAATTTATGTCCTTCTTTTTTCATTAATTGTTATATACACGTGTACACACACACACACACACACACACACACATATATATATATATTCCTAAATGTATGATTACAATGTGCTCAGTTTGTCTAGTGCTGCTTGTATGTATGTTTTCAGGGCTGACCATCTACAATACAACTGAACCAAGGATTCAGGGATCATTAAGAAAGAGGAGCCAAAAAAATTATAAGAGCCAGAGGAATAGGGAGTTAACTGTGAGGTTGTGTATCCTAGTAATGTCAGAAGCTACACATGCAAAGATTCACCAGTATGATTGCCTAAGCAGGAGCTGAACAAGGACAACAGTAAACATGCTAACATGGACTAGGGAAAGTCCAGGAGGCTCCATCCATGAACAAAAACTACAGATGGTTAAGGAATGCTGAGAATGAGAGAAACAGTCTTCCTCGGGAAGAGCACACCATCTGGTTATCCAGTGCCAAATGGTCAGCCCTGAAAACATATTTCATCTGGCTTTGAATGTTCAAGTCTTCAGGCCATGTCAGATGTATTTATTTAACATATGTATTTGTTCTCTACAAATTGTGCCTTTTGTTAAGAAGGTAACATGCCAAATACATATGTCTATGTGTGTATACATGTATGGGTAGTGTGTGTGTGTGTGTGTCCCCTCCTTAGACAGCCAAGCTGACCTGGAAATCACTGTGTAGCCAGGCTGCCCCCGAACTCATGATCCTCCGGTGCCTTCGTCTGGATGCTGGTATTATAAACGTATCACATTGCTTGGCTTTGTAGTGTGTTAACACACGCTCACATTTATCATGGACCACTGTGCAAACTCTCTTGCCAATTACTTTTTGAACTCATGGTCCATGGAATGATGATGATCCAGCTAATGGCTGGGGAAACTCGCGAAGGGAGCCTATGTAACGCCAGGCTGTGGTAGGAGTGTTTGAATCCAGGCCTCCAGAATCTCGGAGCCACAGTCTTGGCTTCCTCCGAGCTTTCCTGATCAGTTACGTACGAACTCTGTGGAGGAGGCAAAGATAAACAACTAATGAGCACGTGAACTTAATGCCTGGCACCACGCTGTTCCTGCCTGGATGGGCTAGTGGCTTCCTATCTCTTTAGGAGCGCATTCATGGATGCTGACCTACCCGTGTTCGTATCTTTTGAGCTGAGGAAAGCGGAACTCTGTCTGATTTGCACATGCCTTTTAAAAGATGCCCCCATGAACACCTGGTTGAAGACTTTTCATGCTCTGCATTCAGAGCGGTATAATTCCAGCGCTCACAACACAGGGCAGCACACTGGTGGCATCTCAGGGGTGCTCCCACTCATTGTCCCTTCGGGGAAGGCCATTCTCCCTACCTTAAAAGCATAGACGGATACTTCCTGTTCTTGTGTCTATCCCTGGGGGCTGGAGGGGGGGGAAGCGAAAGTGCAATGTGGGCTTCAGTGTGTGCTTGCCCGTATGCTTGTCATTTGTATGCAGCTGGTTGTAGACACCGCTTGGTCAACCAGCCCACCATTGCAGTGCTTTGGTTTGGATTTAAAATGTTTACAAAAGGTTTGATTCCTGTCCTGGTGCTTTTGGAGGGTGGTAGAAGGAGACTTTATGAGAGGCAGTCACTGTGGCGTGCCCTTTAAGGGGATTTTAGCGTGCCACCCTTTCTCCTTGGTTTTTACTCCCCAACCAGGAGCTCAGCAGGTTTGCTCCAGCCTCAAAGCAACAGGCTGTGTTACCCACTCTTCTGTTACTGTGAAGAGATACCATGACCAAAGAACCCTTATAAAGCAACAGGCTGTGTTAGCCACTCTTCTGTTACTGTGAAGAGATACCATGACCAAAGAACCCTTATAAAGGACAACATGTAACTGGGGGCTTGCTCACAGTTTCAGGAACTTAATCCATTATCGTCATGGCAGGGTAAATGGCAGTGTTCATGGTACTGGGGCAGTAGTTGCAAGTTACATCCTCATCCCCAGGTGCCAGACAGAGAGAGACTGAGCCTGGCTTGGGCTTTTGAAACTTCAGAGCCACCCCTGCCTGCCCACACCACCCAACCTCCCATTACATACTTCTTCCAACAAGGCCATACCTCTTGGGGCCCCTTCTTATCCAAACCTCCACAAGGGCCAAGCAGTCAGGAACCGAAACTTCCAGAATGGAACACACATCAACCCATTCTGGTGTTCATGTATCGTCACACAAAGCTACCTGCCACAGGTATCCTCCAGGTAGGGCTGTTATAAACAGCGCAGCCGTGAACATATGGAGACACGTTTTGGTGAACATATGCATGCACTTCTGTTGGTTAAATACCAAGGAGCAAATTGCTGGGTGGTGGAATGTGTGCCCATATGCTTTTGAAAATACAAAGTGGGAATCACCAAAATAGGGGGACTATTTGAGAAGTGTGTGGCTGACCTGCCCTGAGCACCCTTAAGTGTATACTGGGTTTTTGAAAGGGCCCTATCCAGGCCAAACAAGGAAGGCATTTTCTAGAACGTTGCCCCTTTCCAAGCAAGCTTTTTACATCTCAGACCCCTCTCTGAGAAGTGCCACACTGAGGGGTCCATCGGATCTACACCGGAGGCTTCTAAACGTGGCTGGACATCAGTGTCACCTGGGGAACGACTAAGTCTGTAGCGTGCAGCCCATACTCCAGACCAAGAGCTACGAAGGTCTGAATGCGGCGTCCGTGTCAGCTTTTGCGTTGAAGAGTAAGTTTTGCTGCTGTCCAGGCTAGTTCTTGTCATAGTTACTGCAGCGGACTGTTTACGCCAGAAAGCCCCTTCCAGTTCTTTGGACAAGAATATAACCTTTAATAGTTTCCGTGCACTACGGTGTTTTCGCATCCTTCCCTGTTGTTATATGATATTCTGATAAAAGCAACTGAAGGGAGAAGATTTATCCTGGCTCCGTGTCCGAGTGACCGGAGCTTGAAGCGATGAGTACATGGTGTCCAGGGCCGGGAAGCAGAGAGCCGTGCAGAGCTATTCAGGACCCCTGCCCAAGGAATACTATTTTTGTATTCTGTCCTATATTTCATTTTAATAAATGTATAGGTTTTGTGTTCATTTTCATTTTTCTTTTTTTTATATTTCAACTTAGTTTTACTATTATAACTTTCCACCTCTGTTGTCTCCCAGAACGTAGCAGCTCACGAATACATGAACCAGCTCAGCCCTCCTCCCCCCTCTGCTGTCTCTCTCCTGTGTCTCTAGACTTTCTGCCTTGCCCAGTCTTGATTCTGGGCTCTGACTTGATAGGAAGCCCTTGATGGTCATTTTCCAGGTCACCGGCTAGGCTTGTCCCAGCCCTCAGCTCTTACTGGCCTTGCCCTGCTTTTGGAATGGACAGCCCTTCCTCATTTTAGCGGCTTTTCTGTCCCTCTCCCGAAGTTTTGAGTGGGCTCAGTCGGCTCACCTGGCGTTCTCTGTTCTCTGACTGGTTACTGTTTTGGTTTTTCCTTTACCACAACTGTACTGATGTCATTGATACTGTGGCTTTGGTTTGTTCCCACCTTCCTAAACTGAATTTTTGTAGACTTTGAATTTTCTTTGTTTTATCGGAATCACTTGTTTGTGTATGTGTGCACGTGCATGTGTGTCTGCGTGTGTGTGCACATGTGTATGTGTGATGGGTGGTACTCATGGTAGGGTGTGCCTGTGGCTCTTAGGACAATCTGAAGTACCTGGCTGTCTTTTTTCACCACATGGGTTCTGGGGATTGCACTCAGTTCATCAGGTTTGGCAGCGAGCACCTCTAGCGCCTGAACCATCCTTCTGCGTATTGTGTGTGCTTAAATGTGCAGATTGAGTTCACACGTTCAGTTCAGCCTTGTTAGCAACTGCCATTACCCCCTGAGCCATCCCACAGTGACTGTGTGCATCTGAACATGGGGACCAAGAGTCCTTAAGATGCTTTGTTATGTTGTTGCCATCTTCCCAGAACTCTCCTTCTTGTCTATAACCTAGCAGAAGGAAGTGCTTGATGGGCTTTCCTCTCCACTGCAGGCCCTGTGTCTCCCCACCCCCACCCCTGCAGGCCCTGTGTCACTCCCTTTCCTCCCTACTGCCCCCTTCAATGCAGGCCACCCACCACACCCTTGCCCTAAGTTCTGGGGACTGGAAACTTTTGCTTCATCCACTCATTGGCACAGATTCTCTGCAGTGAGCTTTCGTCTCTGTTTGCTATGAGATAAGTCACTTGGAGTCCAGGCTATGCTTTGTAGACAAGAGACCCATAAAGGTTGGCTTGAAAAAAACGGCTTTCTTTCATGTCATAGTCAGAGGCAGCTGTTGGGAGTCAACAAACATCTCTGTTTTACTGCAGAGACCTCTTTCTTTCTAAGTCCCTTTGTGTGCAGCTTGGGGCAGGTGGCCCTTGGTAGTCTTGTTAAGCTGATGGAATGTGGAGTGTCTCTGTTTGTAAGGGACCTAGATTACCTGTCTCAGTTTCTCTTGGTAAGAGTTACTGTGCAGGTCCCAGATATGTTCTGTTTTGTGCTATACCATGCTCAGTGTCTCAAGCTATTCTGATGCGGACCTTGTATTTGGGAGACTCATCTAGAAGGATCCCTCGAGTCCTTGCATGTTGATGGTAAACACAGGTCAGTGCCTTTGCCTGGAAAGCCAGTTTTACTATATACAATACTCAACTTCTTGAAGCACTGTAGCTATGTTATCCTGTTTTCTTCTGCCAAAAGTAACTGCTGTCCAAAAGCCTGATGACATCCATTTTATTCCCAGTGTAAGCCATTGTTCTTTTTTTCCCTACATGCTGAGATTTTAACACTTTTCTTTTACTCTGATTGTATTAGACTCCAGTGGCTGCTGCAACAAAGCATCACAAACTTTGTGCTTCCTTACAACACCAGAAATGTATTTATTCCCAGGCGGTGGTGGCGCACGCCTTTAATCCCAGCACTCGGGAGGCAGAGACAGGCGGATCTTTGTGAGTTCGAGACCAGCCTGGTCTACAAGAGCTAGTTCCAGCACAGGCTCCAAAGCTACAGAGAAACCCTGTCTCAAAAAACTAAAAAAAAAAAAAAAAAAAAAAAAAGAAATCCATAAATCAAGATATCCACAAGACCACACCCACCAGAAACAGTAGGGGAGGGAGCTGGATGTTGGTATCTTCACCAAGTACTTCAGCCTCCACTAAAACATTACTGCAGGTGGAGAGGAAAGTGAGCTTTGGTGGGGGAGACACTGGTTACTCCTCTCTGCTGCTCACTGGCACACCTGCCTAGTTAGATTCGTAGCCTCTCTAGAGAGAAAATGAGATTTTTTTTTTATACTGATTTTTGTGTGTGTGTTTCTTCAAGTGCCTGTGGAGTTGACTGAGCTTCAGACAGAAGTTTATTGTGGTCTGAATTAATTACTTTTCATCGCCATGCCCGGAGTACCTAGCAGAAGCATCTTTAGGAAGGAGAGGTATTTTGGCTTACGATTTCAGAAGTTTTAGTCCATCACGAAGGAGAGTCTGTGGCAGTAGGAACAGGTAGAAGCCAGTCACATCAGAGAAGTACTCAGAAAAGTAGGGGAAGCAGTCAAGGAAAATCTGGCCCCAGGGATCCATCTGCTTTAAGTTCCACAGCCTTCCAAAGCAGGTCAGCCATCGGGGACCACGTGTTTGAACAAGTCAACCTGTGAGGGACAGTTCATATTTCAACTGTAACATGATCGTTCGTTAGTTATCTCTACTTTTGTTCAGATGTCATTCCATGGTTCACCCTGCGCCTTTGTCCTTGATTTCGTCTTTGTTGAGATGAGAAAAGTATGGTTCTCCTCAGATGAAGGCTGATGTGCTTGTGTGTTTGTAATGGCTGGTGTGGAGCAGGCACTCAAGAGCCTCATCACAATCCATCATTAGATTTGTGTCTGTTAAGCTGAGTCTCCTATCTCTTTTGAAGATTTGGATGTACAGGCTTGTATGGGTCAGGGGTTAGGTGGTGAAGAATCAAATACCCGAGTGCTGAGGATTTGATGGGAGTTTATGGACACCATGAGTGACATCTCTGTGTGTTGAGGGGGACAGATGGGTGGATCAGATTGTAGCAGGGTTGTGGGAAAAGATGCATGTACAAAAGAAATCAGAGGAGGGTCTGCTGCTGCCTGGAAAACAGCCCCATGTGGGCTCGGTCAGTTATGAGGAGCACTGTTAGGGTTTAGTGTGCGTTCCTCCCTACAGGTACATCTGTATAAGTGTGTGATCTCAAGATGGCGGTGCTGTTTGTGCGGGTGGCAGAAACCATAGCAGGTGATGCTTAGCTGGAGAAAGTGTGTCACTGGGGTTCTGCCACTGATGGTTTTACCTGGCTCCTGCTTCTTGGGGCCTTATTCTGCTTCCTGTCCATCTACTGTGAATTGCTCTGCTTCCACAGACCCTCTTCTGAGAACCACAAGACTCTTGTGATGTTAGAAGGTCAAATTTCATTCTCTGATTCTTCATCTGTGTGGGGCGGGGGAAGGAGAGGGGGCTCGGCTTGCCTTGCCAGGGGAATATGGACAGGTTCAGGCGAGATGCATAGGAGAAAGCTGAAGTACAGGGAGAGAGCTGTAGCCCAGAGCAGGTAGCCAATGAATAGAAATGCCAAGATCAGACCTGGGAGGAGAGAACCTCTGCCCTGGTGAATGCAACAGCAGCACGTTCCCCTGTGAGGTTCCCTAGGGGCAGAGAAGCACTGTGCTGCTCCAGCCGGAAGCCACACCAGTGAACTTCCGCTCGCTTCTGTCCTTTGCAAGACAAACAGTTGAGTGAACTGTGGATGCTGGAAGTGGCGCGTTTGTGTGTTGCTTATTTGGGGGCAGCAGATAGTGTTAGACATCATCCAGTTTCTTGTTTGGATAACTTTAGAAAGCTTCTCTCTGCCTGCAAGCTCGGCAGCCATGAGCAAGTCACTTGACTGCTCCTGGTCTCCTTCTCCTTGTCTGAATCTGGGAGAGGTGCAGGTGATTAATGGGACCATTACTTTATAGGGTTATTCTGAGGACTAGGTGAGTTAAACTTCTTAGACCTGTGCCTGCCATGTTGTGAACCTTTGGTAAGCATTCAGTATTATTATCATCCCAACACAGCATATTGATGTCACGGGTCCTGTACAAATATTCATTGCTGTCACAGAATCAAACACTTTAATTCAGCCTTTCATTTTTACATGAGGAATGTGTGCTCCTGGGAGATCTAGTGATTGTCTCAGGTTCTCATGACGTTGGGACACAGGACTGCCCGCGTCTGTGTCATGTGCTTTCAGCTCAGTTCTTTGATGTAACTCTCATATTTTTTTATTCAATATAGAATCCTTCCATTCAGGTTTATACTATTTTTATTATGATAAGATTTCTACTGTCTTATAAAGAGAACACCCTGACCAAGTGTGAATATTATATTCCCAGTTTAGAAACAATAAACCCAAAGATTAAGAATCGCGAAACCAGGATGTAGTCTCAGCTTTGATTCAAGTGCTCTGTGGCTCTTAGGAAAAAATACACAGCACATGGGTCTTGTGTTCTCAGATTTCAAACGTGCTGCAGTTTGAGTGTGTCCCCCAAAGTCTGTGTGCCTCCAGCTT
>JAQHUG010000023.1:1120932-1143396 GCA_028555095.1 Dicrostonyx torquatus | reverse complement strand
GCCCCATTAATTAATTGAGGGGTGGCATAATTAGCTAATGGCGGGGCATGGTCACAAGCCGAAATGGTCAAGACCACACCCCTTCACATTAAAAATGTTACACTTAGGGGCAGTTCTTGCTGTCTCCAGAGCAAGCTGGCAATTGTCTTTTCTTCTCTCTTTAAACAAAAATTTCAACTTCATTAAAAGAATGTGCTTAGAGACAGAGTGCTAGGAGAAAATTTATATATATATATATAAAATTCTGAGCACCCTGTAGAGTTTTGGAACCCAGTGGACCATGGCAAGTTCCTTGGGGACACAGATAGAGCCTGTATCATTAGGCTGGAAACTGGCAAACAGTGCACATGCCAAGTCAGTACTTTCACATATCAACTACATTATGTTTAGAGGACGTCAGAGAGGTTATGTGTAAAGGAAATCCAGTGTGGACGGTGGGGTGGAGCTGCACTCCTTGTCTGCTCATATCAGTTGGATATGAAGGCTTTGTTTGGGATAGGCAGGGCCTCCAGTTTCTCTGCAGTCTTGGGCCTTTCTGAGCTGCACTGTATTGAAATGGATGGTTTGAGTTAGGCCAGCTGACCAGATCACCAAGTACAGCTACGTGGTCCTTGTAATGTTTGATCTGTAACTTGAATCTCATTAGCTCCAACTTGCCGGGCTAATTGCACCATTTATCGCATGGCTTCTTTGCCCGGTCTAGACCTGAGAAGACAGTTTGCATGAATCCTAGCTTGTATTCTGAGTGGCAGACACCTCAACCTTCGAAAATAATTTTGCAGCCTACCTGGGAGAGAAGAGAGCAACTGTAACCTTCCTGACTGTTTTGTTCTTTCCTTTCCAGTCTCCTTGGCCCATATCACGCAGCTGGTGCTCAGTCACAACAAGCTGACAAGTAAGTACAGCTTCTTTTCCCTTTCGTGGCTTCCCGCCTTCATTTCGCCACAGTGCCGCGGATTCTGTTATTCTCTCCACTAAAGAAAGTAATGAGAAGTGATCACTTGTGAAAGAAAGTAAAGTTTATTTAGGTGACAGTGAAGATATATATGTTCCCCTTCTCTCTCTCTCTGCATTCTGTGCTTGCCTCTACTTTGAGAATGCTTTCCTATCCCGAATCTGCTGGTGAATGGAAATGCCTGGCCAGTCGTTAGCATTTCATGAGGAAAGTATTGAGCTGGGTGTGGCCGTGCACAGCTGGAGCTCCAGCTGTGCAGGAGGCTGAGGCAAGAGGATGTCTTCAGCCCAGGTGTTCAAGTCCAGCCAAGGGCACAATCCTGGGTGCCCCCCTCACCACTCTCAACAACCAAACAAAGCTATATTAGAATAAAAATTATTATCTCCTGTATTTCTTCCTACACTGGGGAAGATTTCATTGTTGGATATACTTTTTGTCCCTGCTTTATAGATGGACAAAAGCTCACAAAATTGTCTACGTTGAATACATTTCTCTCTCTCTCTTTTTTGTTGTTGTTGTTGTTGAGGCTGGTTCCTGGGCCCCTTCTGCGGGATTCTCACGGGCATCCATGGTGTTGTGAAGTGGTTCACATGCAGCAGAATTAATACTTGTTTTAAAAGGAATATCAGAAGTGAATGATGGTCCATTTCCCTCTTGGCGTTAAGGCTTTAAAGACGTTAATGACCGGGGCCCACTCTCCTTCCTCATTCCTAATTGACTGTCACATCTTCCCACTTGCCATATTTCCTGCAGACTTGAATGATTTTCTAGTCATGTGGCAAGCATTTGTTAGGGGGCTTTCCGAGTCCGATGAAGCTGAGCGGAATGTCATGTTGAGGGATTTGGGTAGTGAATTTATGTGTGCATGTGCATTATATGTAGCCGGAGGCAATGTCACCGAGCTGTTGATTATTGAAGATTAAGTGTGGCAGTAAAGGAGGGCCCCTCGTGTGCTAGAAACAAGCCGATTAGCTCATTTCTAGGCAGAGTGCTTGTTTGTAAGGAAAGGCGGAGTGGCACCACTGTCGCGTTTAAGGAGCAGTGACCACAAAGGCTGAAAATGAGATCTCCATGCCTCAGGTAATCTTTGTTGTAACAGGTGATGTGCTGGTTGTGTTGTTTTTATAGCCCCGGTCTTGCTGTACATGGGTGACCACAATTCCAGTTCAGAGGAGCTTTGCAGTTTGTTTTGAAAAGTGCCCCCACACGTGATCTCAGAATCCCCTGGGACTTCCCAGTAGCAATTCTCAATACTCCGAGTTTGCAGTTTATGAGCGTGTTAGCTGATCAGTAGGTCTACCGTGTGTTCACTTAGATTTGCGCAAGACAGTTGAGTGCATTGCATCCCTATCGATCATTGTTAGATCTAGCTTTCTTAATAAAAAGCATCCCAATAGCTGTCGCTTGTTTCCTCTTACATTCCTGCAGACCGGAGCCGCAGGAATCAACAGGTCAGTCCGTGTCTTTCTCCATCAGATACCTGAGAGAGGGGTAAATGTGGTAAACTCTAATAGATTGACCGTGAAAGAATCCAAACTTTGTCTTCTCTCTCCATTTGCTTCTTCTCCCTCCATGTGAGACGCTCTTGACCTAATCCAGTAAGCGTTAATTAATCGTCGTGGTAGACTCTGTTTCAAGCCGTCCTGTAGTGTCAGTGACACCCGATCTGTTCTACTAAGGTCAAATTAGCATCTTTTACTATTTTTCTGGCATTTAAATGAATGACTTTGCTGTGGTTTTTCAAGTGTTTATAGTAAATATGTCCATTTGATGGAAATATAAATATGCATTAAACGTTCACAGCTGAACCCACCCTCCTGTCACTTTCTATTCTAATCAGTGTCTTTCACTTCCCATTGTTCTTTAATGGGGACTGGCTGACAAGGCTACATTAAAACCACTGGGACTCAAAATGCAAACCCCTCAGCACTGCTTACTTTTGTCTTTTGCTAACATATTTGTGTTTTTCTCTCACTCTGCCAATTACACTGCTCTCTGACATTTCTGCTTGCCCGCCTGTGGAAGGAATGACTAGCTTATTCAGACTGGGGCCTTGTCTGACGACACCATTTGCTTCTAAGTTAACATCTGCAGAGACGTCTGATCACTGTGGCACTGGGTTGACAGCCCTTTTCCTGGTGGGTGTTTGACCTTGATAGATCCATGTAGGCTGATACACCACAAGTGAGGTTATCAATACCCTAAGGCGGCCTTTATCATCCTGAGGTTGTCCGATATTTTTTTGTGCAGAATGTGTGTGTGTGTGTGTGTGTGTGTGTGTGTGCATGCACGCGTGCACATGCGTGCATCATATGTTCATGTGTATGGGTACATGAACACATAGACACTAGAGCTTGAAGCCAAGTATCTTCCTCATTTGTTTTCTGTTTACTTCTGGGGCTCACCTTTTTGCCTAGGCTGGAAGCCACCTGTTTCTGCCTCTCCCAGCTGCTGGGATTACAGCTGCATCAACCTCCATGCTGTTTTTATTTGGGTGCTGGGGTTCTAGACTTGGGTCCTCGAGCTTATAAAGCTGTCCTAGAACTGTATTTTTTTTTTTGGTTTTTCGAGACAGGGTTTCTCTGAAGCTTTGGAGCCTATCCTGGAACTAGTTCTTGTAGACCAGGCTGGTCTCAAACTCACAGAGATCCACCTGCCTCTGCCTCCCGAGTGCTGGGATTAAAGGCATGCGCCACCACTGCATAAAAATAATTAATTTTTATTTTTTATTAATTTTTAAAATTTTATTTTACCTGAACTCATTCTTTCTTTATGTAGATCTGAATTTGACTTCTTTCTAAAGAGCCATTACTCATTCATTTATTTATTTGCAATGCTGGGGATGAAACCCAGAGCTTTGTGTATACGAGGCAAGCATACTACCAATCTGAACTATATCCAGAGCCTCTTGAAGCCTTGTCTAACTATGAAACAACAAAAGTTAAAAATCCAAGTCCCCAGGTGTAACTGTTGGAGCTTCATTTTCATCACAAGGAAAATGTTTAAATGAAAAGTTGGGCGACTGGGGCAGTGCTGATGGGTTCTGATTAGCAGTTACTTTCCCAGACATGCTTGAGTTTGTGGGAGGCCTAGCCAATGATCTGCCTGCTGGGACGAACGAATCCAGTAAGAAGAGAGACAAATGTTTATCACAGTTGTCTATCCATGACCACCTTTGCCATGACCTTTGCAAAGTCATCCTGTGTGAGTGCTAGCTTTGAATCTTCTCCAGCTGGCTTCTTAATTTGGTCCTAAACGTTTTGGAGATGTTAGCATTATTCCAAAGAATTTCTGCGGGAGACAGTCATTTCAAGTCTTGTCCACTAGAGGTCACTGTTGAGACACACATTTGGCTCTGCTACCTAAGATTGAAAAACAAGTTTGTGCTGTCAGAAGAAATGTTTTTTGGCAGCTCTCTGGCTTGGCTCTGTACCACAGGGCATGTTGCTGTTGCCATTTACATAGTGAAGTTTTGTTACATTTACAATAGCTCTTTATCAAAGGAGCTATTTGGCTTTTATGTTTGGTTGTTAAAACTGAAATATGTATTCAGTTCCACACACCACTGTTTTTCACTGTTTATTATTGCTGCTTTCTTAAGTTAGGAGCAGTTCTTTTCCCAGGAGGTCTAAGTGGAAGGAAATGTGTTACTTTCTACACTGTTTTGTATTGGGTGTCATTGAGATCTTCTGTAGCAGGATGTTCAGCATATACATGTCTGTGATCAGATGTTAATTTACAAGTAAAAAAATGGGAACTATTTGTCTTGCTTACATTCATACTGATTTTTGCACTAATAAATAGTGCTGTTTAGGGACAGATGCTAGGAGTTATCACATGGGTTTCCTTCAACCTGAGATGAAAGCCTCTAGACGTTCATTGTCAACGTGACACTTCTCGTAACTCTGGAAAGTGATCCCGTATGAACAACCGTCTGTAGGTACTGCAAGCGGCTTAAATAAAACAACGGTGGGTCTCATTGTACAGCCCCTCCATGTGGCGCATGGAGCCGTCATCAGTGTGAGCTGTGAACCCACTGCTACCACTGAGCAGCCCTCTGTTTTGGACAACGTGGCCCAAGGGTGTGTCTCTGAATGAAATCGCGCAGTTGGATGCTTCAGCTTTTAACTGTCACGTGGGACATTTCCCGAGGGATTGCCAGTTATGGCTGCAGTTTTGGATCTCAGCTGTGGGCTTTATCTTGTCATTTAATGTATTAGAAATGGCTTGTCAGGTAGTAAACCCAAGTATTATGGCCAGATATGACTTTTGAAAAGGCGATTTCCCATTACTGAGAGCTTAGATGTGAATCTGAAATCATAGTGAACAAGAAAATGCTAGGATATTTTCTTTAGTGATTTATTTTTTTTTTTAACCAAGGTTGATATTCTGAGTACATAGTGACTTAGGACATTGCTTGTAAATTCCATGTAGACCAGTAGAATATGCACCACCAGTATCATTCTAAGTGACCTGAGCAGGCTAAAGAAGAACACACAGCCCTGGGAAAATGTGCAGGCCCAGCTGTAAAGAATAAAATGGAACAGGTTTTAAAAGTAAGATACATTGACAACCTTTCCCACAGCCATAATGGATTGTTGGATGAGTGAGAAGAATTAACTGTCCCAATTCATAATAATGACCTTCACCACTCTCCCAAGACCTTGCTGCTCCTGGGTCTCTAGTTATCCCCTAGCTCATAGCTTATCTGTCATCCCGTATGCAAAAATTTCTGTTCCTGGCTTGGATGAAATTAAAGTATGAAGGGGATATGCAAAATAAATCTCCTGTGCCATGAATTTATCTCGTGACAATATCAAAACAACTTGCTGTTTGCATTTTAACAGAGCACAAATGTATTTATAACACAGAGGCTTTGATCAATAGCTTATTTTTTTAATTAGTGCACATTTATCAGTTTGTTATTGTGCCATCGTTTGAAAGATTGGAGTTGGAAAAGTGTGCACATAGTATTTTTGAACTTGACAGCTATTAATTAAACAATATCTCTCTGCTGGTCCCGGTCGTCAGGTTACCTTGAAAAATTGCCTGCAGTTGGCCGTGTGCTGTTATTTTTGGCATCAGTAAGCAGATGTCATCACGTGTGAGAGAGTGGTCCAGCCCCAAGTCAGGTCTCAGGCAGTGAGTGCAGTGAATGGAGATTGTTCATGGCATCCCTTGGGTGATGGACCCTGTTCCTTTTGGTCCATTTACAGGTCCTAGCTCCTGTGACACCTCACCCTTGGCTGGTGGGCCATGTTCCTTTTGGTCCCCTGGCTGCTGGTTCCACCCCTCAAAGTACCTATTTTAGTATCCCTTTTCTTGGGACTTTGTTCCATGATAAAAGGAAGCTACCTAAAATATAGCGTATTAATTCTCCAATGGTATCATTTTAAATGGGAGGACATCAATCATAACAGCTTGAGAATGGTGACAGGCTGTGAAAATATAAGATGGGGTAGAGGAGTCTGTTATCTTCCAAATCATGACTAGGCCATCCTACGGGTTGGTATTGAGCAGTTTTTCTTTCTATATACAGTTAAATGCCTGTCAAGCAGAAGAAATGGCTTAATAGCAAAATAGGATATGCATATAGTGATATAGTGTTGTCCAATGTCCTAGGACCATGAGCCAGCCAAGGTTAAATCAAGGACAACAAGCACACACATGAGAGAGAGAGAGAGAGAGAGAGAGAGAGAGAGAGAGAGAGAGAGAGAGAGAGAGGACATAGAAAGTGAATGTATATATCCTAGAATGTGCAATGTACAGGTATGAGCATCTTAAAAAGGATTTCTTAACTTCTTAAATCGTTGAGTTATTATTATTACCCTTATTATTTAAAAATCAAAGGAAAGCTGATCATAATCCCTGGAGATGTGCCCACGGGGCTTATGATTTTACTGGCCTTGGGTCCTGCTCTGCCCAGACATGAGTTCTTTAAGCCTATGCATCTCTGATTCAGAAACCCTGGGCTGGAAGAAGCATAGGACAGGAAAAATTGCTGCTGTTTTTGAAGAAAGTTCCCTAGAACTTGAAAAAGATGATTTTCATACAGAACGAGAAACTTAAATAAAAAGTGTTCATATCTACCACTTAATTTATCAGCTTAAATTTACATTTCAAAATAAGGACTTCTAATCTTGTAGCCCCTGGTCTTGAGTAAAATGTGGTTTTATATATATATTTTATATATATACACACACACATGTGTGTGTTTTTAAGTAATGAATTTCTTTAGAATGTTTTCTCTTTCTCTGTCACTTAGTCTATTTGAACAGAATTGCCCATGTAGTCACAGTTGGTAGACTTTTGATCTTATATTCAATCTGAACTGTCTTTTGTATGATTCTTATTTTATTTTTATTTTCGGTATTGTTTCTCCTTGCCTGTATGTTCTTTGTTTTACTCATTTTCAGCTCCGAAGCTCTGGCCCCTCCTTCTGAAGCCTGCCGTTGTTCATACACACAAGGGAGCTTCCGTCACTTCCATGAAGTCCTCTTCTCCCTCAGAATGAACCATGGCCGTGTGGCATGTAACTAGAAGGCACCCCGCGGTCCATCGGGTCGAAGGGCAGCACCCCACATATGAAATTAACTGAGAATTAAGCGAGACAAGAGGTACCATTTATGGAACCAAACTCTCCTTTAAGTGGAGGAATTAGACTTAATGTGGTTAGCTAATCGGAGTCAGAAGGGCTGTGTCCTCCTGCAGCCCGAGTCTCTGCACTCCCGTGTCCATGGCCGCTTCTCTTTGTGAGCTATGTGTGCAGTTTAATGGCTGCAGGAAGGGAAATCGAGTGCTCCTTGGACCAAGCATTTCTGTAACTCTAGAGTTTTACTTGTTTCCATTAGACAAGGGAGAATTCCCAAGGTTGGAGGGCAGGACTTACATCTTGAGGGAGGAGTTTGAAACCACTGCGTGGATTGTGTGCATTTTTCCCATCTCTGGCCATCTTCCTCTACTTCCCCTTCCTTCCCTGCTCATGGAATTACACTTTTCCTCGGCCTCTAAACATATGCTCCAATAGGAAGAGAAGCACCCCATGTGGTGTCTTATGGAAGGAGTTCTCAGTTGTAAGGGAAGACAGAAACTATTGGCAAAGCGTGCTCTGAGCATGTGTTGAAGGTTTGATTTAAGTACTGTCTGCCTCTTATTGTTAATAAGCATATATGAACCTTTCATGTGTTCATATGCTGTGTATGCCATACTGTACTATACTATACTCTATACATAATAAAGTGTGCACATCAAAGAAGCTAAACAGCTTTTTTACACCTCACGCTCGCTTCCTCTGTTGATGGAGGGCCTTGTGTGCATTTGGTTTGTTTGTTTCTGAGCTTAGGGGGCATTTTTCATAGCAGGACCGCTGTTCTTTTCTTCCTCTTCAGTAGATGTCACTTCTTTCCCACGCCTCCGAGTGCCATTTTTTTCTCTTTTGAGTGTTAATTGTTCTACCCAACCCCCAAGTGAAAACTGTCTGCTGATGTGTGACTGAATTAGTGGAGAGCAGAGTCAAGTGTAATTAGGAAGATGTTTCCAAGCAGAACCCGGGGTTTGTGAGTCCTCTTGAAGACAACACGGCCTGCCCCTGCTTTCCTGTCTGCGAAGTTAGTGCAGGCACCAGGCACTGCTCGGAGGGAAGCGGCCCATGCCTGTCGGCTCTTCGCGCGTCTCCTTTAGTTGTGCGTGCACGCTTTTTATAGCTCAGGTACAAATATATATATATATATATATATATATATATATATATTTGTTTTTTCGAGACAGGAGTTCTCTGTGGCTTTGGAGCCTGCCCTGGAACTAGCTCTTGTAGACCAGGCTGGTCTCGAACTCACAAAGATCCGCCTGCCTCTGCCTCCCAAGTGCTGGGATTAAAGGCGTGCGCCACCACCGCCCGGCTTAGGTACCTATATTTTTGCACATTTGGTTTCATATTACACAATCCGCCTCATTGCTTATTTATGCCATTTTCTCCTAGTTTTTGTATGACTGATTGTTCGCATTGCTGCTGGTAAGAGAGGGAGACCGTAGTTGCGTGTCTGTACAATGATTAACTCGGGGATTTGTTTGGTTTGGTTTGGTTTGGCTTTTGGTTCACAAAGCTACTTAAACTGCAGAATCCTGAAGAGGACCACGAAATGTGTGTGCCCCTGGGCACACATGCTCCGCAAATCCTTGATGGTTAACCACAGGTGGAATTATTCTAGTTACCTGTAAGTCTCATAACACTTGGGGAGCCGGTGGCCTTCATTAAGGCTTAGATACTTGGTGAATTTTTATTTTTACCTTGAGGGACATCTGGAACTTTTAAAATGAAAACTCGCTTCAGTGTTTCATAAACTTTATGTTTTTAAATAACCTGTAACTACTGGAATTCACTGCTTTAATAGCTGCTTTGGAGGAAATCCCATAAAACCTGTGAAGCCGAGCATGATTAGTGTCCTTTTGAACTTCAAACTCGCACAGTAATATATAATTACTTCATTTCCACCTCGTGGTTTCGGATGGAAAACAAAGGTGATTAGCCACCATCAGTACAAATGATCTTTTTTACTCGCATATAAAATTCCAAGGTGTGTAAGTACTTGCAGATGAGAGCAAAGATCTCTTTTTTACATGGAATCACTGAAATCACATTGATGGCTAGGATTCTTTGTTTGCTATAGGAATTGGCACGCATGTACCGAGCCTAGACAGTGCCTCCAGTGGGACTAGGAGCTGTTTTCTACCTGGGATGGGTAAGGGTTAAAGGCCCTCTGACTTTATTTTCTCCAGCAATGCTCCAAGCCATACCAAGCAGGTGATCCTAGCTCCATTCAGGCTACAGGAGGACAGTGACCATCCAGTGTCCTGATCCATAAAAAAATCTGGTCAGAGATGTGCTGGCTCTTCCTCTTTTGTCTTGGATGGTCGTATGTGTTATGAGAAGCCTTGCTTATTTTCATGTATCACCCTGTCGTTGGTAGCATTGCTTTACCTTCGTTGTAGGAACAAGCTAGCTTAGTATTCTTCGCCACCCATTCTTTTCTGTTTAAAAGAAAGGCCATAAAAACCTAGAGTGTAAAAAATAAGACCATACCAGGTGGTAGTGGTGCACACCTTTAATCCCAGCATGTAGGAGGTAGAGGCAGGTGGATCTCTGTGAGTTCGAGACCAGCTTTGTCTATAAAGTGAGTTCCAGGACAGCCGAGGCTAATACACAAGGAACTCAAGAAACTGGTCATCAAAAGAACAAATAACCTGATTTAAAAAAAAAAAAAAACAATGAGTACAGACTTAAACAGAGAACTTGCAAAAGACAAATCTAAAATGGCTGAAAGACACTTAAGGAAATGCTCAATATCCTTAGTCATCAGAGAAATGCAAATCAAAACAACTCTGAGATTCCATCTTACACCTGTAAGAATGGCCAAGACCAAAAACACTGATGACAACTTATGCTGGAGAGGGTATGGGGAAAAGGGAACACTTCTGCATTACTGGTGGGAGTGCAAACTGGTACAGCCTCTTTGGATATCAGTATGGCAATTTCTCAGAAAATTAGAAATAATCTATTAAGACCTAGCAATAGCACTTTTGGGTATATACCCAAAGGATGCTCAATCGTACCACAAGGATATATATTCAACTGTGTTCATAGCAGCATTATTTGTATAGCCACCTGGAAACAGCATAAATGCCCTTTGACTGAAGAATGGATAAAGAAAATGTCGTACATTTACACAATGGATTATTACACAGTAGAAAAAAATTACATGTTAAAATTTGCAGGCAAATGGATGAATCTAGAAAAAAAACATATTGAGTGAGGTAACCCAGACTCAGAAAGAAAATATAATATATTCTTACTCATAAGTGGCTTTTAGACCTAAAGTGAAGAAAAAATCAGCCTACAATTCACAATCCCAGAGAACCTAGACAACAAAGAGGACCCTAAGAGAGGCATACATGGATCTAATCTACATGCGAAGTGGACAAAGACAAGATCTCCTGAGTAAATTGGGAGCATGGGGATCATGGGAAGGGCTAAAAGGGGAGAGGCAGGGAGGGAGGGGAGTGGAGAACAATATATAGCTCAATAAAAACAATTAAAAAACCCGACCTCTCCCCCACACAAAACAAACGAACAAATACAAAACAAGAGCACATAGTTTTGTTAGGGCAGTAGCCAAAATACTTCCTTTAAAACTTTTATGGTTTGTGTGTGTATGTGTGTGTGTTGGGGTACACTTGCCATGGTGTGCATGTGGAGACCAGAGGACGACAATGTGCAGTCAGGTCTCTCCTTCTACTCCTGTGTGGTCTTTGGGAGGATCAAACTCAGCCCACTGGGATTCTGTGTAAGGCCTTTACCCCCAAAGCGTCTTGCTGCCCCCCCTGCACATAATTAATGCACTAGAGTTTTCAAAACAGTGATGTGTGTTGTAATTTATTATGGCCCCCTCCAGTGTGATATTGTTGGGGCTAATGGATCTGGGTTAGGTGGCACCTTTGTGTCCCTGGAAATGGACAGGTGGCGACAGTGTTCTGCCTTATCCCTCAGCAGGTATGTGCGCCCCAGTGTCTGCTACTCTCAGCCCTGTGCTGTTGTTGCAGGCACATGGCCCTGTGAGGTGTGTCTTCCGGGTCTCCCTCTTCTTCTCCTCTGGGAATTTGCATTCCATCACTGGCTTCCCATAAAGGAGGTTAAAACTGAACCATGAATCTGCTTCTTTGAAAATTATCTGAGGGCTGGGTCCCTTGGGTGCTGCATCCCAGCCCAGCAATCACTGGAGCTTAAACAGCTCTTGGTGCGTCTGCAGAAGTCATCAGAGTGTAGCTTTCACCACCCGACGTTTGGTGGTGGGGGCTGGGAGAAGGTCATCTCCGGAGTTTATGCCTTCGCTTCTGATGGAAACCCACATCTTCTGCGCTGCTCCTGGCTTCCTGGCAGTGTGGGTTAAGATGGTGCGCAGTCTATTAGCTGCCCTTCTGGAGCTATAGGAGAACCACTGTCAGTACTTACCATATGGCTCCAAAGACCAACGCGTGGCTTCCTGACCCCTCCGTGGGCTGCTCCCAGGCAGAGCTCCCGTCCTTATGTTTTGCATGATGCCTGCTGTTCCCAGAGCCTGTCATTCTTCACAGTTTTGTTTCTTAGCCTTAGGGGGCAAAATGCTTTTGCTCAAAAAAACAACCCGTGGAATGACTGAACCCACCCAAGCCAGTCTGTGTGATGTGTCTCTATCTCTCCAGTATGTCCTGGTGTGGCGCTCCAGCACCTGAACTGTCTCTACAGGACCACACTTGCTCATGATGAATTTGGTCCTGGGTGACTGAATTCAGTGACTTGAGGATTTCTACCTTTGTGTGTTGTTTATCTTACCCCCCACTGCTTCACCAGGGAAATCTCTGTGGGAGAAGCTGGTGACTAGTAACGCTGTTATGATGGCATCTAGGTTGGGTGGATTCGCCTCAAAGTACTTTTTCTTTTTTTCTTCCTTTTCCCACTCCTCATCAGTCTTATTTGGGTGAGATTGCGTATATGACTGTCACTGTAATTGTGTGGACATTGAAGAAGTGATCTTAATAGGACCAATAGATCGACAAATCTCCAAACTAGAAAAAGCTTTCTGCCACCAACAGTGTTGGTATCCCTTAGAGCTGATGGGAAATGCAGGTTCCCAGGCCCATCCCCATGCCACTGAGATGAAAAATCTAGGCCACCCCATCTGTAAATCTTTCAGAGCTCAAGATTTATACTCCACGTCTTAAGATGCAGAGTCCTAGAACAGTACTGCCCAACAGAGCATTCTGCAGAGCTGGACATAAAGAGTATAGAGACTGTGGACCTCGTGGGATTGCTCAGCTCTTTCCAATATGACTGAGCTGTGGAAGTGCAGTGGGGACCACTCAGAGATGAAATGTTTTTTTGTTTTTTGTTTTTTTGTTTTGCTTTTTTGTTTTTTTTTTTTTTTCCTGTGTGGTTTCACTGGTTTCCAGTTTGTCCCAGCTGGAAGGTACGGTGGAGTGACTCAGTTCATGGTGACAGGAGTATGTGACATAACCTTACGTGGCTCTGCTATGGACCAGGAGGTAGAGAGAGTGGGATTTGAACCAGGGGCTGGACTGTCCTCTTCAAGACCTACCCCTAGTGACCAACTAGCCACCAGGCCCCGCCTCTTCAAGACTCCACAGCCGCCCCAAACACTGTCACCAGCCAGGAAACAAGTGCTCAAAACATGAGTCTGCGATGTCGCTTCAGATCCTAATCACAGCAGTATTTTTTTCACTTTGATTAATATAGCTTTAAACATCTATATAAATAGTGGTTACCCACTGACCAGCTTGGCTCCAGAGAAATTTTGTTACTGTGTTCATAAACTCTTAAAATGCTTAAAGATATCTTATCAGTCACAGAATTACTAATTTTACACCACAGAACAGCATTCTCCAAGAGTGGAACTCTGTTGCCGTGACCTAGTTTGTCTTACTCCTCCTTTTGCTGGGGGCACTTGGCTGCTTGCCAGCTAGGTGAGTAAAACCCTTCTTAAGAGTCACTTATTGGCCATGCAGCTTCTGCCGGTTGTAAATATAAAATGATGAGGAGCTAGACAGATAGCTTCCTCGTCAAGAGCACTGGCTGCTCTTGCAGAGGACCTGGGTTTGATTCTCAGTACCCACATGGCAGCTCCCAACCATCTGCCACTCCAGTTCAAGGCTATCTGATGCCCTCCTCTGGTCTCCCTAGGCTCCAGGCATGCACATGGTACACAGACATACATGCAGCCAAAATATCACGTACACATAAATTTTAAAAATGTGTATGGCATTGTGGCAAATGTCCTTTTAGGTGCCACATTCTCCCTCGGGGATAGAGTCACTGATTTCTTGCAGCTGGAGATCTAGCCCATGATCTATATGATGAGACGGAGAGAGGGAGGTGCAGTATGAGGCTTCTTGCTCTACGGTGGCCTAAGGGGAACTCTTAAGTGTGATCCACTTTGTCGTTCTTGAACCTGTCATCCTCCTGTCTTAGTCCCCTGAGTGGTGGTATTACAGATGTGTGACACCGTGTTGGCTCTGATGAAACCCCCTCAAAGACAAGCTAAAAAGGCCTTTAAGTCCCTCGGGATTTTTTTGTGGAACCTCCCAAATACTTTGGAGAATATTTCCTGAATTGCTGAGTCTCAGCCAGAATTTTAGATAGACGAACCTGGAACCTTCCAGATACTTTGGAGAATATTTTCTGAATTGATGACTGTGAACCAGAATATACAAAATAGACAGACCTCTAAGACAACATTCATATTTCTTGTTTTGTTTGGTTTTATTTTCATTAAGTAAAAACTTGAAGGAAGAAACATGGCCGTGCTAGGTTGGTTTGTCTGAAATTGTTAGAAACCCTAGAATGTACTCAGCAAACAGGCCCTGTGCTTAACATCTGGGCTGAAAGGAGCCCCGGAGGTGGCGTGGTCTTCCCATGGACACAGAGTGTGACCTTGGGAGCCTGGGAGCAGCAGAGAACAGTTGTGGCCTTCCTCCCAAATTCAGCAGCTGAACTCTCAAAATTAGAGGAACTGTCACTGACAAGACAGAGAATGCTCCTAAGTCCTTTGTGACAAGCACAGTTCTGCATGACTGCACATCCTAATTGGGGACCCCAGAGTTGCATGATTTGAATCTATTATCATTGATTTTCACAATCCTTCTCTTCTTAGACTCATAAAATGTTAAAAGCAGGTAGAAGAGGATTTAAAATGACCACAATTCGCTTTCTCATTTTACTGTGGAGGAAAAGGAGTTCCAGAGAGGTTGTCTGTTGTAAGACGACACCCAGTAAGGACAAGGCAGAGTCAGGAGGGTCTGAGTCAGCCTATGATGTCTGACCAGATACCTTGTGCTTCTCTGCTGCTTCTTCGTTGTCTAGGGACCCGATGCTCCCAGACCACGTGCTGTGCAGGCAGATGGAAGAGTTTCCAAGTGGTTATAAGAGACACATTGATGTACACTGTTTAATTATATTCTCTTTAAAAAGTTTTTGAAGTTGTATTTAATTGTTGGTTTGTGTGTCTGTGTCGTCTGTGTATCTGTGCATCCTGTGGTGTATGTGTAGAGGTCAGAGGGCAACCCCTACAGTCACTGCTTACATCACGTGGATCCCCTGGAGCTCAGTGGCACAATCAGTTAGCGTGCGGTACTTATATGACATCATGTGGTTCCCCAAGGATTAAATACAAGTTATCTGTCTTTAACTGCTGAGCCATCTCACCATCCCCCTTAATTATGTTTACAAGTGCTTCTTTTTGCTAACATGGCCCACAGATGTCTTGGAATACTCCAGGACAGGCTTTTGGCTAGTGAGATTTTGCAGCCACCTTACCCTAACGGTTGGGATCGTCTGTGCGATGTATACACATGATTTATTCACCACAGCTTTCTATTGCTAACCTTTTACATTGGGCATGGTTTTGTGAGGATCAAACCCCGCCTCTGTTTCCATGTTAGACTATGACAACAACCCTTCTTTTGTAACTTTCTTTCTCTAAATAGCACAACAAAGCATCACTACACTAGATGTCAAGAGTATTGCACCCTGCACATGCTTAGCAGCCTCTGAGTTTTGGTTGGGTGAATGGTCTTCTGTCCCAATAAGTCTGAATGTTATTCTATTTTTACCAGGGCTGATGAAAAATTCTGTAGTTTACAGGGAAATAATAGCTATGCATTTGGTTCCTCTCTTCCCGTGTGAGTCGAGTCTCAACACAACACATTCAAATGCACACCAAAAGGCTGAGAGAGGTTTGGTAAATTGAATGCAGGGTTATTGTTTGTGTCCACTAAACAAAGTCCTAAATCACATTTAACATAATTGGTGGTTTTAAATTGGACCACTTTAGCAAGGAGAGTGAAATAATCTCTCATCCTGTCAAAGAGGCGATACCTTTAGACCAGCATTTAATTGCATTGGCAGAGTAGGTTTGGGGAGGCGGCAGTAATTCTGGCCACATTATTCTTGGTTTGTGGCTAAATTGAGATCATCATTTTCTCTTGGTTTCAGTAACTTTCTTTATTGCTCTTCAAGCTAATCAGATCACTGTAGTGAGAGGAGGCTTCACCGTTAGCTCCAGGGTGGACAGAGGAGAGGGGTAGGTTTCTGGTAGCTGCCCTTCACTTTGGTCCATGGAGGGAACACATAGCCCTTAGGGTAAAGTTTGATGCTTATATAAAGTGAAGACCACTTATTTACATGAAAGAATACACACCTAAAATATGTTTTTGCCATCATTTTGTTAGGATCTTAGTTATTTGTTTGAGTATCCACAAGGCATTCTGGAATTCTTCCCAGCTGTCTAGACTATTCCATAAAATGCTGGTCCCTTTGTCTCCATCTATTTTTGGGTGCTTATGCAAGGCTCCATGGGACCACTGCCACCTATTTGTGGCTCGAGTGTACCCCAATCTTTGTCTTTTGTGTTCCCCCTTCCAGTGAAAGCATTTCCTTTCTTTTTTTTTCTTTTTCTTTTTCTTTTTCTTTTTTTTTTTTTTTTTTTTGGTTTTTCGAGACAGGGTTTCTCTGCAGCTTTGGAGCCTGTCCTGGAACTAGCTCTGTAGACCAGGCTGGTCTCGAACTCACAAAGATCCGCCTGTCTCTGCCTCCCGAGTGCTGGGATTAAAGGCGTACGCCACCAACGCCCAGCTAAGCATTTCCTTTCCATCGTCCCAGGTATTTCCTCTCTTAAGGAAATCAGGCCGTAGGGCTGGAGAGATGGCTCAGCATTAAAGGCTAGGCTCACAATCAAACTCAAAGGAAATGAGGCCGTTGATACCTGTGGTATTTCTCGGTGTTGAAAACAGTGACTCAGCGAATACGAACAGTATCACCCTTTACTTTGTCTTGCCTGGGAGCTGCCAAGTGCTGTTCTTGGAATGGCTGTTTGGATCCATCTCTCAGATGTTTGGAATTTTCATACATCTGTGCAAAAGTCCGGAGTTTAGACTTAACTCAGAGTCAGGAAGGCTGGCCAGCAAAGCGACTTTCCCAGCCTTCAGGGGCAGAGAGAAGAGAGCTGAGCTGCTGGGAAGGGAAGTGAGTGGTCCGATGTGAGGCTTGCCCCCTTGATCGTGCTGCATCCAAGGCCACAGTGGTATTTTCAGTGGTCTGAAAAGTGGAAAGCTGCACATGTTTGCTTACGGAAAATTAAATAGCAATTAGGATCGATGAGTGGCAATATGTTGAATTCCTCCCCCCCCCCCCCCCCGCGCGCTTTGCTACCATTTTGAAGTGGAACATTTGTCCCTCAGTGTCATTGGGGATTGGTTATAAGAGCCCTGGGGTTAACAAAATCCAGAGATTCTCTGGTCCCTTATGTAAAAGGGCACAGTAACTGCACATAACCCAGGCACATTCTCCATGCACTTTCAACCATTCCAGATCACGATAGTATCTAATGAGATACAAATGCTGGCTAAACTGCATATTTAGGAGGTAATTACAAGAAAAGCCTGCTTTATAAGGTCAGGACGGATGCAGTATTTTCTCCAGGTATTTTTGATCTTCAGTTGATTGACTCCTGGATGTGGTTTAATAGGAAGTAAACCCAGCCTACCTATGAGTTAGTTGCTTACCTTGGAATGCCATGAGGCTTCCGTTTGAAAGCAAAAGGTGCTGCTGGTACTTTGTGCACCCTGGGTTCCTCAAAGTAGCAGATACTAATGGCTAGCAATACTTTTGAGGCTTTTCATTCATCTTCAGTCGTGGACTATAGGTCAGGAGACCCCATGCAGGGCCCAGGTGGTTCTCTTCACCCGTGACCTGCACACTACTGTCCACAGCACACTACTGAGTTGGCTCTTTGAATTTCTGCATCAGAATGTATTGGTTACCAGGCAGTGGTGGCACACACCTTTAATCCCAGCACTTGGGAGGCTGAAGCAGGCGGATCTCTGTGAGTTTGAGACCAGCTCCTGGTCTGCAGAGTGAATTCCAGGACAGCCAGGGCTATTACATAGAGAAACCCTGTCTCAAACCCCACCCACCCCCAAAAAGAATGTACTTATCAGTTGTTACTCTGGGGGGTGTGTGTGTGTGTGTGTGTGTGTGTATGTGTGTGTGTGTGTGTGCGCGCGCGCGCCTGTGTGTTTTGATCCAGGTACATTACTCCAAAGGATGAAATTAGGAAGGAGGAACATTGAGCATTGCACTTTTTCAGGCTGAGGTTAAAGTGTGATTGAGTTCAGTGTTAACAAGGACAGTATAATTTAAGAAGCTTGAATGTAGCCTCATTCACTGCAGTTAGCTGTCTAATGCTGGAGATTCAAGGAAACCACAAGGAAGAGAATAATTGCAAGTGTTAGACTTACGGCAAGTAAGTGTGTGCGGTGTGCTGCTCCCCAAGAGGCTGCTGCTGGCGCGGGGTGTGCTCCCTTCATCCCTGCTGTCCCCCTCTGTACCCCTGAGGTTTTATCTGATCATGTAAAAGGAAACAGTCATGAATTATTACCCACGAAAATAAGTACACGTACGAAATGTAAATGAGACCTGTGTGTGGCCAACCCTGGAGTCTGAGCTCGCTTGCGTTCGCAGGGAAAAGGCATGGCTAGCATGCTTTACCCCTTGAATTCACACGTGGCATCTCCGTTCCCACAGCTGTGCCCCCGAACGTAGCAGAACTGAAGAACTTGGAGGTGCTTAACTTCTTCAACAACCAGATCGAGGAACTGCCCACCCAGATCAGCAGCCTTCAGAAGCTGAAGCACCTGAACCTGGGGTGAGTACTGGGCGAGCTTGAATAAGCGACACCAAGAAGAGAGGTAAAGGGAATGCAGGGCGTGGGCAAGTGAGGGACAGCATTTACATGGTTATCCAATGGGAGAAGTGAATTTCTCATCGCTTTTTATGTTTCAGGCTTGAGAAAAGGCTACTGTTTTAATATTTCCTTTCAATGTCCTCCTTTAGTGCACTAGCTAGTTGAGAGCTAATTGAGAAACTCGTTGTTGGCACACAATAAGGAAGTTATTTTGCATGATATTTTGTTTCCAATAACATTTGATTTTCGTCATGTGGACCCAGGAAGGAGTGACTTGCACAGCCTTAACTGTTCAGATAAGCTGGGCTCCAGTTGGACTGTTCTCTGCGTATTACATAGAAGTAGCTTGAAAAACACATTCCTTCCGTGCAGTGGCCCCTCACGTGGCACTGTGACTTCTTGCCGTTTTCCTCTGTTAGTTCTTGTGCCAGCACTTGACCCTGTCCAGTTTGTGAGGTGGAGAGGGCGGAATTCAGCACTTTCCTGTCACAGAGGCAACCAGGCTCTTTGCGAGGGGCTCAGCCATTTGCTCCTGGTCACCCCGGGCTTCGGTGGCTGAGTGAGGTGGAGACCTCCATTGATTTGGGTCCATCAGACCCCATGGATGACAAGTGCCACTTTGGCTTTTGAATTTCATCTCCACTGCCCTGGCTGTTGGCTGGATGCTAGTCCATTCGTGTTCCCATCTCTATACAAGCCAGTTTATTTATAAAATTGCAGCCACCGGATGTTGCAGTCATGTTAGCGAGCTGCATGGCAAGAGAAGTATCCTCCGTATTTATCAGTCTCATAGGGAGCTTAGGAAACTGCTTCTAGTTCATTCTTCCCATGAAGGGCTTGGTTAGATAACTCTTGTTTTGAAGCTCAGTTTGGATAAGAGACCAGCTTTACAAGATCTGCGAGCATCTGCTTGCTAATGTGTGAGAGGAAGCAGAGTGAAAGAGAACAACCTCCCTTCAAATGACAGCTTTCCCTTGCTCGTGCTCACACTGGATCCCCACCCGTGGAACAGAAAAGGGAGGATTATGCATTTAGTTCTCGAGTTTGAAGATTAATAAGTCCCCACACTGGGGAGATTGCTCAGTGGGTAAGAGTGCTTGGTTTGGAACCAGGAGGGACTGGGTTCAAATCCTCAACACCCATGTAAAAACCAGGGTTGGCCTTGGGTACTTGTAACTCAGCACTAGGGCTGTGGAGAGAGGCACAGATAGATCCTGGGAACCTGCTGGCCACATAGCCTCGCCAAAATGGTAAGCATTAGGTTCAGTGGGAGAACTTGTCTAAAAGAATAAGGTGTAGAGTGATTAAAGAAGACACACACTCTGTGTCCTTCTCTGGCCTACACAGGGGCACATACAGGTAAGTACATGGACATAAATCACACACATACAAAAAACCCATTAGTCGTATGGTAAATTAGTATGCAAAATGCTAAAAATATATCTTCACTGTTAAACTGTGCATTTGTAAAATTACAAAATACATAAAATGTATGTATACATAGTATATATGTCTATTAGCGTATTATAAGGATATTAATGCACAGTGCATATTTGAATAACATGTAATTAGGAACATGACCTAATATATGTTAATCAGAGCACAGCACTAGTGATTAGTATCATCAATGTTTCACTAATTTGTTCATTTATTTCTTGACTATGTAAGTGCTTATTCTATGTCAGCATTGCTGATGGGGAGCAAGGATAAATATCTTGGCATGGACCTTAAGATAGGGGCACGGCACACTGTCAGTGAACACAGTAGGGTCGTAGTTGTGCTGGGGCTGATGGAACTGCAGTGGAGTCAGAGACATGAGGATTAGGGTTAGGCTATAGATGGGGTTCTCAAGAGGCTTCACACAGGATGAACGCTGGAACCCAAGCAATGCTTGTTTTTTTTTTTTAAATTTATATATTTATTAGGTATACAATGATCTGTCTGCATGTGTTCCTGCTGACAGAAGAGGGCGCCAGATCTCATTACACATGGTTGTGAGCCACCATGTGGGCACTGGGAATTGAACTCAGGACCTCTGGAAGAGCAGGTAGTGCTCTTAACCACTGAGCCATCTCTCCAGCCCCCCAAACAATGCTTGTGAATGAGTTTCTGACTTAGACAACAACTAAGCAGGCATCTCAGGTTGAGAGAGCGACACATTTCAAAGCTCAGAGCACTGAACTTACTGGGCAGGTGGTGGTCGGGAGAGATGCAAGACTAGCCAGACACTTGGGAATTGCTTGCCGATCACCTAATGGATGCTTGTTGAATTCCAGGTGGCTACCAGGTGCCACTTTAGGTAATAGCAATGCAGCCATCATAGAGCTCATAGCACAGTGGGGACACCAGTAGTAAACAAATAGATGTCAGTGACGGCAGGGAGTCACAATCGCTGCCCTGATTTATATGATGGAGCTCTGCTTGAAGACTGTGTCTGCCTGACGATTAAAGAATTTGTCTTGAAGAGTAGTGGGTATGAAATGAGAGAAGTTTTTTCTGAAAGCTCAGCATGTAGAGGGCTAATGGGAGTTGGGTTAGAGGCAGAGGCCAGTGGGGAGCAAAGGGGAAGCCACTTCTGCAGCTGAGGTGATCTGGATTAGTGACAATAGGGGAAGGGCTGGGGATTTAATTTGAAAACTATGTAGAAGAAAAATTGCCAAGACAGTTATTGGGAGGGATACAATCTAGATTTCTGTGTCGAGCATGGAATTTAAGATGGAGACACATTTGGGAAGAACATAGCTTCAGGCTTGGTTCAGTTGAGTTTGAACAGAAGGGTCAACTTGATGAACGTGCACCTTAGTTATTTTCTTGTCCTTTTGGAATTATTTGTACTTTTGGCTCTAAGTTTATTGATTATGTAAAACTTGCAGTGTTTAATTCCATAGCCCCATAGAAGTTGGCGTCGCAACAAAACTTTTAGTTCATTGGGAAAGGAATTAAGACGGGTTTCAGCAAAGGAGTTTCTGTTCTCGAATGTCATAGAGACTTATACGTGCACAGGAGAAGGCAGCATGGAGAGGACTGCTTGGCATAAACAGGTAGAACTCAAGTGTGCACTCGGGAGACCATAAGTACAAGGTTAGGTCACACGCATCCATAGTCCTGAAGATGCACTTAACCAAACAGGTTTCGTGTTATGTAATATTTGCTGTTTGTTATGATGATTGCGAGACATGAAAGAACTTCAACCAGCTCACAAGAGAAAATTTTGATATGTTCTTAACTCTTAAAAGCACAGTGCATTGTGTGCAAGAAATGAAAAGCCCTGGGTGCTTAGAATTTGTAAGGTAACAGGTTTTGGGCAGACTTCACTGTAGAGGACCACACTCAACTGTTCTGGACTGTCAGCCTAGTTTGTTGCTAGAATTCATCTTGTAAGCACCTGGCAGTTAGTGAAGCAGATGGAAGTCCTGACATAGATGTGTTTCACAGACTGTGACGTCATAGGGACCCTGACATATACATCCTCTGTTCTGAGGTGAGTAGTCCAGCCTGGGACCCCCTCTACTTGAGACTTGTAAATCCACTTTTCTCTTGGGTTCCCATTTGCTCCCCCATTTCTCATGAGGTCTGGTTGGTGGAGGTGGGCAACACTGTGTCTTTTATTAGAATGGTCAATGACTGGATTGATTTCCAGTGTTACAGCCTCTCCTCCCTCTCAGCTTACGCTGAAGTGTTTTGTTTTGTTTTTTTTTGTTTTTTGTTTTTGTTTTTTTT
>JAQHUG010000023.1:1097973-1120037 GCA_028555095.1 Dicrostonyx torquatus | reverse complement strand
CTGGAACTAGCTCTTGTAGACCAGGCTGGTCTCGAACTCACAAAGATCCGCCTGCCTCTGCCTCCCGAGTGCTGGGATTAAAGGCGTGTGCCACCACCGCCCGGCCCACGGCTTACCATCTTGACCTTCCTGTAGCGTGGCAGTCAAGAGTGCTGCTTCCACACCACTACTACAAATGAAGTCTCTTGTCTTACAAACCTGAAGCAACCGATTTCTCTCCCTCTGCCCCAGGCCCCGGCAGCCAGCCTTCTAACTGGAGTAATTGTGATCATTGGTTCATAGTTAGAGAGCAGGAATGTGATGTCCCTTTCCGTTACAGTGAATGGATAAAATAAAGCAAATACCCAGAATACATGTTTTGAATTCTTGTTTGCTCATGCTTAAGGAAGTTTCTCTTCAGACAGACAGGTATTTTGTGTATTCGTATGCAGAGTGGTATTCGAGTTTTCCTATTGGAGGAAGTGATAACCAAAAATTTCATTTTGAGAACACGGATTGTCTGAGTAAAATGCTTAGATTGAGCTTACTATGCACTATCTCATAGGGGAGGTAAAATATGAAAGTCAGCGGGGTAAAGTGATTGTCACCAGAGGCAGGTGGCCGGGGTTGGGATAGTAAGAAGATGCTAAAAGACCAAGAATTTCAGTTGTTC
This sequence comes from Dicrostonyx torquatus, assembly GCA_028555095.1. NCBI lineage: Eukaryota > Metazoa > Chordata > Mammalia > Rodentia > Cricetidae > Dicrostonyx > Dicrostonyx torquatus. The sequence continues at coordinate 1,119,385 of JAQHUG010000023.1, read as the reverse complement.
AGGTCTAAGTTCAAGAGGTTATTATGTACCACAGTAATTAGAGTCAGCAGTATCTGCTGTATTTGAAAGTTGCTCAGAGAGTAGATTTGTATGTATTTGCATTTCCCGTGTAGTCTCAGCACGATCAAAATGCTCATGAAATAAGGAGTATGTAAAATAGCTTAATGTGATGATGGCTTCATTGTTCCCAACAGCATGTTGCATGTACCGTTTGTGTGACTATTTCCTCGGATCAATTAAATTATGTGACTAAGGTGAAAAATCAGTTGTATTCCGTGAATGCTCAGTCATGGCAGGCTTTGGGGCTTCCATCCTGATGAGCTGGGTTTGCACCGTTTCTAGTGTTCTTGGTGAATCTCTGCTTTGTGACAGGTGACATGTTCCTTCTGTCCCCAAACCACAGCATGAACAGGCTGAACACGCTGCCTCGAGGATTTGGCTCTCTCCCGGCTCTGGAGGTCCTGGACTTGACTTACAACAACCTGAATGAACATTCTCTCCCTGGAAACTTCTTCTACCTCAGTGAGAAACTTTTCATTCTGTCAATCTCTTTAACATAGTACTTTGGTTCTAAGAATGCAAATTTATTTGCCAGTGCCAAAACTCTTAAGAGAAATCATTAGACATAGATGTATATATGTATTTCCATCGCAGCCCTTTTGCATATTCCTTCATCATTCAGCAGTATTTATATCTGATGTATAGGTGTCTGACACCATTGGACAGAAGCAGACTCAATAATGCCATATTAACTTTCCAAGAGAGATTTTGTTCCTCAGTGAGACCAAGTCTCACATTTAGCTAGGAATCTTGATTTTCTTTTTAAAGAGTGTGAAAGAAAAGAAAGAAAAGGTTTTTCCTGGTTGCTATTAATTCTCTGCAGTGCACTGCTCAAAGATACTCCAGAAAATCATTTATAAAAAAATATCCATTTATAAGCTGCTCACAGAATTGTTTAAATATCTAGATCAGATTCTTACTTAAGTCTTTGAAGAGCTCCCCTTGCCATAGACTGACATTATCTAGTATATACCATTATGGAATTGTTCGTCACAGATGGTTACATGTTTATCTTTTCTTGCTATAGATACATATAAAAATCAGGATGACTGACATCCCAGCAACTCATGAAATACTCAGGGAAGAGTTGTATGTTAAGTCAGTTTATCTGCACCTGTGAACAGAGACTTCTGTGTTGTGTGGACATTCTGTTGGCCATGTTCTGTGTGTTTATTTCTATTATTAAGTTACTGTTGACAAAGGGCCTCACTATATAACCTTACCTGGCTTAGCCCTTGCTATGGGGACCAGGCAGGCCTCACACTGAGGTGAATCCCTTTCTTTAACCTCTTGTCACGATGCCCACACTAGAAAATCTGTCACTTCTGAAGCAGCCTATAAAATTCCACTTTTTACTTCCTTTTCATGCCGTCTCCCAGACATTCTGAAGCATATAAAACCAACTCTAAATTGTTTTCTTGGGCCACAGAGAAAATGATTTTTGTTATATGTGATAACATCCATTTCTGTCTGTTTTCCCATGTTGGAATGTAATTAGATAGCTGCTAAGCACATTTTTAAAGTACATCTAATTAAATTGGCTTTCTTGTTGTTGGTAGCTGTTTAAGGTATTTAGAGGCTGGGATCAGGCCACCATTTTATAATCTGTGCAAGAATTCTGCTAGCTTTAAGCTTTAATCTCTTAAATCCATGTCCTTGTCTTAGCACCTTTGTCTTCTTTCAGTTTCATCATTAAAGTGACAAAGAAAAGTGACAGTAATTAGCCTGATTATGGAAACAAAAAGTCATGACGATGGTGTCCGTCACCGGAAAGCCCTTCGTGTACTTATTCTTAACATTGATCTATTTGCTTAAGAAAGTTCCAATCTGACGTAGATCCCTTTTGATGAAAGAGCCCCTTTGCTCTGGATTCTGACGTGGGTGGCCATGTGGGACCATGTGGTCCTTCTTTCTCTTGAACTGCAAATGGTATAATAAATGTGACGTACTAGAGATAAATGGCTATCTTTTCTGACAACATCGCCACGGTGCCAACCTCTTTGTGTAAAGCCCAGAGTTGTTAATTGCGTCAGTCTTCCTGGATACAGATGTTTTCCTGGATACACCAGCAGCACAATCAACCAGTAAATCTAGGTTTGGCCTGCTCGCTATTAGAGTGAGCCCTAGGTATGTCACAGGCTTTTCACCTAGCCAGGGTTATTAATCAAAGCTGACTCCCTTGCATTGATCAGACCCCAGATGGTTGGATTCCATGCCACCCTGTTTATATATTGCTGTTTAATTTGCAGCCACCCTGCGTGCACTCTATCTAAGTGACAACGATTTTGAAATCCTGCCTCCAGATATTGGGAAGCTCACAAAGTTGCAGATAGTAAGTAATTTATCTAAATTCTTAGAAAAATCAATTCACTTCTGCAGCCCTTGTAGGAGTAGAATCAAGTCAATTTGAGCAGGAGTAAGGTTTGTTTTGCAGGAATGAACCACTGCTCCTGCTTCTGTTTCTTGTTTAGCCTCAGACACTTTTAAATGAATTGGAAAGATTGAGCCTTGAAGGAAGAGAGGGCATTGGGTGAGGGTGTGAGTTTCTGTTGAGCACCTCTTTATGAAAAATTGTTTTGACAGCTCCCTGTTTTCGTATATTTAGCTCAGCCTCAGGGATAATGACCTGATCTCACTGCCTAAGGAAATCGGCGAGCTCACCCAGCTGAAGGAGCTCCACATCCAGGGGAACCGCCTGACTGTTCTGCCTCCAGAGCTAGGTAAGGATGCTTGTCAGCCGTCTTTGTGCTGTGTGTAGCTCATAATTACCCCAACTTTGCAACTGTGGCTGACCTCTCTCTTCTCCTTGACACTCACTCTCGACTCACTCAGGCACCCCATTCTGATCAAATCAGGGCCATTTGTCATTGGCCAGAGCCCAGGTATTATGAATTGACTTTCTGTGATACAGCTGTAGGGGGCAGCATCTCAGAAATTGCTGAGGGATAGCCTAGGACCGGGTGGTGCAGTGGGAGGAGCATGGGATTAGCAGTAAGAACTTCCTTTAGAATGCCTGTGTGATAGCTAAGTAAGCTTTCTGGGTTCTCACTGGTTAGTAATGGCTTGTCAAAACAATATTCTTATTATCTCTTGCTTCCCCCCGACCTAAAATTTTTCACCAACTAGATAAAGCGTATTTATTAGAGCTACCTGAAAACGCCTTTTCCAGTGGTGGCTTTGGTTTGCCCTGATGCCATCTCCAGTGAGAATTGTTAAATGTTTTTTACTGGGAACTCTTTGGTCCTGTTATAGGTGGCTAAATTTCTGTTCTCTATGTGGCCCCAGGTAGGTGTCTCTCCTTCCTCTCTTGTAACCTCTGAACCCACAGTTTGACTGCTGAGTTGACACTGCCCTTTCTGCAACAAGCTCATGAATGACACACACTTGGGAAATTGAGGCAGGGGAGGGGACTCATGAGCCACCCTGGGTCACACGGTGAGACCCTTTGTTAAACAGAAGCAATAAAATCTTGACATTCACCGGTCGGTCTCTCATTTCCTCTCATTTCCTCTCTCCTTTGACCCACCTAACTTTCTTGAACTGATACTGTTTCTCAATTATTTGTTTCTCTACACCAAAATAACACATTTTTTAAAAAAAACACTTTATTTGACTCACGCTTGTTGGAGAAAACCATTCTACAGTAGGACTGGTGGTTTTCAAAGGCCATTGCAAATGAGAATATAAAATGCCACGAGAGTAAGGGCATTTTCACGTCTGTTCCCCGCTCTGCCTTTCATGCTCACCCCATGCCAGATGGACGGTATCGAGTTGAAACAAAACCTGCTGAATGAGTTAATGAAGTGGCAGTCTTGGATACTAAAGTATTAGGAAGGTTGTGGGCACAATGGGGGTTCTGTCTAGAGTTGCGCTCCCAGCACAGAGGCCACAAGTCAGATGTTTCATAGCTATGTGTGGTTGTCTGACAGGAGACCACAGTTCTGAAGCAAAGTACCGTATAAAAGACAAGCAGGAGCCTGGAGAGCTGGTCCAGCAGTTAAGAGCATTGCTGCTCTTTCGGAGGACTCAAGTTTGGTTCTCAGCACCCCTGTCAGGTGGCTCACAACTATCGGTAGCTCCAGTTACTGGAAACCCAACTTTTCTGCAAGAACTTACATGCCTATGGCATACCCTCACATAGACACAGGCGCACACACACATACTACATACATGTAGCATTCTGTCACACAGGCACAGATGTACACACACATACTACATACATGTGGCTTACCCTCACACAGACAGAGGCATACATGTAAAAAAACAAAAGCTGTAAGACAAGCAGTCACTTGATTTCATGGGGTGAGCCCCACTTCACCCCCCACTTTCCCATCTCCTTCACCCCTTTGGAGTTAGGAGGACCGAGTTTTCAGGGTTCAGGAGTAGCTCAGCACCTTTCCTTCACTGAATTACAAGTCAAGTTTTGCTTCGGAAGGAATGAAGCAAAGCATCGTAGCCACAAAGCGTTCTTTTGGTCATATAAACTTGTAAACCTAGCAGTTGAGATGCTGAAATAGGAGACTCACAGGTTCAAGGCCAGCCTGGGCTTCATGGGTCCTCTCTGGGAATAGAAAAGTTCAAAGGCGATGGTATTTAGTGAGAATTTTCTAAGGGGAAACTTTCCTAGGGAAAGACTTGGGACAGTAATTGCTAACTGTGGATTTTAGCATTAGCAATACTTGGGGACATTTTACAGAACATAAATAACTCACCTCCTCCTACACTATTGAATCAAAACTCCATGTGTGAGACAGATCCTTGTGTAACAGGATGCAGCTCGCTCGGTGCTTCTGACGCGTGTCTTCGCTTAGTGTGACTAGTAAAACTGGAAGACGTAAGTATGCGTTTGGTTGCCACAAATTCTGCAAGCAATATGGTGATATAAAGTATTGGGCTAGGCAACTCTCTTTTTTTTAATTTTTTTCTTTTCTTTTCTTTTTTGGTTTTTCAAGGCAGGGTTTCTTTGTAGCATTGGAGCCTGCCCTGGAACTAGCTCAGAGACCAGACAGTCCTCGAACTCACAGAGATCTGTCTGCCCCTGCTTCCCGAGTGCTGGGATTACAGGCGTGCACCACCGTTTGGCTTGGCAATTCTTTTATTGGATAATTTATTAGAAAAGTGCCTGCTTGAACCAGAATAGGTCTATTATGTATTTTAAGCCTTATTCCTTTTTTAGTTAACATATTCTACGTCATCATATTTCTCTGACATTTCCTTTAAGCTATCCGATAACAACGTGTGTATATTTTTTTACTTAGGAGTTGAATGGTAACAAGTCTTTAGATGGCTTCACTTCTGCGAGCCATACCTGGAAAACAGTGTCCACGTCTGTCTGGTAGTCTTTTTCTACTTTGAAGTGAATTCTTTCATTTGAAATAGGCAATAAATTCTCTAGAAACCTTAGTTACTAATTTAAAATAAAGATGAAGATTTTGAGGTACCGATTTTTGAGCAGTGGTTATTTTAAAACCAAGGTCAACATACTAGCTGGTAATATAAGCATAGCTAGTAAGGCCTTGGATGCCAGAGCACAGTGATAAAAACTTTTCCATGCAGTCTCTTCTGGAGAATGGGGACCAGACCTTTAGAGATGGAGAAACTGAGGCTCAGGGAGGATTTGTGACATATCCATAAGGGCACAGCAGTGAGTCACAGTGGCTGTCCTTGAACCTGTCAGTCTTCCTCCAGACCACTCTGATGGGCTCCTACCCACCCATATGGCAGGAAGAAGATTCCTAGACATGCACTTCTGAGTTTGAACCAAAAGACAGCAGACCTTCAAGATGGTGCAGGAGGAAGTTTGAGACAGTAAGGCCAATCGCATGGCAGGCTTTGCTGGTCCTTGGGTGAGGCTGGAGCACTACGTCAGGTGTGCCTCAGATGGGCTTTGCAAAGTGAACTGCTACTTGGTTGTCTCATTCCAAGCCAGCCGCTCTGTCTGTGTGATTCTTGCCTCCCAGGAAGCGAGCACCACAGTAGATTTGGCCGTCATTTGTGCATGTGATGCTCAGTGACCATCGAAAGCCCCTTCTCTGATTCAGCTCATCCTTCCTGTCTCTGTGGTACCCACTGGCTGCTGGTTTGCCTCCTGGCTAGTTTTAAAGTGTGTGTGTGGTGATTTTCCTTTTGGCTTATTTAGTTTTTACATAAGCAAGGTAAGTGCTCCTGAGATTTTTGTGAAAATCTTTCTAATAAACCCAGAGTTTGTAATTTGCAACCTCTTCAGTGAGAGAATTTCAGCCAAGCAGAGAAATCCAGATGCGTTCAGACTTGTCTAATCCAAGGACACGAAGGAACACAGCGCAGTGAAAGCCGGGGGCTTGCTTGGAGTTCTGTGGCTTTTCTTTTCCTTGTGGAGACTTATTTCCTTACGTAGGCACTTTTTCTGGTTTCTCACTCACGTCAGGCTCTCTATATTGCAGTGATTGTAATGAGTCATGTCACCCTAGACTCATGGGTTAAACACTTTCTGCCCAGTTCGTGACACCACTTCAAGCTGTGGAGCCCTTCAGGGGTACTGCCTGGCTGGCAGGATTAGGCCAGCGAGGGGAGAATTTACCCACTCTTCCTACCCAGCTCTCTCTGCTTCTTAGTCTATTACTATGTGACTGCCATTACCCTCATAGGGAACTGAATTCCTTTTGATACCAGGAGCCAAGATAAACCTTTCTCCCTTAAGTTATTTCTGTCGGGTGATTTCTCAGCACAATGCAAAAGTATTATCTCTAAAGTATTAGATATAAATTGGGAATTGAGTCACTTACTCCTGTATTCATTCAGGCATTTATTAATTTCTTTCTTTAGACTATTTTATGTTTAATTCCAAAGGACTGACCTTCCCAAAAAGTAAAATTCGGTTGTCCAATCCGTATTTACTGAGCTCCTCTTTAGCATATCTGCTAGGGGTGCTGAGAGGAGACAGCAGCCCATATGGAGGGAAGGGAGAGACATACAGACAATTGACAAAGACCAAGACAGCTAGGTGAGTGAGAAGAGATGCTCTATCACATGGTGTTGAAAGTCAGGCCTGAACGAGTGCTGGGTAGGGGGGAGAGGCGGTCTGAGAAGGTCTCAGCTATAATGCATTTAATTGAGACCTAAAGGAGGGAAGGTCCCTTCCAGGCAGAGGGAGCAGCCGGAGCCGAGGTCCTGATGTGGCTCCTGTGAGAGAAATAAGAAAAGTTGTGTGAATGTAGCAAGGGGGGGGGGCATGGACTTCCAGACTACATTAGTTACTTCTTAACTGAGAAAGGGCTTCCACTTCTAGAAGGATAGAGTGCACTGTGACAGGGAAGGCATGGCACGGACGTGGATTAGGAAGATGACTGATCACATTTTTCAAATCTACACACAGGAAGCAGAGAGAGAGAACTGGAAGTGGGGCAAGGCTATAACTTCCAGAACCTTCCCACAGTGTTGTATCCCTCCTAAAGGTTTATAACCTCCCCACCACAGAGGGTCAGTGGGAAAGCCAGCGTCAGAGTGCTGGCTTTTTCCTCCAAGTGATGTCGTTTCCACAGATACCTCCAGCCCAGCAGTTCTCAACCTGAGGGCCATGACTCCTTTGGGGGTCACATATCAGATGTCCTACATATCGTATATGTACATTATGATTCATAACAGTAGCAGAGTTGCGGTTATGAAGTAGCAATGAAATAATTTTATGATTGGGGGTCCCTACAACATGAGGAGTTGTGTTAGCCAAACCATCAGAATTCGTGAATTTATTACCTTGTGTGATCAGAAAACATGGAGTAGGTAGGCCTTTACCAGTGTGGGCTGGAATCTCTGGATTACCTGGATGAGCCCAGTGGTGTCAGGGGAAAGACAATGACCCACAAGAGGTTGGGGTCATGTTGGATGAAGTTAGAGTCCTGGTGGATGGGGTTGTGAGCTGAGGAACACAGGCAGCAAGGGCACAGATGGCCTCTAAAGCATCCAGAAATGATGCAGCCCTGTTGACACCTTGATGTCAGCTTGGTTCCATGGAGTTTCAGACATGCGAACTCTGAACCGTATGAGAACTGATATCTGTTGCTCCAGGATGCTGCTTCCGGAAGTTTGACACAGCTGTGTTAGGAGACTTATAGAAGTAGGAACACAAAGATGGGTGAAGGCGTGGCAAGATCTGGCTAAGGATGGGAATTGTGTGTCTGACACATCTCCTTCCTCAGTGATCCTTGGTTTTGTTGACTTGCCCTTTATAGATTTTTGTCTGACTTCTAGACGATCCCAGAACCTTCCTTTTGCATGTATCACATAGGCATTGCCATTGGAGGGGAAAACCCACATTGCTGAAGTAGGTATACATCAGGGAAGGTACTGTGTATGTGTGTGTGTGTGTGTGTGTGGCAGTTCCAGGGATGTCCAGGGTAAGCTGGCTCAATGTCCCACTGTATGTGCTGGGGAGTGGTAGTGTGTTTCATTATAAGAACTCTGAGCAGTGTACATATTCTTTCTAACTCACTTGGAAAAGGTGAAGATTAATAGAAATCCCTTCCAGGGAATAAGTGTCAGTGTTTGAATCTGCCCTCTCATTTGTCTAGAATGGACAGCACTAAGAACACTGCTTCATCTCTTCTAATTTTTATGTATTTTATCTCTTTTTCTTTCTTGTGGACATTGGCAGGCAAAGGATTAACGCTTTTTCTTGAGACAGGCAGGGAGAACATTGGTTTTAGTCAGTTAAGTTGCTGATTATAGTCACTTGCCAATGACTTTTCAGAAAATATAATATAATGGTTATTTGAGTCTTCATCACTAGACTTGGATTCAAGTCTTAACACCCATTTCTTTGCTTTAGCACTTAAGACACATTGTTTTATCTTCTATACTTGAGGTAAAGAGGAAGGGAACATAGTACATAGTTTGGTTTTGATGACTTCAGCGTTGATCGAGGTGAATAATTACCAATTGAGGCTAAGAGCAGTCCCACATGGTAGAGTACTTGTACAGCATAACAGCTTAAGTTCAGATCCTTGACATCAGCATAAAAACAGAACATAGAGGCGTGCTCTTATAACCTCACCACGGAGTGAGGACAGACAAAGGTGGGTGGGTCACTGGTGTTTTCTAACTAGCCATTATAGCCAGTTAGTGAGCTCTAGATTCAGTGAGAGACCCGGTCCCAACAAAGCAAGCCCCAGATATGTAGACTTCATGTAAGAGCACCTGTAAGGCTGTGTGTACACAGGAACACCCATATGCACAGCACATACCCACACACACAGAGAAACCAGATTTTCATCCAACGAGCCCAACCTCTTTGGAAATGGTTTCAATAGAGGTTACCCTGCTTGATGACTATCTTGGTTGTCGATTTAGCTAAATCTGGAGTTAACTAAAATCTAAGTGGCTGGGTACATCTATGAGGGATTTTTTTCTCAATTAAATGTTGGAAGTGGGAAGGCCCATCTATAATTCAGATTTTCTGAGGTGGGAAGGTCCACCTTCAATCTGGGCCACATCTTCTGGTACTCTAAGCAGAGGGCTTGAAAGAAGGAAAGCTCTCTCTTGGCCTGCTTGCTCTTACTCTTGCTGCTGAGTCCATTCTTTTCCTGGTCATTGATTCTACTTCCTCAGGGTTCCAGATATAATGAAGACCAGCAGAGTCATCTAGCCTTGTGTACTAAATTCGTGGACTGTCCATTGGTAGACAGCTATGACTGGGTTAGCTGGGCCATGGCCTAATAATTTCTTCATATATAGGGATTCTTTCTCCCAGACCTGTTCCTCTAAAAAACCCAGCTGATACAGGTTTTGGTACCAGATGTAGTTATAGAACAACAGAAGTCTAAGGATGAATTTTTTAGCGTCTGGAATAGGCTTTCCAACTCGCTGACAAATGTAGTCACTGAGGACTGTCTGAGAACTTAGGGAGTATTGAAAGCCCATGGTGTGGACTCTTTTACGAGCTTATGGAGACAGATGCCTCTGAGATTGAATCAAGGAGTGAGACACTGCGGGTGACAGTAGACAGACTCGGGTGAGCTTGACTCAGCCTCAGCTCCTGTCTCCACCTGATGAGGAAAGCCACCTGTGAATCACAGGCCACATCTGACTAACAGTTGACTCCTTCGATCTATATTGTTACCTTTAGTTCACCAGAATCAGTATCGAAACTGCCTTCATTGTTGAATTGTTTCTGGTCAAATGAAAGTGAAGACACTTCTAACATGCACTACTTTTATATACTTTTAAATTAAATTTCTATTTTATTTTATGTTCAACTTTTTGAGGAACAAGGCCTCAAGGTAGACTAGTCTGGCCGTACTCACAGTCAGCTTCAAAAGTTCTGAAAGTAATTTTAATATCGTGAAAATAATTATCCTGGCCAGGTGGTGGTGGCACACACCTTTAATCCCAGCACTCAGGAGGCAGAAGCAGGCAGATCTGAGTTCGAGGCCAGTGTGGTCTACAGAGAAAGTTCAGGACAGTCTCCAAAGCTACACACCTGTCTCAAAAAAAAAAAAACAAAAATAAGTAAATTAATAAGAATAATAATCCTATTTACTAGAAACAGATGGGTTCAGATATTTAGTTGTGGAATGCTAATGGGCAGAGATTGGTTTGGGTGGTAGTTAAAACTATGTAATAGACACTATTCATTTCAAACACCCTTGTAGAAAAGCCAAGAATGTCCCTTGAGCTTTCATGAACTCACATTGTTTCTTATGTCCTGCCTGATACATTTATGTCACAGTTGTCTGTACATACTAGAGTTGGCAGGTCTCGCCATAACTCTCTGACATGAGTACCAGCCTTCCACACAGAGGGCAATGCTGGCACTTAGCAAGCATTCCCCACTGGGGCCTCCATGCAGTGGCTCTTTCCTTACACTCCATAGTATTCTTTTGTTTATTTCTTTTCTCTATGCCCTTCAGAAGAGGCAAAGACTGATTCTGGCCTTCGCCCCCATCGGAAACCGGCAAAAGCAAGCACACAAAAGCAACAGAGAACACATTACTAAAGGCACAGATGTGCTTGCGAACCCTGGAATTTGGAGCAGCATAGTATTACAGTTTAAATCTAAAATATTCCACAGGCTATGTGTTGACTTGCTTATTCTCTAGATGGAAAGCTATGGAACCTTTGAGGGGTTGCTGTAAGCTTTCACGAGGACTGGTTCTTGGAGCCCCTGACTGTGGCCGCCCTCTGCTTCCTGCCGCTGCTACCACCATGATCGCCATCCTACCTTCCCGATCATGGCAGGCAGAGAACTTCCAGAACCATGCCAGGTATTTGTCGCAGTGACCCAAAAGTAGCTGAGTATGTGGAAGGTTTCTAAGATAAGCCAGAGAGAAGGTAGAAGAAAGGAGACAGGAAATGAAAGCCAAGAGGTTCCTGAGCACCTGTGAATACTGACCTTTTATTTCCTCATTTAAAAAATTACTTCAGTTTTTCTGTATTCCTCTGAAGAATCCACAAAGAATATAAGAGAAGACTAATTTTTTGAGTATCTAAATGTATCTACTCATCATTCTTATATGCATCATTTCGTCTGAACTTCCAACATCGTGGTGAAATTGGGGTGTTTCTCCGTATTTAGTGGGTGAGTAACTGAAAGCTCTGTGAGGTTGAACAACATGCCAAGGACCCATGGGAGGTGTGGTGATTTAAACCGGAAATGCTCACTCCCCATGGACTCATTATTTGAACTCTTGGTCCCTGCCACTGGCATTGTTTAGGGAGTTTGTAGCGTGAGCCCTAGCTGGGGAAATTGGGTCACTAAGAACAGGAATTGAAGGTTACACCCAGGTCTGATTCTAGCCTGTTTTCTGCTTCCTGATCAACCATGATGTGAGAAGCAGCAGGCACAGGCTCCTGCTGCTGGAGACCTTGCTGTTTCTACAACTCTGCTTTCACTTCCATAATAGACTGTGTCATTCAAAACTCTGAGCCCAAGTAAACCTCTTCTCCTTTCATTGTCTTCTGTCAGTATTGTGTCGTAGCCATGAGAAAAGTAGACTAATACAAGGAGTCGCCCTGGGACCTGGAGTGTGGAAGTCAGGCCACTGTGTGCGGTATGTTCACCAGGTTAAGAAAAAGAGGACCATGGGCTGCTGGCTTCTTTGCTTTATGCCTTTTTAGAACAGAATAACATATAGACTGGTCTCTCTAAAGAACATCCTGGTTTTTAATGCTCTGTAGATTAATGAAGATACTGTAAAAGACCTAATGCTAAGTCTGTGAAATGATTGACATGTGGCTTGATGTGGCTGAAAAGGTACACCACCAAGTGACAAAGGCTGCTCTGCTTGCTTGCTTTCTTCCTAGCTTTCTTCCTTCCTTCCTTCCTCTCTCCCTCTCTCTCTTTCCCTCTGTCCCTTCTTCCCTCCCTTCTTCCCTCCCTCCCTTCCTATCCATGTATTAATTATGTACATGTATGTGTAAGTGTGTGCACATAGTGAAGGTTCCAGAGGAGGACATCGGATCACTCCTGGAACTAGAGTTACAGACAGTTTAGACACACACACAGGTGCTAGGAACTGAACTCAATCTTCTGTAAGAGCAAAAAGCGTTCCTAACTACTGAGCAATCTTTCCTGCCCCTGAAAAAAATTTCTTTCTGCCAAAAGCTATGTCACTTCTTACTTGTATACGAAACAAAATTGGTAACTCACACTTTAAGCCTGTTTTTAAACTTAATCGAATTACATAATACCTTACTTTTTAACCCAAATGTCTCTATTTGCAAAACTGTCTCCTAAACTCTCAGTTCTGTGTTCTCTGGAAGAAGAGCTTTCTGGCTTCTTTGTAAGGTGACTCCAACAGACTGTGCTTTGCCCGTCATTGCCTATGACATCGTCTATTGTTCAAAGGATCTGGTTTTTAGCTCAGGTCTCTTGGTTTCAAAAGTAAGAGTTCCTTCCTCCTGGTAGCTTATAAACATGCTGATATCGGGCCAATGAGGAGGTAAAATACACCATTAGATAACAGATTGTAATGATCCCAAATATGTTCCCTAATTTCATTTGGAAAAAAGGAAGTGCAAGGAATAAAAAAAAATGCCAAACTTTGAATTTTGACTTGGATAGTACTGCTGGCTGGCTCTTACATGTTATTCCTGTTGGTAATATATCTTTCACCAGACTTTACAGAAAGCCATGTTTCATATCTTTTGATTCCCCATGGTCTTAGTGGATAATCAAAAATGACCCCCTCTCAAGCCTCCTCCACGATATTTTTTAACAAGTCCCACTTTATATATTCTGTTCCGGTGAATCATTGGCCCCTGAAAATACTTTAAGCATGGATTTTTAAAACTGCTAAGTGAGCTGTATTTCTACCTGGTGAGTTACTGCCTTCAAGGGAGTGGGCAGCTGTATCATAGCAAACGTTTCCGCTGTGCAGTATAAATTTCCGGAGGTATGTCAGGTTCGGTATGATTGAACACACACATCAATCTGTGCTAGCACCAGCTGGTGAGGCATGCCACTGTTTGCAGTGGGCATCCTTTGATTTAATAGGACACTAAATGTGTTCTTGCCCTGGGAGACACACCAGCAGTAACCAAGCTCCCGGATTTAATTTTTGTTATTCCACAGGCATGTCTGTGAACACAGTTCTTACCCTCTGAATACATATACAATGTCTTCCAGTTCTGTGGCATCTCTTTTCAAAGTGTCTCCTGTGTCTTACTCCTAGCTGAAGTAAATGAGCAACCTTCTGTTCAAACGGACCTCAAATGCTGTTACAGATGTGAGTGTGAACATGTCAGGATACCAGAGCTGGGAGTGGAGTAGAGTGGGGATGGCTCTCTTTCATATTGTCAATGTCAGGGATCTAGTGTTTTTGTGAAGCCCAAAGTACACTTTATCATAATTCATCACTGATCAACTTTTAAGACTGTTTATTCAGACCTTTCTGGGATGAACTGTTGACACGTTCATCAGTTTTAGTCTCCTACACTGACTGCTCTGGGAGGAGAGCATCTAAATGTGCCGTGTGCACTTAAGTCCGGTTGGAAGCACTGGTCTGCAATGCTAAGAGAAAGCCTGGGTACCACCTCTTTGGACAGCCATACCCAATCTTTTTCATCCTAGTTTCTGTGTAGGATGTGTTCCTACATCTCCTGGTTTTGGTGAACAGTTGTAAATGAAACATTTTCCCCCTCTGATAGCAAATATCTCTGAGAGAAGGAAGTAATGAAGCAAATGGCTAAACATTGCAAGATCGGAATGACATTAGTGTCTCAGTCTGTGGGACTGTCGTCGTGGCTCCCCTGTGGCACACCTGTTGCCTTCCTTTGTTTCTCACCTGGGTTGCTATGCACATTCAGTTGCCTTAATCTAAAAGTCTGAGACTCTCTGGGGGCCAACATAACACTGTCAATGGGAAACCTCTTCTCACTGCCTGTGATGAGTTGAAGTCCAAATACAGACACTGTTAAAACTATTGTGTAAAATTGCTTTCAGGCTGTGTCTGTGGTGGCTATGAGATATAAATGAATTTATGTTTAGCTTTGGGCCAATTCCTAAGATATCTCATTATGTAAATGCAAATATTCCAAAATCTGAAACAAATGTGAAATCTAAAACGTTTCTGAGCCCAGGCATTTCAGAGGGCCGCTCAACTTCAAACAGCCTCCTCCGTGGTACCATAGCCTTGCTCCTTCTGGTCCGTTGTCCACAGTGAGGAGGGTGCTCTCATGGAAACCACAAATGGACTGCAATCACCTTGTGTCTTAGGTAAGGTTTCAAGTGCTGTGGAAAGACACCATGATCACGGTAACTCTTATAAGGAAAGCATTTAATTGCGGGTCTGGCTTACAGTTTCAGAGGTTCAGTCCATTATCAGCATGGTAGGGAACGTGACAGACATGATGCTGACTACATCTTGAGATGCAGGCCACAGCAAGTTGGCTAAGACACCAGGCAGTCTCCTGAGTATAGGAAACCTCAAAACCTGCCCCACAGTGACACACTTCCTGTAACAAGGCCACACCCTCTTCAACAAAGCCACACCTTCTAATAGTGACACTCCCTATGAGATTATAGAGGCCAATTACATTCAAACTACCATATCTCTGTGTGTGTGTGTGTGTGTGTGTGTGTGTGTGTGTGTGTGTGTGTGTGTGTTGGATAGGGGTGTTCACATGCTCCAACCTTGCACCACTGAACAGCTTTTACCTAGAGGAAAGCCTTTGCCACCTCTCTAGCCTGCATGGCAATGTTGGGTGCTGTGCAGACCAGCTAGAGGGAGGAAGGGTCAGCTCAGTGTCAGCATTGTCTCTCTGCTTCTCTAGCAGTGGTGTGGGGTTTCAGCAATCGTCTTAACCATCCTCTTCTCTGAAGGCTTTCTATTTCTCCTAGTGTCTGGTGGAATTTAGGACCTCAAAAATCTTGTGTGCACCTTTTAAGTTGCTATGTAGCATCTAAATCTATGCTTTCCAAGTTTGTTTGCTGGAGTTGGAATTTTCATTTATTCTCTCCTTCCTACCACCTTTGAGTGGTTCAGATGGGACTTTATTAAATACATTTTAGTCATTCCAGAGATCTGGCATTGTAGTTGGAGTTTCTTTACTCTATGTTTCACTGCTTATTAATTTCCTTTTATTTTCTCCTTTCTTGGTTTGGTTTTTTTTTTTTAGATTTAAGTGAAAAGTTAAATTTTTTTAATGACTCTTCTATAATACACATTTAGAAATATAGAAATTTCCCTTGTTGCTGTATTAACTGCATGTCACATATTCTGTATTTTCATTTTCTTTCAGTTTAAAAGAGTTTCTAATTCCCCTTCTGATTCCTTCTTTGGGTTTTTAATTGTTTCAAAATTGAGAATTTTGGTTTTCCAGAATTTGCCATTTCTGAGAGTTTTTATTACTGCTTTCAGTTTTACAGTGTTGCATAATTCCTAGCCTACATATTTTTAACCCTTAAAATTTTGATTAATTTGTTTTCTGGTCTATTGCATAGTAGGCAACATGTATAAATATATACATGTTATATATATACATATATATAAATATATATATATATATATACCATGATCTTAATTAAATGTCTTTATTTATTTATTAGGCAGGGTCTCTGTAGCTCAGGCTTCTCTCAAACTGCTCATGTAGCCAAGGATGTTTGAACTTCTAGCTCCCTGCTCCCCTCTCCCTATTACTGGGCTTGCAGAGATGCATTACCTCACCCAGTTCATGTGATGCTGGAGCTTGATCCTATGACTCCTGCATGTCTGGCAAGCACACTGCAGACTGAGCTCCATCCTGGCCTGACACGGTGTGTCTCTGAGCACATGACCTCTGTTATTTTCCTTTGCAGGCAGTTGAGCTTAAGTCCAGCAGAGAGTTACTTTACCTGCAAGCAAAGTAGCTCTTTCAAGGTATTCTTTCTTTCAAGGTGTGTTTATAATGCTTAGTGGGGTCAATCCATGCATCCTAGGGTTAGCTCTGGGACTAGCTTACCACAGTTCATCAGACTTCTGTGTGTGGCCATGTTTACAGTGAGGGCTCTGCATTCATCATGGTCTGGGCTTAGTTTCTGATCCTCTGCAAACTGCAGCAGTGTTTCTGTTACGTCTATCTGCAGTTGTTCCTCCCTGGTGAGTTTTGTTTTGCTTTCCTAAATTTGAAGACACTTGTACTAGATATCAGTGTTGTTTGGTCACGGACTCGTGGAGATCCTTCTGTGGCAATTTTTTTTTATTAAGTCCTTTCTTGCTTTCTCTGAAGAAATGTGTAATTTCTGTCTTTTCAACTAAGCCGTACCATGTTGTCTGACCTATCGCTTTGGCTGTAACTACCTAGAAACATCCATGTGAGAAAAGAAGGATGAATATGGGATTTCCCCATTGTATCTCCTTTCTCTTATGGGTCTAGTACTGAGCTATATCTTGACTGATAGCTAGAAGCACGTATTGCATTATTGTCTAGTTACTCATTGTGCCTAGATCCAGAAATCTGGCCTTATTTTGATCCTTGGCCATGTGGAGGACAGTAACAGTGTCTTTTTCTTTCCCGTTTACACAACTTCAAAAAGTTATTCTTCCAACCGTGCACTTACTGACAGTGTTTCTTCACAGACATAGCAGGATACATATATAATCACGATTGTCTAACTACATCTTTTGAAATTTTTTCCCTCTCATATTTTAACCCCCCAGGACAGTCTCAGGGTCTTAATTACTTTTGATGTCATCTCTTCACCATAATGTGTAAGACGGTGTTAGTTTTCTAAGTAGCATTGTGCTGTAACCCAGGTCTCCCTCCGCCTTGGAAAGGCAGGAGGTCTGATACTGAGAACTGCATCTTTCTGGGTATTGGTGGTATAGAAGGATCTGTTCCTTACCTCTTTTCTTTGTCCACGGAAGGCCGTTCCCTGTGCCTGCCTCACCCTGTGTCTTCACAGCACCTTTCTATCTATATCCAAATGTCTTCCTCTCTTCTGGAGCCCAGGGAGACTGGATTAATGTCCACTCTCATGGGATACCATTTTAAATAAATCACCTCCATAAAGTCCCTGTCTTCAAATACAGCCACATTCTGAGATACTGGGACTTATATCAATTTGGTGGGGGTGGGGAGGCACCTGTCTTATATTTTGCTCACAGACTGCTGTATGTATTTGATGCCCCTTGGTGTAGTGCCATTATTTAGTCCCTTTAATTATAATAGCTACTGGCTGTATCTCAAGCCTTGATTGCTGATTGTCAGAAGATGTCGATTCTTTTGAGAAACTCATGAAACTAGGAGTACATTTCTACATGGGAAACTTTACGTGTTATTTGGAAACTATTAAGGTCCCCATAATTACCCACAGGACCATAATTTCTCACAGAGCCTTCGGTATAACATTTCTCCCCCAAACAGTCCTGTTTCAACTTTCTATTTTTAGGTTCTTTTAGTCAGCTGATAGACTACTGTCCTTATGTAAAGCGCTCAGATTTCCTATGGATTCGTGTGCAGTGTGCAAATGAAGATTAGTAATAGAAGCCCCGTTTATGAATGCATTACACTGAAGGAAGAGCTGCAGGACGGGAAATACATCACTCACTTGATCCCATCTCTTTCAAATCCAGTTCATAGGGTAAAGGGGTAGATGGTCATATATTAAGCTTTAAAAAGGAGTTGGCTTTTCTGCTTCCATTTAAAAGGTTATGTGCTACAATGTGAGACAAATAAATCACAATCACCACAACAACTCGGTAGCTGACAGTTATATAAATTGCCGGTGAAATACTAAATCTGTCACTTTGTATGTTTTGACCATTTAGCAATTGGAGCAGTGTTAAGAGAGGGCTGGCTGGAAACCACAGAAGCAAATGTAGTGGCACATGCAATTAACAAGATCAATGGTCAGTGGTAAAGGTTCATCGTTTGGTCATTTCAGTTGACTGACTCCAGTGAAAGCAATTGCTATCCACCAGACTCGGCTAGCTGTAATTTGTTGTAAGAGGATGCAGAAAGGGACTTACCCAGCCTAACATCCAAGAGGATGTTATTTGTCTGCTTTCTATGTTCCTGGGACAGTGCGTAAAGGATGAGGCTTGCTTCCATGATCATAGGTGGGAGGTAAGAGCTTATTTACTTGAGCACAGGCAATTTTACCAGTGGCTACTACTGAATATAACCTTTTCTCCTATCAATTATTAACTGTCTCTAGCTCCTTAGGGACGTGTGTTGTGTCATGTATGAATGAAAATTCTCTGCTCTGTGTTGTTTCCTTAACAGTTCTTTGAACACCAGATTATCACAGATTTATGTGTTTTCTTGCCTACTGGTTTGCTCACTGTCAGTTCTTAGCTATGATATTGACCAGAGCTCTTTGGTTCACTGTTATCTCCTTGGATCTTTCATAAGCCTGCTCAGTTGGCGGGGGGGGGGGGCGCTGATTGACAGGTGAGTGCTCTGCTTGTAAATGACTCCCCCCAAAGTTGATTGTTAGGGAAGCAAAGG
This sequence comes from Dicrostonyx torquatus, assembly GCA_028555095.1. Lineage (NCBI taxonomy): Eukaryota > Metazoa > Chordata > Mammalia > Rodentia > Cricetidae > Dicrostonyx > Dicrostonyx torquatus. Next base: position 1,100,422 of record JAQHUG010000023.1, on the reverse strand, counting down.
CTCTCGAGTCATACGTCTGCTGTTGGTGTTTGGAATGGAGCCCCACGAGAAGTGTGCACAGTTAGATGAGATCTTGTAGGTCCAGTTCCTTAGATGGGGTTAACGGCTTTATCAGGAGGAGAAGAGAGGAGCAGAGAGAGGGAAGGAAGACAGCAGCAGGAAAAGAAGAGGAAAGAGCAGCGGCAGGTTCTCACTGTGCAGTGCCCTCTGCCATGGGAAAATGTCTCAGGAAGGCCCAGCACATGCCCACCTCTTGATGTGGACCTTCCCAGTTTCTAGAAAGGTGACAAAACTTCTTCTTTTTAAGTTGTCCAGCCTATGATGCTGTTATATAGACAGCAGAAAATGAAATGACAGCTGTAGGATCATCTCATTGCACAGTGGACTTACACTGCTGGCGGTAAAGACACCTTGCTTGTTCCAGTGTCCTCTTTCTCTTCAGGTCCCCTGAGCCCTGCTTGTGTGGCTGTCCCTTCAGAAGATGCCCCAGGTTATCTCTCATGTGCACAAGCTGTATCCTCAGGTACCCAGGCTCTTTGACTTATTTCACATTTCTAGCTACCCACTGACCAAAGGAATGGTCACAATTAAACGCAGACCCAATATGCAAAGCCTGTGGTGGTGAGGGGAGGATGGGATTATTGGAGCTATTTTAGTAAACCGTATTTGCCATAAACAATGAGTTAATGACCTAAAGAAAGAAGGAAGATGCCTGGATTCACCCAGATTCTGGTTCCTGTACCTCTATGTTTCTATTATTCCGAAGGTTTCCTATCTTTCTCTTTATTTTGAGTTTTGATGCTTTTTGAGACAAGGTGGTACTAGTGTGGTAGCCACCAAGTAGCCCAAGCTGGCACCTAATTCTTAGCCTCCTGCCTCAGCCTTCTGATAAATGGGATTACAGGTGTGCATAACAGCACCCAGCACTTGTAGAAAGAAAAAAACATTCTTTCTGGGTATTGTAGTTAGGAAAGGGAACTATAGACTGAAAGCATGATAGACTGGCATGCAGCTGGCTGTTCTCTGCTGCCTCACACTCATTTGCCCACTGCCTGCCTCTCTACTGTTAATTACTAGGTATATGGGCTTATCCATTGTCTTGCAGCCTTCCTCTCTCTTGCTTTCTCTTTATCCACCCTCTTTATCTCTCTCTCTCTCTCTTTCTGTGTATGTGTGTGTGCTGTCTGTCTATTCTTCTGTGTATATGTGTACATATGCACATGCATGTGTCCATTGTGTGTTTGTGTGGAGGCTGGAGATTAATGCTGATGGCAGCTCTGTTGCTCTTCACTTGACATTTTAGAGACAGAGGCTCTCACTAAACCTGGAGCATATTCATTCATCTAAATTGACTTCCAGAGCTTCAAGGATCTACCTGTCTGCACTTGTCCAGCATTAGAGTTGCCCAGCTTTTACATGGTGTGGTGATTTGAATAGGTATGATCACCATAGACTCATGTGTTTGAATGCTGGGCCATAGGAAGTGGCAGTATTAGGAGGTGTGGCCTTGTTGGAGGAAGGATCACTGTGGAAGCAGGCTGTGAGGTCTGGTATGCTCAAGCCATGCTGAGTGGCACAGTGGCTTCTGCTGCCTGTTGGTCAACACCATGTCTGCCTGCATGCCACCATAAAAATAATGGGCTAAACCTAAACCTCTGAAACTGTAAGCCAATCCCAATTAAATGTTTTCCTTTGTAAGAGTTGCCATGGTCATGACGTCTCCTCACAGCATTTGAAACACTAAGAAGCATAGGTTGAGGGCTCCTAACTCACATCCCCATGCGCACATGAACAAACACCTTTACCGCCAAACTACCTCTCCAGCCCTTCCATTTACTCTTCATTTTCTTTGGACAAAACCAACAGTGAGGTTGCCACTTTAAGTAACTATTACAGGATTAAGATTTGGAAGTATATTTCTGTTATTGTAATATCACTAATAATGTATAATAGCCTCCTGTAAGAGTCAAAACATATGCATTTGTATACTTTCTGTGCCAAGACCAAAATACATTTATTTTACTCCACTTTTTGTAACATTAGGCAACAGCTGGCATAGATTTTGTCAACAGGGGCTTAAAGCTGGAAACAGCTCAGTAAATGGGAGTGGCATTACGATTTATTGTGAAAGCCTGGAGGCACCCAGAACGTTTTTATATACCATCACTGTATAAGTTTCTTTTTGCTGCTACAACAGACTGTCTGAATTCAGTGACTAAAAAAACTAGTGAATTTTCTTACAGTTCTGGATGTAAGTTCCTAATTCAGTTCCACTGAGCTAGAGTCAAAGTGTTCCACTTCAGAAGGGTAGATGTTTGCTGACCATCTTCCCCACACGGTAGGCCCGTGTCTCATCCTCCATTAGGACTAGACTTCTGCAGGCCTTTCCTTTGTTTCAGGATTTGGCTGGGGTTTGATTCAGAGTGTAGGTATACATGTGACAGATTTT
>JAQHUG010000023.1:1028731-1080838 GCA_028555095.1 Dicrostonyx torquatus | reverse complement strand
CTTTTGCCTGCATATATTTTTCACACATAGTAAACCATTCAAAGGGTCCCTATCACTTGATAGGAGCACAGGCACAGATCTTTCTAAGCAAGCCAAGCTTGAAATGGTACCAGGCATTATCCTTAACAAGACCTCTATATTCTCTGTTCTGAGAACTTATGTTACAGTTTCTATTGCTGCGGTGCAACACCATGACCAAGAAGCAAGTTGATAAAGAAAAGGTCTATTTGGTTTACACTTCCACATTATAGTCTATCACTCAAAGGAGTCAGGACAGGAACTCAAACGGGGAGAAACCTGGAGCCACAAGCTGATACAGAGGCCATGGCAAAATGCTGCTTACTGGCTTGTTCAATCTGTTTTCTCACAGAAACCAGGACCACCAACCCAAGGGATGACACCAGCTACAATAGGCTAGGCCCTCTCCATGAATCATCAACAATTCAAGAAAATGCCTTGGTCTTATGGAGGCATTTTCTAATTAAGAGTCCCTTCTTTCAGATAACTCTACTTATGGCAAGTTGACATAAAACTGTCCAGGACAGAAAGATAGTCATCAAAAGAGTTGTGAAATATAGTGAATGTTGGGAAGTAAACGGGTGCCACAGAAAGGAATGGGGTGGAGAAGTGCAGTACAGGTCACCTTCTTAAGAACATCATTGAAAGAATTAAGTTTGCTCTGAAAGCTGAGGAAATAGTGTAGACGCAGACTGCTCGTTCGTTTTCCGGCTGCCCAGGCTTGCATAATTACACAGAAATGATATTAATTAAAATACTGGTTGGCCAATTGTTCATGCATATTTGTAGCTTGCTCTTGTATCTTTTTTTTTTTTTTCTCTTTTTTTTTTTTTTTTTTGCTCTTGTATCTTAAATTAACCCTTTTCTATTCATCTGTGTATTGCCATGAGACTGTGGCTTACTGGGTAAAAGTTTTGGGTGTCTGTCTCCTTCCGAAGCTACATGGCGTCTCCTTGACTCCACCTACTCTCTCAATATATCTCTATTCAGACTTCCTGCCTGGCTTTGCTCTGCTAAGCCATTGGCCAAAACAGCTTCTTTATTAACCAATGGTAATAAAACATATTCACAGCATATGGTGGGGAATCCTACATCAAAATAGGGTTCAGAAGCAAGAAAGACCAAAGTGAACTTAGAAAACGAATTCAAATCATGTGTCATCTGATGGAAAGTGATTTACAAGATGATTCCCTGAAGTGTCATTTAATGACCTTGAGTGACATTGTATTTTAAGAAACAGTTGTTTAAAATTTAAGGAATGACTCCGACTACTTTATGGAGTATATAGCTTTGTGATTCCCCAGGGTTTTCCATTGACTGTTCTAAATGATGTCAGGTAAGAGACTTGACTCTTGATGACTCTTCCTTCAAACCAAACAAAAAAGTTTCTGAAACTCTCTATATGCACAATATTAACTAAATAGGAATAGCATGTAAAATGTCACATGGAGGAATTGGTTCAGTGTTTGAAGCTGTTATTTTGGTCAAAGCAAAGATTCATATCCTGTCAAAGTGCTGAGGATCAGGAACTGCGGAGTGCTCAGCTCTAAATGGGGCATCTTTCATCACCCACTCAGAGGCCCAGGGAACATTGCTGAAGAGGGGGTGGGAAGAGTGTAAGAGCCAGAGGATGGGGAGGAGTCTTCTAGAAAGTGCCATCTTCTAGAAATGGCATGTCCGTTGCAGTCATGAACACAACAGCTGTGACCACCCACACAAGACCTGTGTACACACACAAACACACACACACACACACACACACACACATGACATGAAACTAAGATTAGAAGAAGGCAGAGTCAACAGGAGGCTATAGTGATATAAGGAGGTTATGGGGGGGTAAAAAAAATTCTTTTTCCTGATGCCAGTGTTAAGGTGGTGGTGATCAGAATGTCTCAATGATCGGAGTTTGGAAGGCACTAGTAGCCAGTTGGGATTGGCAAGGCTTTGGAAACCAGTTGCAACCAGAAAAGTTAGTTGTAAGTGCTAATGCTTGGAACCAAGCCCGAGTTTGACTCATTCAAGCTTGAGTTATTTTTTTTTTTTGCCCCTGTAAATAAACTGAGCTTCAGAGACACCTTCACACAGTGAAGATGATGTTGTAATTGTTGATTGTTTTCCTCTTGAGTAGAGTATGATAGTACTTTCTGTTTCTGTTAATTGTTACTGTGACAGTATTTCGTATTTTTAACCTGAAGCAGTTGGCTTTCTAAAAATACTGGAAACAAATTCATGACGTAATGATATAATCATTCTCACATCCAAACTTGTGGGAGAACTCCATTTTCACTGTGCTATTTATAGCGATGCTTCTTTATGTTAGGATTCATCAATTATCCAAGTGAATCCGTGAGAGGTGTGGTAGACTCTTTCCCTTGCGTCACATACTGGCATTCATATCTCTTATGCCTTACTGTTAAAAGTTTTAGATTGTGTTAGTGGATGTGTTTGTATTCTGCTTAAATATGGATCAACACTAAAGACTAAGGCGATGTGTATTAGTGACTATGACATAGTTGTAACCAAAATACCTGTGAAAATAATTTATAGGAAGAAACCTTATTTTGGCTCATAGTTGCTAAGGGTTGATTGTCCTGGGTGCCTCCCCCTCACCCTATCCTGCAACTTTTGGTCCCATGTGATTGGACTGATCATTTTGGGGGCAGGGCAGGGGTAATCAAGTCTAGAAGAGGGGTGGGAGATTAGGGACCAGGTTATAACCCCCAAAGCATGTCTCCCTATTCCCAGTGACCTACCTAAGCCCCATCCCCTAAAGTTCCCATAGCCTCCTGCATTAACACTGCCAGCTGGAGGCCAGGGGTTATCAAATGAGCCTGTGGGCAGAGTTTCATATTCAGATCATAATAATTTGTAGATGCTTATTGTCTTTTTTCACAAGGGAAACAAAAGGGTATAGTTGTCTTTATTAAAATGTATAGTTTCATTTTAATCCCCTGCAGTTTACTCTGCTCTAGTGTGTAGTTTTTGCTTTCATTGTGTTTAGAAGTTGGATCTATGTTTGTGCGTGCATGTGTTTATGTGCATGGAGCATATAATAGAATTCTATCACTGCCTTTTTTTCTAGATATTCTTATTAATACTAATAAGTGAATAATCAGTGAAAATAAGTTTAATCAACACTCATTAAAATGGATTGTTAATATATAGCCTAAAACATTAATTTTTTTTTTGCTTGTGAAAATTCGGAATTCACTGAAAATTAAGCTCCCATTATTACAGTCTTACCTGTAGACTTAGCAATTGTGTCACTCACCATTGTTAATTATCTTAGCACATATTTTATGTGACACAGTGTCCACACCCTTATCATCCACAGCCTCTGCAGAGAATATAACACATAGCACCAAGGTAATAAAAATATAAGCTCTCAAGCATGAAGCAAAGCCGAAACAAGCCATTTTTACATATAACTTAAGTTTAGGTTCTGTGTAGGTGGCTGATCCCTGACTTAACCTTTAATAAAATTGGATTCAAGGGTATTTATATATAAATAAAAAATAAAGTTAATTTCATTCTCTGCTTCCTTATGAGAACGCGCCTCATGCTGCGTTACAGTGACATTCAAACTTCAGTTTTCATCTTATTGGCTAAAGCACAGCTCAGCTTCTTCCTAAGATAGTGTTTATGAGGTCAGACATGGAAAAAGTAAGGTTTTGCCATTGGGAACATTATTGAGGTGATTATTGTTCAGATTAAGGGATCATATTCAAGCCTGTTGTATTATTCTGTATTTGTTTGGCATTTTATCTCCTCTGATGTTATCTAGTAAATTATTTCCCCCTTTTACATATTTTGGAAATTAAATTTGATAGCATCCCTATGCTAAAGGGTTCCGCCACTGCACACAATTCTAGATTGTAGCCTTGAGGTAATATGGTAGTTAGTACAGGTCCTCGCTGGAGGCTGCTGATCGAAGGTCAAAGTCTGGCCTTAGACACAGGCAAGGTCTGGGTTCTGTTTGTCAGCTCTGACCACTGCCTCCTGCTGGTTTTCAGATCTTTGACAGAGAGTCGTCTGGGTTCAGTTAGTCAGGTCTGTTGGTTCTCAGATCTTTGTTAGAGCGGAGGACCACTGAGGAAATAGGTCCACTGAGGAAATAGGTCCACCCTTACTTCCATAAGAAAAGAACATTGAAAACTGCAGCACACCCTCTTCAAGGCTGTGAAGTGTATGTCACATCAGAGTGTGAGACATTTCTCTGCACTATTATAAAGGTTTCCATTTGAGAAGTAAATGGGTTAAGATAGAATACACTAGCATCCAGGAGTTCAGACGTCCCCCTGAACCACAGTCCTGCTATGCTGTTTTTATCAGCCACACCCTACCCTGGGAGTCTCCTCCGCCTTGCCTTCCCTCAAACCTATCTCTCCCTTTCCCTGGTAGTGAAAAGTCACCTGAGATACTTCCAAGTTCCTTATCTCTGTATGCTGATTTTCATAAGTGAGCATATAATGAAATTGTATTATTTTAGAGATAGTTTCCTAGTCAACCTAGAATTCCATGTAATATTCATTCAAAAGCATATTTATTATCAGATTACATAAAACTATATTATCTCTGTATGTTGTGACTATTGCATTGGACTCTTTTGATGAGTGTGGCCTGGTAAAAAAATATTCAGTTGTCTGCTCTGTTAATAAAATTGTGCTATGCTCCTGGAAGTTGTTCATGCATTAATTGGATCCCTGTTAAGTTCCAACAATACCTTAATAGAAATAAAAGAAAAATCCTGGAATTCACATGAAATGCCAGTGGCCCAAATGGTGAAAACAGTGCTGAAAAAGAACAAATCTAGATGACTTACTCTTTATAAATTGAAAACATGTACAGAGTTACAGTAATTAAAGAAGGAAGGGCTTGGGATGTGGCTCAGGGGTGCAGCTCTTGCTCGGTGTGAACAAGGCCCTGGATTCTAGCTCCAGTGCAAAAGTCAGTAAAATAGAGGATGCTATCATAATTTCAGATGCAGACCAGTGGAATAGAGAACGCTAATGTAAATTCTCATGTGGTGTGGTCACATGGTTTTTGTTTGTAGTATTAACTCACTAGTTATTCAAATGAATGATTGCACCATGGCGTTCTCGTATGCATGTGGGTCATGTGTGGATAACCCCCACACTTCCCACGACCCTCTCTTGTCTTCTTGGCTCTCTCTCTTCCTGCCGGGTACCTTCTCCTCTGAGAGTCTTTCTACTTTTGAGGGGACTTTTTTGTCATGCCTCCCAACACACACACACACACACACACACACACACACACACACACACACGCACACACAAGAAAGAATGTAAAGTACTTACTTTTTTGTGTCTGGAATATTTCCTCTAATGAAATAACCTCCGGTCCCATTTCATTCTTTATGGCTGAGTACTACTCCATGTATGTATCATCTGTTTATGATGTGTATGTTTAATCAATTCAGCAGTTGACAGGCTGATTTTATAATATAATATAGTATAATGCCACAGCAAGCATGGGTATGCAGGCCTCTCTTTTGTGTAGTGGCTTCATTTCCTTCAGATGTATACCCAGTATACGTATTCTATATGATAGATCAATTTTTTTTTTTAAATTTTTAAAGGAAGCTCCTCCATGAGGTTTTTCATGATGGCTGTACTAGTGTGTCTTCTTCATGCAGTGTGTGCCTCCGGTTCTCCCTCACACTGTTGAAAGCTATGAACAATATCCAGTCTCTTTACTCATCACTGAAATGCCAATCAAAACTGCATTGAAAGCTGGACAGTGGTGGCACACACCTTTAATCCCAGCACTCGGGAGGCAGAGACAGGTGGATCTCTGTGAGTTCTAGGCCAGTCTGGTATACATACAGAGTGAGTTTCAGGACAGGGTCCAAAGCTATAGAGAAACTGCCTCTTGAAAAACCAAAAAAGAAAAAACAAAACAACAACAAAAACTTGCATTGAAATTCTGTCTCACAGTAGTCACAGCTCTTGTCAAAAAAGGAAGGAAGGAAGGAAGGAAGGAAGGAAGGAAGGAAGGAAGGAAGGAAAGCTGCTTGAAGGATTCTTTTATTTTTTTAGGACAGGGTTTCTCTGTCCTAGAACTCACTTTATAGATCAGATTGACCTTGAACTCACAGAGATCCACCTGCCTCTGCCTCCTGAGTGCTGGGATTAAATTTGTGTGCCACTAAACTTGGCTAGGATTTTTTTTTAATGAAAATCTCAAGACCATACAATGGAGGAAAGTCAACTGTTTCCAGATATGATGCTGTGAAGATCGTATTCCACATGCAAAAGACAGTAAGTCAAACTCTTCCCTAACAGCACATGCAGACAGCAAAATGGATCAAAGGTCGAAGTGAAGCCCCATGGCTTAGTTAGGGTTTCTATTGCTGCAATGACACACCATGACCAAAGCAACTGGGGGAAGAAAGGGTTTATTCAGCTTACCCTTCCACATCAGAGTTCATTGTCAAAGGAAGTCAGGACAGGAACTCAAGCAGGACATGAATCTAAAGGCGGGAGCTGATGATGACTGTGGAGGGATGCTTCTTACTGGCTTGTTCAACATGGCTTGCTCAGCCTGCTTTTTTTATAGAACCCAGAACCACTTGCTCAGGGATGGCACTGCCCACATGGGCTGGGTCTTCCTACATCAGTTACTAATTAAGAAAAACTCCCTGCAGGCTTGCGTTATAGCCCAAGGTTATGGAGGCATTTTCTTAATTGAAGTTCCCTCCTCTCCGCTGGCTTTAGCTTGTGTCACGGTGACAAAAAACTCGACAGGACAATCTCCAACTAGCAATAAAACTCTCTGGTGAAAACATAAGGCAAAAGCTTCATGACATTAGCTTTGGTGGTTTTTGGATATGATTCCCAAGACATAGGCAACAAAAGAGGAAATAGAAAAGTTGAACTCTATGGGGATAAGGGGCGAATGTATGTCAAAGGACAGGCAGTGTTGCTAAGAGTAGCAGAGCCTGTTGCTATCCCATTATCAAGGGACTGAGGGAGGAGGATCACTTGAACTGAGAAGTTCCAGAGTGGCCTGAGGAACAAGGCAAAAGACTCTGAGGAAAGAGAAAGAGGAACGAAAGAGAAGACAGTGTAAAGGTGCCCTGCAGAATGTGAGAAAATATTTGTAACTGATATTTCTCCAAATACCTAAAAAGTATAGAGAAGTATGTAGCATTCATTATCCCATCATTGAGAAATAACCAGTTTCCTAAATGCATTTAATTCTGTTCCTCTCATCTGTATGCATATACTTTATATGTGTATATTCTGTTCTTTCTTCCTACTATGTCTATATTCATAGTCTGGTAGAAATTAAGATTCTTTTCTGAGTTTTGCAGCCTGCTTTTCAGCCTTTAATATTATGTCACGACCATGAGCCCATGTCATTAAATTTTATTTGTAAACATTTTAAATCCTGTGATTCCATAGTGTGCCATCTATGAATGTTTCATTATTTATTAACCAAGTCTTAGGCATTAAGCTGTGTCTAGTTGTCCAGGGAGAATGCAAACAATCCTTAAATCTCTCAGGATAGTTTTGCTTGTATCTTCACCGCCACGCAAATTCCTCAGTCAAATCATCTGAGCATTTTAACAGCCATTCAGAAAACAGATACAGATTGCTGTTCTGACCAGCAACGTAGAGAACATTTCCGTTTCTAGAACCCTGGTCACCTGGAATTTCCATTTTTTATGGTTTAAACTATTCTGATAGGATACATATTATCTGAAAGACTAAGTGTGTCCCATGAGCTGGCGGTACCATTTTGGCAGATTCTGCCAGCTGGACGTAGTGGGCCACTGCAGATGAGCCCCTGCCTGATTCCTGTCTTGCTGTCTGATTCTTTTCATGGCATGGCGTGAATAGTCATGTTCTAAAGTGTCTCCCCACCATGACCAATTGAATCCTCTGAAACCACGAGCCAAAACACATCCTTCCTCCTTCAAGTTGCTTCCCACTGGTACTGTGGTTGTAATGAAGTAAAGGCTAGAGGACATTCTAAGACAGAAAAATAAATAGTTTCTATTTACTTATGTCAGCAAGCAGTTAAGTGACAGTTGTAAGTACTAAATCCTGCTGGTAAGGGCTTCAGTGATGCCTGAGGGAGGGTGCTAATTTGATGTTAAACCAACTGTAAAAGTTCTCATCATTAAGAAAAAAAGTACTATTTATTTAAGTTAAATGGGTGTGGTGAAGATGGATTGATGACAGCTGTATCAATTCAATTAAAAGGGGTAATGCAGCAACTTATTATTAAATATAAATTTTGTTATTAGTTTATATTTCTTTAATAAATGGCTTCTCATTGGGTTTGCACATTACCAGAGACTTCTCCAGGACTGGAATTTCTGGTTTCTCAAGAGGTTGGGAGGAAGCCTTCAGTAGCCCCATGGGCAAGGGAATTTGATGGGATGGAGGGTCATAGTGATTAAGACAAGCCATGGCCAGTGTTCTTGGGGAGGCCACTCAATAAGATGAAACAAACCACTCTTGACTAGCAGTCTCTCAAAGAAACAAAATACAATCATTGTTTCTAAACTGCATTATGTCCTCACTTTATTTTGAGACACGCTCTTGATATCTAACCTAGGTGGACCTGGAACTCTCTTTGTTGCCCAAGAAAGGTCTTCTTCCTCTGCCTCCTGGGTGTTGAAATTGCAGGCACACACCACCTTATCCCTATTCTTGATTACCAATCCTTTATGCGCAGGACCCTACCCTCAGAAGAATGGCAGTTTTCCGAGTTTACATGTTAATTCCTCAAGAGAACTCACAGAATTAGGGAAATGTTTGTCAAATGCACGTGGTAGATTTTACTTAAAATCATAATAAAATCATGCTTCATAATCCTGTTTTCCATTCCATAGAACCAGTTCATGGGCCGTCCTTGACACCCATCCACAGTGCTATCCGCTGATTACTTTCACTTGGTCGACAGGGAGACCTAAGCTCCACAGAGCACAGGGTTTGCCGTCTCCTGGTCGCTAAGTCGGTGAATGGTGTGTGTTAAACAGAATCTGGGACCGTGGAACTTTTTTTCTATAAGATCTGACAATCCGTGAACAATGCAAGAGAATCTGGCAAGCAAAAAATTGTATTGCCTCCAGTGTTTAGATGAGTGATAGAGAGGTCCTGAACAAATGCCAGGTTTGGAACACGAATTATTTATTAGTGGCCATTTCCACTTGCAAAAGGAAGCCACTGCGGTGGTGCATGTTGGGGATTCTCACCGTTTTGTTGCTAGGTGATCATATCTACAAGTGAGCAAGAGCTACTCCTGTCCCATATTACTCTGGGCCACGATTTTAAAACAAGTCAAGAAGAACATGAGATGGATCACAATGCAAAATGTGATTTTTCTTTATTGGGAAAGGCTTCTGGACCTATTAGCTCCTGCATTCACTTACATCAGGAGCTGCTTTCGTTGCATCCATTTGGCGGGAAGGTGGGAGGGGGCGGGGGCTTCTTCTTTTTGTTTATAATCTTTTAAAATTTAAATTATACCTTTCCCTGGACTAGCTGGGATGAATAACTATGTATCTTAGCATGCATGATAAAGCATCCATGGATTGCATGCCTGCAATAAACAGAATACCTATTTTCAAAACAGGTTGCCCCTGCCCAAGAAAGGCTCACCTGACAATTGGCAGAATGATGGTGTGGCCTTGCATTCCCTGCAGAATAAATTTGAGAGCTGTCAGCAGACATCCTGCCTCCCTTTGATTGCACTGATGATGCACAGAAAGAGAGGCAACCTCAGACCCAGATTCTGAAGTCTTTTAGAACCTGAAAGACCGTCCTCTGTAAGAGACTAAGTGGGCCGCTACGGTGGTCACAGTGACAGTGACGGGAAGATGCCCTCTCCAATCTGAGGCTCCTTTTGTTGCAGTTACCATGCACTGCGGATTTTGAATTTGTTTTTAACAAAAACGCTTCCAAAGTCCTTTCATCTCTTCATCTTTAATCTTTTTTAAATTATGAAAATTAGCCACACTTACTACAACATTACGTTCTTGAAAAAGAAAATTTGTTATCCCCTTTTTTGCTGGTTCACATCTCTGTCTCACCTTAATTTTTTCTGTTTGAGGAAATGAACATTAATACTTGTGATCCAGCCCTTTCTTCTTTTTATTTTACACGTAAAATTTAATTATATGCATATCATGAGATTATTTTTCTTTTGCCTTTTCTTTAAAAAATGATCATAAGACTACCAGTACTTTTTAAAAAAATGAAACATGGCCCTCTTTCCAGGCCAGTTCATACAGATGTCTATTTTAATTGCTAATCACATTTACAATATCACTGTTTTCTCATCACTTCATAGTGAGCATTCTAGTCCCTGAGATTATTATTATAAGTATTTTCTGTTGCAGCATGACTATCATCTTATAAGCTTTTATTATTTTTCATTCAATGAAAAAGAACTGAAGACAGAGGGACTTTGCATAGTCAACCAGCTATAATCACGCATTTCTATAATTGCCAGGGTTGCACATTGGAATGAAAATTATAGAGATTTATATGTATAGTCTCTATATGGGACAACTATAAACACACCTTTTATGTTTTGTTGCCATTGTTTGTCATTAGATTCCGTGTGGGAATTCACTGCTGAGCAGGGGAGGGAGTACTTTCCAGCTACCATGCTATCTTGTCTGAGCTCCGTCATGAACATCAGTTACCTGGGCTTGTGCAAACTTGGGACCTGAATGATGGAATCCCTAGTCGGCCATGGTTTTCTAGTTTAGCCTTGTTAGACCATGGTCTTAGATTTTTATGAGTGAGGGAGAACCTGACTTTCAGAGTACATTAATTTAAATGCTCTCTGTGGCATCATTGTGAAATTGGGGAGGGAGGAAATGCCATTCTGATGACGTGAAAAATTTACCCAGCTCTCCCGCCTTGCCCTGCTTGCAATGTGATAAACGGTGCTCCCGGCCACATGTGTCAGGATCTTGAGTTCTCAGGAAGAATTTTCACAGTGTGATTACGGGAAACAACCAATTTCCATAAGTGAAAATGAGCATGCTTATTAATGGGGCCTTGGTTGCCTATTGCATTCAATCACGTTTATAACCAGCAAGGCGAATGATTGTATTGCATGATTTAGAGTTTACACAATTACCACCGCACAGCCCAGCTGGCTGTACTAGGGGCTGGGAAAGAAGCATATGTGGTCCTTTTGCAGGTAATAAAATGGAAAATCCAATTTGCAATTGCAGAATAAGCCTCTGAGTGATAGATGATCTTCATAGCGGCGTCGGTCAGGGGGTCACCGCTAATCAAGGTGCTGCCTGGCTCCCCCAGTGGCCCGCTCCTCCCTACTGAGGAGTGAGCAAAGTGAGTTTGTGTCTGCGAGGCAGCCAGCGTGTCTGTAGATGCACCACTTTGGAGCCTATTAGATCCTCTTTGTCACAGTGCTTAATCCTGCTGCCTGGTCCTTGTTAGAACACCACCAGGGCACCGCTCAGCCTTCTAATAAAGGGGCCAGGGGAGGGCTCCTTGCTGGATGCTCCTTGCTGGATGCATTGAAGCATGCCGTGTGAGGGCGATTGCAGGCTGACTGACAGCGGGACGAGATGCTGCCTGCCTGTTATTACTTAAAAGGGAACACACCCCAGACAGCTGACAGACAAGCTTCACCAAGGCGATGGGAACTTGTTGCTAGGCCAATATGAGACAGATGTCATCTTTTCTCACAGCATAATGGCCCATCTTCACTCTAATTATATTAGCCTTCTTCTGAAATTGCTGCATGCCAGACCGGGGCAGAGTGAGGTAAGAGAACCCAGAGACAGATAGCTCCCTGGACGGGTTGCAGCTGCACAGAAGTAGGGATTGTGTTAACTACCAGTGACGTTAAGTTGAAAAGCAAAAGATGCTCATCCCATCATGCCCGGCTCCCATGATCATTCTGGGGAGATGCTGCTCTTTTAGAATCACCTGTAATTTCCATCCTGGTCCCAGGTAATTGATTCCTCCTTCAAGGTTTGTCGTGGGCCGTCCATGTGTTCTTCACTGTCCTTCATCAAACAGGAAGCTGATGTTTTGTTTTTCTCTTCAGTGAACTTGAACCATTCTCTTCTCTCAGACACGCCTCCCCCTCAGTTCATCTTGGGCTGTGAGGGCCCCTGTATTTGCTTCAGCAGCACTGATACTAAAATCAGCAAAAGATAAAGGCATAGGGTGACTCGGTTCTCCCTCTCCACCCCGCAGCACAGAGAGCAGAACAGCAGAATGGATTCAAAGTGATGGAAATGGTGATGCTGATGAATAATATCCCATGGTCCTCTCTGCTTCCCCTCACTCTCACACATCGGGTTATGACTCCTTTTCCCTGAAGGGAGCATGTCTGGCTTACAGTCAGCATCCCCTCTGTGCTCCAGTTAGCAGCAGTCATTAGCAATCCTCTGTGCCTCTCCCGTCTGCACTGACAGCACTAAATAGAGACATCACCAGGGACTGACAGATCTCCAGGGGGCTGCGGGCTTAGACAGAAGGGTATGGCTGACCTTTCCTGGCATTATTCCCTTAGGTTTGCCTTCCAAGTGTGGCAGCGAAGGAGCATAGGATCTTTGTGCATTATTTTCAGAAGCTTGCCATGAAAGACTGCAGGGTTTGTAAGACGCTTGCAGGTAGTTAAACAGAGGCTATACCCATGCTTTAATGTCTTGGTAGTTGGTTGGCAGTAGACTGTAGATTCTTTTTTCCTGTAGAAATGTGAAGCTGGATCTTAAGTTCAAGGATGCTACATTGAAAATTTGTTTGTATCATACTTAATTATTTTTTGAGACAGAGTCTATGTAGACCAGGCTAGCCTAGAACTCATACCGTCCTGTCTCAGTTTCTTTCCCTAGCATTTTTGATATGAACCACCATGCCAGCTTATCCTTGTGTTTTCAAGTTACTGGAGCAAGCTTTAGAACACAACAGAAAGGGGCTCCTGATATAGTCCATAAAAAGAAGCCAGCCCCCTTTCCTAACTGTCTGTGTCAATCAAATGTGAACTTTGAATAACTGATGCTGGCCCATGACATCTTCCCCAGTCTCTTACACTGACCCTGGAAATCCAGCACAGTCAGAAATCCTTTTTGCCTCAACACAGCTTGCCTTTGAAAGTCCCCGCTCCTCTATGTGAAGTGATGAAGACCTCATATTCCTGTGGTCCCTGTCTAAACCACACATTCGGAGGAAGCCATTGCTTGAGCCTCAGTTCATGGTATTGGGCGAATGATGCAAATGCCCTGGATGCTTCTGCAGAATAGAACCGCACCAGGTGAAATTCAGCTGTACTTCTCAGCAGGGTAGCGAGCATTAGGGGCAGAAATGGAAGAGAGTTCGCACAGAATTCCCTCCTATTGGGGGAATCCGTTTTGTTTAGAAGTCAGTTTGTGTCCTAATTCCATCAATCTGGAGTATTTACCACCTTGTCTCTCCCTTCCACCTCTGTGTTGGAATGCAGATGCTTTCCCAGTGATCTTTCTTTGTTTCATTGTTGTCTTGAGGCTAAGTGAGTAGGAAGAACTTCGATGCAGGAAGATGACAATATGACACCCCAGGTGGGTGTGTTAGAGGGGTTTGTTCACCTCAGCTTATTACTGAATTGTTACGGTAGTGACTAATACCTAGTACAAGGGATCTTGCTTAGGTGGACGTAGAGTGTATATTGTTTATGAAAGATACAACATATAAGGAATATGGACTTACCTTTTGAAATTTTTATCACCATCCTCTTTAGGATAAGGGGACTCAGAAGGAAGTGACACTCTGTCTTAGTGACAGAGTGGTATTGGAAGAGATGACTTAGGATTTAAAACCTAGATCATAAGAAGAAACCAGAGCTACAGAAAAGTGCAAATGAGAGATTAGCCTCCCTCTTAGGAACCCCAGAAGCACTCCCTCTCCCAGAGTACACGACATGGCCACCAAGGTGAGTGGCCCCTTGCCAGCAGCATCAAGCTCTGCTTGGCTCCTCAACTGAGCAGCGTGTTTGCGACCTTTGAACTTCCACCTATTCTGGAAGCTCCCAGACTCAAGATTTGGAGAATCGAGCTCATTAATTTTCCGAGTGATATAATAGCTGACTAATGTTTAATCGTTAAGATGAGGAAATTGATAGTATTGATAATCTTCTAGAGCAATGCATCTGCTTATTTTTGCACTTTATATCAACAAAATCAGTTTCTTTGGGAAGATGTGATGAATTACTTCTCTAATATTTAGTAATATGTCTTCTTTAAAAGTTATTTGTAGGCTTGTAGAAGTTTATTTTTTATTTTTGAGATTATAATTTAATTATAATGTTTCTCCCTTCCCTTTCCTACTTCCAGATCCTCCCACACACCCCTCATCCTTTAATATCATGACCTCTTTTTTCATTAATATTTTTCTTTCTTTTTTCAATTTTTATAACAAAAAGGAAAGAATCAAAGTATTCTTTGTTTTAAGAAGAAACAAGTATAACTACTTTGTAGCAAAAATTTTGGAGCTGGTGAGATAGCATAGTCCGTGAAGTCCATGCCCTATAGGCCTGAGAATCTCAGCTCAAATTCCCAACACTGTGTGAAAAGCTAGGCCTGGGCATAATGGTGCAGTCTTATAATCCTGACACTGGGCAAGACGGGAGGATCATAGGGCTTGCCGGCCAGTTGATTTCGGTAACCTCCAGGTTCATTGAGAGATACTCTGAAAAGTAAGGTGGAAAGTGAGGAAAACACCCAACCTTTGTTCCTAGCCTACACACATGTGCTTGCACTCATGTGGGCATGCAGACACATACACACCACACGCACACACACATGCATACACTACATATCACGAAAGAAAATAATTTTTGTTGTTGATCCCTTCATTCCCAGAGCTCAGACGAACTGGAAAATTATTTGTGTTGGTTTCCTTGCATCTCAAGAATGTATTTTTGTTGTCCTTACCATCAATTCTGAGAAAATGCCAGTAATGCTTCAGACAAGTGACATGTGACAGCATGTCACTTGGCGTGTCTTGAGAAGGGTAATTGCTGAGAGTCTCTGTTCAAACAGCCCTTGGCGCAGAACAGAAGACTGAAACTGGACCTCTCAGGAAAAGGCTGTGGGGACTCTCCAGGTGAAGCCACATCCATTCCTGCTGTAGAAGTATTCTGACTTTGATCTTGTCTTCTGTCGACTGACAAGCGGAAGGAAATACCTTCATGGTTCCTTTGCTATTTTTGAGGAGTCCAAAAGTTGGGGCAGGGAGATGAGATTGGTCATGAGTAGGTGATACACAGGTGGGAGGGAACTTCCAAGCATCAGTGCTTCATTAACACATCGATCTAGATGGACACGCAGATGGATTGTTTTGGCCACAGAAAGAGAACAAGGTTTGGAACGAGATTCAGATTTCTGTGCTGACATTTTCTGACCTGGGGCATATTAGTTCATTCACCCCAAATGTCCATTTCTTCCCCTATAAAGTGATGTCAGTAACTGACCTCGGAGATGGCTAGAAAATTAAATGAGGGAGTAATTTTCTAAGGTAATTTGTAAACTGATTAGAGCGACACAAGCGTTAGCCTCCATCATCACCATGTTAATGAGACTCACTTAGGACTGATTTCCGATGTGCTCATCAGGCTTGAGGGGAGATACAGGGTAACACGGCAGTGTGATGGTGCACTCCCGTCACCTCACTTGGTTTTGTGCTCGATGAAGAACGTTCTGTCGATATGGTTTGCCTTAGATCCACTAACACTAGTAGAGCACCATTAATAAAAACCCAGAGACAGAAATTGGGATTCAGCTTGAAGGTCAGAAAAGCAAAACAGCCAGCCATTGGCTCTTACCTCTACCTCAGTCCAAAATGGCGATCCTACCTTCAGGAGTCTCAGAATGAGACTGTGAGTGAGAGCTGTTTGCTCCCATTTAGTCTGGTGCTGGGACTAAGGGCGTGCACCACTACCGCCTGGTTTCTATGGCAAGCTAGTGTGTCTACTGGGATTAAAGGTGTGTGTCATTGCTGCCTGGTCTATAAGGCTGGCCAGTGTGGCTGTTTTACTTATCTGATCCTCAGACAAGCTTTATTTATTAAAATACAAATGAAATGCCACTACACACTAGCCTCACCTGGAGGTCTCCAATGTTATCTCTTCTCTCAATCTTTTCTTTTAGAGAATAAACGTTTTTTGTTATATACATGGGTGGGTATGTGCTTGGTTGGGTATGTCCATGGGTGAATCAGTCCATGGCTATGAATACAAGGTACCCTTGGAAGGCAGAGGTGCTGGATTGCCCTGGAACTGGAGTTAAAGGAGATTGTGAGCCATTTTATGTGGGTGTGGGGAAGCAAACCTGGGCCCTGTGCAAGAGCAGTGTACTATCCTAACTGCTGAGCCATCTCTCCAGTCCCTCTTTCAGTCTTGTATAAGACTCTTAGTCTCTGTAGGAAAACCTAGAAAAATAAGACATACTATACTGGACAAAGCATCTTCTTAAATTGGTGCTTGTGAACCTTTTTGTTTCTTCTCTTCCCCTCCCCTTCCCCTCCTCTTCTCCTCCCTCCCTCCCTGTTCCCTTCCTTTCCGTCCTTCCTTTATTCCTCCCTCCCTCCATTTGGTATCAGTTTCTTGAATCAGGGTATCATTATCAACACTGCTTATTTGTACCAGTAAGATTTGGGCGAAGAGCTTGAAAAAATAAAATAAAAATGGCTTAGCGTACAGAAGGACTTCTTCATGCTTACCCTGTTGGATGACAGAACCTTCAACTTCCCTTTCCTTCTCTCCATCTTTTCAGGCAACTTGGATCTAACTGGTCAGAAGCAGGTCTTCAAAGCAGAGAACAACCCCTGGGTCACCCCAATTGCTGATCAGTTCCAGCTTGGTGTTTCCCATGTTTTCGAGTATATCCGTTCCGAGACCTACAAGTAGTAAGTAAACTATGCTATTCTTAAACATCAAGCGGATTTTAAAATTAATTTTTTAAATATTTAAATGTGTTTTCTAAAAAAAACATCTTGGCGTGTTTTTTCTATTAGTTGGTAGTGAGCACATAGCATTGCTAAATGTTTTACTGAAAGCTCGAGGTGGTAATTGTCTTTGATAGATGTACAGTATTTTTACTTGACATGTTCAAGGGCATTTTTGCCAGTTCTGTGTAGAGAATTTTTAAGGTATTAAATTGGTTAAATATCCATGGTACTCCAGAAACTTAAGCAGACATGTTAAGATCAGAGTACCCTTTACTGTTGTGTGTAGGAGAGTTACACATGTTGAGAAAAACCTTGTTAAGCCTTTATTTATAAATCTGTAGAGAATACCAGGCCAGCCTATTCAGTGGTCAGAAGGTTTTACGCTAGTGCGATAACGAGCTCCAGTGGAAACAGGACAGACAGAAGACAAGGAGGGAAGAGAAAGAAGAACCAGCCAGTTTAGGTCATGGCTACACCGTATCTCAAGTCCCCCACCTTAAGGTTAAGGGGGACCATGGGAAGCCCCTCCCACAATACCTAATTATTCCCACAGCTCTCTTCCTCGTGTTTCAGGGTTCATGGGTATCCTCCTACCTCCCTCCTGCTTGTGCTGTCTTCTGTCATTTTTCGATCCCCCCCCAGCTCCTGCTCCCTAAGATGTTCATTTATCTCAATGCTTACCTGATTCCTAGTGCAGAAGGCTAGTGTAGTTTTAACCATCTTCAGGGAGACTTGAGAAAAATCCAGTTGTATTTTAATCTGCTTCTATTTTCAGCTCCAATTTAGCATCCTGACTGCTAGAGCAAAGCAAGAATATCAATAAAGAATTGCTCCCTCAAGAGTCTCTTGGTTTCTTTTTGAGAATAGAAAGAGTCCTACCCCCACTCCCAACTGAAAACAGTTCCCATCAAGTCTGTACCTGGCCAGTGGGTCTGGATCAGGTGACAGGACAGCGCCTGTCGCTGTAAATGGCCAGCTGTCATTCTGCAGTCTTCCAGCAGGGGTGCTGTGGAGAAGACTATGCTTAGAAAACTAAATGCTCTGAAGCTCTGGGAATGTAGCTCAGTGGCAGACTGGCACAGGAAGGCAGAATTTACATAGAAGCTGACAAGATGGCAGCACTTCCCTGTAGGTAAAGCAACTACAGCATGCTTTTTAGATAATACTGAGACATTCATAAGGCAAGCCCTCAGAATAATGTACATGTACAGTTTGTTATTGTGTATGGACTGAACAGGTATGTACAGTGATTAAATTCCAGATTTTCAAAAATGCAAATATAGCTCGGTCTTGGAAGTTGTTTAGTTAATGAAAATGTGTGAAAATATAATTGCAATTTAACAGATTATTTTGTGCTTCTTGGTAATTATTGCCATCATAGTTTTTTTTTTTTTGTTCCTTCCTCACAGCTGATAATTTTCTATTAGCAAATGCAAGGCTATGGAACTTTTTATATGTGGTAATATGCAGAAAAGTGCCCAGACCAGCCTCTATTAATTCAGAGGTAGAGGAAGCATTGCTTTTTATTCCAATTAACAACTTTTAATTTAGTCTAAATTAATTTATAATTTACAGAAGATTAGAATTCATTGTGTATGAAAGTGCTACTACGTTGAATTTCATTTATAAAGATTAATCTGTGAGTTCCTGGGGTTTATGGTACCTCAGAGTCATTATTAGGCAATTAATCACCATTATACATCTTATCAATCGATTCAATTGATTCAATCCTAGTTAGGATTCTGAATGGAGAAGGGGTATATTGTTTACATAGTTCATTGGTAGTCATTTTAAGATGAATACATGATGATTTTAATCAGTAACATATACATGTGTGTGTGCATGTATATATTATATATGTATGTGTGTTTACCTGTGTGTTTGGGGGTAGTGTACAGGTACTACAGTGTGCATATATGTGTATATGTGTGTGTGTCTGTGTATGTGTGTGTCTGTCTGTCTTGTGTGTGTGTGTTTACCTGCATGTTCGGGGGTAGCGCACATGTACTGCAGTGTACACATAGGTGTCAAGGGTGACTTTGGATGTCAGCCCTTGCTTTCTTCCTTGTTTAAGATGGGATCTTAGTGTTGTGTATGCCAGACAAAGCTACCTGAGAGCTTAGCAATTCTCCTTTTCTATCCCACTTGTCACCATAGGAGCGCTAGTGAGTGCTGTGGTGTCTGTGTCCGGTTTTGTGTGAGTTTTGAGGAGCTGACACACTTGCATGGCGGGTGTCTTGCCTGTTGAGCACTCTCCTCAGCCCTGTTGTTTATATTCTCACCTCCACTGTTAGCATCCTCGCCTTGAGGGTTGGTGTAATGAAGCAGTTTGTGTATTATAAAACTATCTTTTCTGTTAGACTAACTTCCGTAGAGTTAAATCAACATTGAGAAGTGTGAGGAAGCTTCCAAAGACCTTCCAAAAGGTCTCCTTTTTAGGGGACTGCCCACTACTCTATTCAGTGCTGAAGGGCAGGGTACACTGTGACCTCTTCCCCACTCCTTGGGACAGAAGTGAATGTTGACGGCTTTTTTTATTTCAGCTTTTTAAACCATATTCTCTCATCAAAACTAGCATCATTTTTAAGATACGCTGGGCCAAAATATGGATCATTAGGCAGTTAAGACGCAGAGTCAGGTCTTAGTCATAAAGCACTTGCTTGCCCAGCACTGTTCTCCACCACACATCCTCACGAGTTAACATACGGGGTTGTTTGCAGCCTGGGAGTCTCTGCAAGGACATGGACAGACAGACGCCCCCTCGTGGTTATTAGCACCCGCCTCCATTCCTTTACAGCCACAGCAGCATTGCATAGCGTCCTTCTATCAGAAACTATAGTATTCTTATTCTAAAAATCTAAAACTACTTTTCCAAGTTTGACAAGAGACCGTGTGGCTATTTATTCATGGCTCTCATTATCTTTGACTTGCAACTTTCATGTCTAGTGCCTAAGTCTTAGGTTCTCAAAGAACCTAAAGTTTTATATTTCTTTTGTGTGGGGGTGGGTAGGGGTACCTGTTCATGTGTGTGTATGCTTGTATGTGAATATGTGCACATGTGTATGCAGTTTAGAGGCAGATTCTGGGTGTCATTCTTTAGGAATGCTGTCCACTGAGACACGGTCTGTTCCTGGCCTGGAGCTTGTCAAGATGGACAGGCTGCTTGGCCACCGAATCCCAGGACATCACTGTTTCTGCTTCCCCAACACTGAGATTACAAACCTAAGTGGCTCTTCTGTATGGGTGCCGGGAATCTACCTCAGCCTCATGCTTGCCAGAAAGCACTTTGCCAACTATCATTTCCTCCCAGCCATCCTTATAATTTCTAATAATTACTACTTTGTTTCTTTAACTCTTTTACTTTAGCTGATATATCCTATCTCCTCTATTTAAAAATAATGTGTATACATATATGCACTTATATTAATATAACGGCCACATATTAAAGATACATATACACCTATGAAAACACAGTTTGATTTAGGCTTTTGAAATTTGAGGATAAATTTCTCCCTCCTTTTTCCCCTATCCAATTTATCTTTTACCTAGGTGGAAACAGGAAAGGATTAGGGAACATTCCAGAAAGTTTTCTTTTCATACTGGTGATTGAAAAATTTCCCAAGCATCTTTGGCACTTTTAAGCACATCCTCAAGATGGCCTGGATATAGGGATGTGACAAGCGCAAGGCTGGCTCATCTGGTTTACAGGCTCTGATGGGCTACAGGAAGAAACGTAGATACTCGAAATGGACAGAGAATTGGTGATTGGGCAGAAATAAAGCCCTAGGGTCTTAGAGATGATTTCACTTGATACAAAGAGAAGCTTAGTCAGTGAAGCAGGAAGAAGAGCAATAGGTGTTGGTAGCTAGGATGTTTTGTTTATTTTTTTTTCATAGAGTGTGTGTGTGTGTGTGTGTGTGTGTGTGTGTGTGTGTATGTGTTTACGACATACATGTTGAGGTCAGAGGACAATTGTAAGGAATGGATCCCCTCGTATTGTAGTCCCCAGGAGTTTAATTCCAGTTATCAGACCTGTGTACAGGCACCTCTACCCAGTGATCTATCATCCTATGAGCCATCTCACCAGCCCTGCCATATGGCTCTTCAGAGATGATCTGAAGGATGCACTCTGGGTGTTCATTGGTCATAGCCATTTCTCAGGTGGAGACTGCTCTGTGTTCACCTGTCTTCTTGCTTCAAGGGGAAGATCCTGACTGTTGTCATTGTGTTGCTCATTATGTCTTGTTCCACTGTTAATGTAACATAAGTGGCTGAGCCTGGAGTCAGGAAACGCATGTAAACACCATAGCATTTTCATTCTGTTGTTGAGGCACACATCACCTTTTAACTCTTTTGGGGACGGTACCTATTCACCTATTTATTTCTATTTGACTTCTTTGATGTCTGTAGAAATTTGATGGACCCATCACTGCTTGTTACCTTTTTATTTTTTTCCTACTGAAGGAGCAGCCGGGCTGAAGTCTGAGCCCTTGACAAGATCTGCTGTGAAAGGGAGTAGCTCGCACTTCCCACATTTTCATCTAGGCGTGCACACAGCGACTGCAACCATTTTAAAAGCTGACAAGTTCACTCTTGTCAACAAGTTAACAAAAGGAGACATTTGACAAATGCTGGGCTGAAGATGTGTTAGTTGAAAGAGGCCTTTGGAACACGGGCTTCCCCATGAAGGGTGCAATTTGCAGAGTGTGGCAAGCCCACATTCTCATTCCCAACCTGACTTTGACACAAAAGATGCTTCTTTCTCATTCTTATACCGTGTGACTTGCTTTTCTCCCCGGGGAAATATGCCCCCTCAGGGGCTTCTCCTTTCCTGTGAGTTAATGGAAACAGTGCCTGAGGGCAGGTGGGCAGATACGGAAAACCACCAACAATTTATTTCTCTTCACTGGGGAATCCAGCAGAATCAGCCATCTTGTTTGATTTATGAGAACTAGTTATTTTATCTGCATGTAGAATTAAAAAAAAAGTTACCTTTCCTTCTGCACTGTGGGCAAACCTGTCCCAGGATATAATGGACATAAATGGGCTTTATTAATCAACTAATACATCGTCTAATAGGTGCTGAGTCAGCAGCCTAGAAGTTCTTTAAGTCACCAGTACATCTGGGACCCAGTCTGTGCATCTGGGACCCAATCTGTGTACGCTTACCAGTGTGTCTGGTACCCAGTCTTTTTACCCTTTCCATTGCATCTGGTACCCAATCTGTGGGCCCTTCCCTAAACATCTGGGACCCAGTCTTTGTATCCTTACCAGTGTATCTGGGACCCAGTCTTTGTACCCTTACCAGTGTATCTGGAACCCAGAATGTGGGCTCTCTCACTCTAAGACAACCTTGTGAAGCAGGGAATCATATCTAATGAAAACTCTGAAAGCCTTTTAGATTTTTCTAAGAAATTGTAAATGGATACACAAAGCTAGCAGATAGTTTTATGACGGTCTTCAGAAAGACCAAGGAGAGAGTTGAACCATCAGGACCTTTTGGTTCCCTCTGTGAATTTTACATACTGGTAAACAGTACACAGAACATTGCAGAACTTTTCATTTTAATTATTGTATCTGAAAATAATTCAAATTAAGCCACACGAAAACAATACTTCTGTACAGTAGATGTGAACAGGAAGGACCAAAGCTTTCCTTAAAGCTTTGATAAAGAGATTGTTTTTAATCTTAGAAGTTGACTATACTCTACTCCCAGTCATTTATATGTTCTTTATATTGCTACATATGTATAGTTGGCTTCCTATTTTAATTTAATAAATGTATCATATT
Source organism: Dicrostonyx torquatus (assembly GCA_028555095.1). Lineage (NCBI taxonomy): Eukaryota > Metazoa > Chordata > Mammalia > Rodentia > Cricetidae > Dicrostonyx > Dicrostonyx torquatus. The sequence goes on along the minus strand of JAQHUG010000023.1, from coordinate 1,058,081 downwards.
TTCCCCATAATATAAGATGAATTTCAAACTTTTGGCACCTTCGGTCCATTTTGTCTGCACATGTCTTTAACAAGGATCAGTACAACCAGCCAGTAGTGGCGCACACCTTTGATCCCAGCACTCTGGAGGCAGAGACAGGTAGATCTCTGTTCTTCCAGGGGTCAGCATGGTCTATAAAGCCAGTTTCAACACAACCAGGATTACACAATGAAACCATGTCTCAAAAACCAAAACCAACCAAACAAAATGACAAGGGTTGCTACAAAGTATCAAATGAAAAAGAAAGCCATTGAAAGTATTAAATTTTGGATAGGATTGTGTCACATCTCTTTACTTTGTGAAGGCACAGCAACAAAACCACCAGGACTCTTAGGTGGAGTTGGGAGGTCGTGGTCTGTCAAACCTCAGACAAGTCACAACTGACTCTTTGTCCGAGGCTGCAGAGGCGGCCTTCCATACATGTTGACCTTTGAGACATTTTTAAACCTTGCTGATCTTCTACACGAGACCCATTCCCTCAAACTGCACCGAGCCTGAGACTGCACCTCCACCTCTTCTTTCAAAAGGGTGTGTCTTCTGCAAGCACCAGCCACAACCCTTCACTAACAACTGATGCAGTCCTTAGGTGTGTTTGGGGTTGACTTGTAGACAAAGACATACAGACAGGTACAAATTAAATCCTCTTCAGTGACTCAGAACTCAGTGTTCAGTATGGATTTGGGCATGTTATAGGAAGGTGCATATCCGCTTTCCATAGCTGAGCAGTTCTGATCTGCCAGGCTCTGTCCACTGTGATGTTCTTCTGTGCTATGAACCCACATGGTGGGGCCAAGAAGTATGGACTTGAACCAAAATCAATCTTTTCTTCCTTTAAGTTGATTTTCTCAGACATTGTGTCACAGTGATGGAGAGATAACAGCTATACAGGCAAACCTCAGCTGCAGGTCCTCTCTGAACGTTCAGTAGCCAGCTTCCAAGATAGCCCCCAGTTTTTAGATTCCCACTTGGTGTCCGCATCTTGGTACATTGTACCATTGTGTATCTCTCATAAATGAATAAAATAGAATAGTTTATCTCTGCCAGAGAGAAAAACAGAAGAAATATAATAAGACCTCAGAGAATTAAGGATCATGATGATATTGGTAATTGTGAGGGTTGGTTCCAAGAACAAAGAATCAGTCATTTGCAAACATAAAAGCATGACGTCATCACCACATTACCATCTTTCTTGAGTTTTATTAGCCTCCATGTTGTAAAACTTCCAAGGTCAAGGTCATTTCCAAGATTACTTGCAGAGCTGGAGTGATGACTCAGCAATTAAGAGCCCTCTCTCAGGGTACCTGGATTCAGTTCCCAGAATTTATAGAGCATCAACCAATAGCCTGTAACTCAAGACCCATGGGATCATATGGTCTCTTTTGGTCTCTGCAGGCGCCTGGACATACGAGCACATGAGCTCACAAAATCAAACACCCATACACTGGAGAGAGAGAGAGAGAGAGAGAGAGAGAGAGAGAGAGAGAGAGATCTTTTAAAAAAATGTTTGAAGCTGTTTGCTTGAGTGACGGTCTTGTTTCTCTCTAAATAAATGTAACTCTCTTAGAGCTTGACTAGGCTGGCTTTGTTAAGGTGACGTCTTTAAATCATAAAATCCCATAGCTTTCATTTTTCCCCATATAGCAAATGGACTGTGAGCACAGAGTTTAAGAATGTTTATGTAATATTGACGGTCGATCTTTAGTTGCTCAGCTCTTTCTCTGTCTGGCCATAATTGTTAATTGTCCTAGTAAAACCACGCCTCCCTTTGTGGGTAACAGGAGATACATAGACTGTTGGAGGAAGAATGTGAAATATTTTTCTCTGTCTTCCATTTTTTTTGGAAAATCAATAAGTTTTGCATTGAAGGATTTTTTTTCCTTTCTGCTTTGTGTCTTAAAATTATTAATTTCACATAACTAATATTTTTATTTGGACATATTCATAATTTATTCTATAAACAGTTTTTATTTTATTCTTTTAAACATGCTTATAAAGATATGTTTTCTCTACTCTTGTATTAAATAATTTAATTTTTATAAAGAAAGGTGCTTTCCGTTTGACATTTCTCATGCCCTGGTACTCTGCGAGTTACACTTGATATTCTCCACCCACCACACCTGTGAAGCTCAAACGTGAATTCTCCTATACTTAAAAATCGGCCTTTATTCTCAATTATGCCACAAGGACATGTGATCAACTATGTTCATAGCAGCATTGTTTATCATAGCCAGAACCTGGAAACAACCTAAATGCCCCTCTACTGAAGAATGGATAAGGAAAATGTGGTACATTTACACAATGGAATACTACACAGCAGAAAAAAATAAAGACACCTTGAATTTTGCAGGCAAATGGATGGAGCTAGAAAACATCATTTCGAGTGAGGTAACCCAGACCCAGAAAGACAATTATCACATGTGCTCATCATAAGTGGTTTTTAAACATAAAGCAAAGAAAACCAGCCCACAAACCACAATCCCAGAGAACCTAGACAACAATGAGGACCCTAAGAGAGATATACATGGGGCTAATTTACATGGGAAGTAGAAAAAGACAAGATTTCCTGAGTAAATTGGGAGCCTGGAGACCTTGGGAGAAGGTTGAAGGGGAGGGGAGAGGCAGGGAGGAGAGCAGAGAGAAATGTAGAGCTCAATAAAAATCAATAAATAAAAAATATTATAAGCACTAGGGAGCACATTTACATTGTAAAGACATAATTTTATACTAAGTATTTGATATTTGTACATTTGAGTAAAAAATACTTAAGTGAAAAAAAACATCCTTTAGAATCTTGCTGGTGTTCCAGGTGTCATCTATACAAAATGACACTTGATAATATCCTAGTCTGGAATGGTTTCCATCTCGACATGCTTAGGTAGAAATCCAGACTTTGGAAGTGGTCCTTTCTGATGTCCACATTGACTGTCGTGGTTTTCCTCGGGTCCTCTAGTGTGGTCAGGCCTTGAGGATACGCATTTCCTGAGATTCTGCAGGGACCTGGTGGTACCAAGGTTGACAGGAGGTGAAGCCCTGTGCTTTGCTCTTTTCTCAGTGATTCCTGCGGTTGTCATTAGAAATTCCTGGTTAACCAGAGTGGGGGCACACCTGCTCTGTCAGTGGAGGACATGTTTATTCTGAACTTTGCCCACAGAATGCATCAGTTGATCATTTTAAAGTGTGGAGCAGCCTCTTCCCCTTCTATCTCTTTCTTTTCCCGTTCTCCTTCCTCTCCCTCCTCTTTCTTGTCTCCCATTCCATTCCGCTTTTCCCACCCTGTTCCTCCTCCTCTTCCTCTCCTTTCTTCTCTTTCTTTTCCCCTCTCTTCTTCCTTTTCTCCCTCCTGTTCCTCTTTCTCTTTCCTCTCCATCCTCCTCCTTCCTTCTCTCCCTGCTTCTTCCTCCTCCTCCTCCTCTTCCTCCTTTTTCCTCTCCTTTTGCTTCAGTGTCCCTCCCCTTCCTGTCTTCTCTGCCCCTTCACTCCCTCTCTTGATTGTTGATATTCAGACTTGCACTGAGCTTGAGTATAGCCTGGGATGCGTGGCATGCCACACTTGATGTCATTTTAAGACTAGTACAATATGTATAATTTCTCACACTTAACAGGAAGAAAATAAACACCAACTAGACTCTATCCACATTCCCCAAAGGAAATATGTCAGGTGACTTCCTATTCAAGAGGAACTGTTCTGAGTTCCATGATTAGATAGTAGTCACTTGCTATAATCACTTAGACCCGTAAGATATTGACATCTTCAGTGACAAAGATAGCCCTCCATATTGATAATCTTTCTCAGATTCCCCAATTTGAGCACTCAGAGCTCGATGCTTTCTATCCAACTACAGTGAATTATTGCTTGAATTTAGTTTTTTTATTTGAGAGATAAATTAAAAAGTGGCACTTTTATATGATCAAACTAAACTGCCTCTGGTTTCTATTCTCCACATAGTTGTATCTTATTTTATTGTATGCTTGCTTTTTACTGAACCCCAATCTCTTACTTTAGTTGGACATTGTTGGAGGTGTTATTTATTTATTACTATTATTTTTGGCAGTTAAGTGTTTTTCCTTGTTGTCAGGCATATGGGATCAGAATGAATTATGTTATGAAAGGAGTTTCAACCAACTTTGTCAGATAAAAAACTTAAACATAAGTTATATTCACAGGCATTTGTCAGGGTTCCAACTTACTCATCAAGCATCAGGGAGGTAATTTTTATGTTTTATTATGTTGTGCTTGTATATTGTTTCATGTATGATTTTAAGATTTATGGTATTAAAAATGTTTGTGATAAAATAGCTGCTCACTAGTATAGCTATTTTTAACTAGCTTCCTAATAGTAATATGTGAAGCCCATACTAGTATTGTGATAATTCTATTATCTTTAAAATATCCAATATGTAAACCTATACTTCAGTCTCTGCCCAATTAGATAGTGGTTGGTTAGTGGTTGAATCAGAGGCCAATTATGAGTTTTTCATGATAGGCTAAATAAATGACTACTCTGGCTTTTAAAAATTATTATTTTGTCTTTTTATAGAGGTTTCTGCTCTGATAATTTTACCTTAATTATTGGCATTGGTTTACTGGCATTGACACTGGCATTTGACTTACCATACCAGAATGCAAGCCAGTAGTCCCAGGCCAGCTGTCAGTAGGGTTGGTTTCTTCTGAGGGCCAGGAGGCAGGGCCTGTTCAAGCCTGTCGCCCTGGTATGTGGGTTCCTCTCTTCCTGCTGTGTGGGTGGGTTTTTCTTCTCATCCTGGTAGATGGATGGCTCTTTTTCCCTGCCCCTTTTCACCTATTTTTCCTTTTATGTCCTTCTGTTCTGTGGCCAAATTTACTTTTTTTTTTTTTAACAAAAAGATCACCAGTCCTGCTGGGTTTAGACCCATCCTAATGGTCTTAGTTTACTTGATTTCTTCTATAACAACACTGTGTTCAAACTTGATCACTTTCTGAATTTAGGGTAGGATTTAGTAGATCTTCATCAAGTAATAGGGCTGATGGGAGAGAACATCACCCCCCACTCCATAACATTGTTATCCAAATGCTGTACGATCATCCTACCCTCGTCTTTGTGGTCTTGCATTGCGTTCCCACCTATGCCCCCTCAAGATTGGCATCCAGAGTAACATGTCCCTGCAAAGCACTTCCCCACCCATTCCCCATCAAGATTGGCATCCAGAGTAGTGTATCCCTGCTTGGCATCCGGAGTAGCATGTCCCTCCAAAGCACGGTTTTCACCATGATTGCCACAGGCTGGCTCCCACAAGGTTTTGATGCAGGCGAATGGTTTTAAGGATAAATCTTGTCAAAATCTAAGCTGGTCTGAATTTGAAGGTACCTTGTGGATGATGGAAAGCTAAGAGAATGCCCATCTTTGGCTAGAGGGTTCAACAGGGAAATTTTCATAGATTGTTGCCCACAGGACTTCATTTTATTTCCTATATAAGGAGCATATTAGTTTTTTTTCTTGTCCCAGTGACCAAGCATCTGATAGACAACATAAGAGGAAATGTTTGTTTTGCCTTAGATTTGGTTTCTGGGATGCCAGTCTATCAAGATAGAGGGACAGTGGCAGAGCAAAACTGTGCACAGATAATAGCCAAGGAGCAGAAATGGTTACCATGCTTGTTCAGATGGCTTTCTCCATTGTTCCTTTACACTCTATCCGGGTCCCCAGCCTGTGAGATTGGCACCACCTATGTGTAGGGCATGCCTTCACCCTTAGTCCGCTGTAGAAGTGCCATAACAGATCCACCCACAGGCATCCCAACAATCCTGGGGGTTTCTAAATAGGGCCAAGTTGACCACAACAATGTCACAAAGAGAGAGATGCAGTCTGGAGGGCTTTTGTGTCCCTTGAACGCTCCCAGTAGACATGCACTGTTTTAGGGGATGTTTTCAGCCCTATGTGACACCTGTTGGAGTTTCTCCTGTAAGTGCGCAGGTGCAGTCTGTCTCAGCCTGGAGTCCAGCACTCATAACTGGAGCTGGAATACTCTTTAAAATCATTGTTCCCACTTTGACGCATGAGATCCCTGGGTGAATGGGCAAGATGACGAGCACTACAGAGTTCTTTTCTCTTGGTGCTAGACTACTTTGCTTTCCTAGCATAGCCATTTCAAAGATAAAGGACCTGTTTTCATACTATGCAACATGAGACTGTAAAGACACGGTGACTCTGCTGTGAAACCCTGAAGACAGAGAAAGGAGGGAAGGCTCTGGGTAGTGATTCTTTCTTATTTATTTATTTAATGATAGGCTTACTTTTTAAGTCATGAAACAGCACATGAATTCTAAAGAGAATATTTATAGCCTATGTTGGTCTTAGAGGAAGTTTCAAGGAAGGGCTGGAGACATAGTTCAGCCTCTAAAGTGCTTGATGACCTGTGTTCAAGCCCCAGAACCCACATTAAAAAGAACATGACGGCACACGCCTTTAACCCCAGAACTTGGAAGGCAGAGGCAGGTGGATCTCTGTGTGTTTGAGGTCAGCCTGCTCTACAAAGCAAGTTCCAGGACAGCAAGGGCTCTGTTACAAAAAGAAACAAGACAAAAAGTTGGGTGAGGTGCCTTGCTTTGCCTTAAAACAGGGAGATGCCTGGAGCTTGCTAGATAGCCAGCCTAGCACACTTGGTAAGTGCCAGGGCAGCGAGAAGCTATCCCTCAAAAACAAGGCAGACAATACCTGAGAAACAGACCATGGTCTCAACATGCTCATATGCATAAGTACACACACAGCTCCTCCACACATGTACACTTGCACACACACACACACACACACACACACACCAATGTGGCTTCTATCTCAGTTCTGCCTTAATGAATGATCTCACCAAATTTCTGCATCTCTAATGAGGTAGTTTCTAAATACATCTTCTTTTAGGGTTATTCCAGCAACTATTTCTGAGTTCTTTGTTATTCCAGAGAACATGGTTTATTGTTACACTAATTCATTATTTTTTAAGCATAGTTTAATTCTTGATTTTAACACCCAATCCGGATTTCCTTTATTGATCTTTTTTTCTAGCAAAGGAAGACAATGATGACCGCAAATATAAATTGTTACAGGAAAATGAAAACAAGATAAAATTACCAGATCAACCTTTTATTCTATACTTTATGGAATATCTAATATATGCTTGGCAGTAACTTATTCTTACACATGAATTCCTGACACTTTCGATTCGTCAGACTTATTAATCAATGTAGTCAGCATCAGAGCAATTTTATGAGACTTACCAGTCATCAAAAATTTATTATCAGATAAATCAAAGAAACAACGAGCATCTTAATAGGGTAGAGAAAGAGGCATGTAAAGGATCCTTTAAGGCTGTGCTTTTTGTCAGCTGTGTGTGATATTTACAGCCAATAGCAGAGAACTTACTCATAATTTCACACACGCAGTCAGCAGGGCAAGCATTATCTTCTGGTTTTCTCCAGAATATTGTGCTTAGCTTTCCTATGACCCAGACTGCTAAATAAACAGGAGGTAGAAAGCATCATTTCCAGTGTTTTACAGACATGGGGTCTGCACTTTCTTCTGAATTTCCATCACGGAATTACTGGGGTCAGGCCTCTGGGCATGGTGGCAAGGGCACAAGAAGGAAGAGGTGGGATTCAAATTGCCTTCCATGGAGATATATTTTTTCTGAAGAATAGAAAATGACTTTGTTTTACTGGATTTTGATGTTCTTTAGAAGGTTTAATTAAAAATTTGGCTCTGTGGTGTGGGGTGAGCTGCTTGGAAGGGAGTTTCCCTATTATCCCTAACCCTTTCTTGAATGTATTAGTACCTCATGATCCTCAGGACAAAAGGGCCCTGGCATGACAAAGCCTTTATGCAGAGCCACTGGGGCTGGACCTAGAATGGCAGGGCTATGCGATATCCCATGACAGACCACAGACCTTCATGTCAGCTGAGGTCTCTGATGAGAGTGTTCTTTATTTCCATCCTTGCCTATGGAGTATTCAGGTATTCTTCCGTTTCCAGCTTCAACTGCACTTCCCTAGACCCTTTACTACCCTTCTGCTGTAGGGTCCTTCTAATACTTCTTCAGGACCTTTCCTTTACTCAGTAGCAATCTTCATGATAGTTGTAATAATCGCTATCATATGTAGGGGTTTACCAGGTACCAGGCTTCTTACACATATGTACTATTCATTACTGTGAATACTACACGTATTTTGGGAGTAATATGTATGTACACACATTCATGCATGCCCACACATACTTTTCCTTTATGAGCCTGGAGTCTCTCTGAAAGTGAGAGTCCTGATTTCCTGATTATGTAGCTTCGCATGTTATGCTCTCGTTTATTACCTAAACGGACCATCTCATACAGAGGAGTCTTTGACAGGTCACCTGATGTCTTCAAGACAATTCCGTTCTGAGGTCTGAAGTGGACCAAAGTGTGTAGCAATTTTTGTTTCTTCGGGGAGATGCTAAATGATCCTTTGAACATTCAAACGTGTTCTCAGTATGTGGTGTGAAGGAGATGAGGTCTTCCCAGGTGCTTCTTGTTTTTGTAGCTTTCTTCACGTCTAAGTGCCTTTCTTAACTTGTGAATGGCAAAGAGATGCCTCACTTCAGAGGGAGACCTGGGTGAAGCCAAGGGCTTGCTACTTCCCAGCCTTTTGTTTGCCCACCAATGGAGGACTCCCTAGGACTGGGAAGTATGTGGATGTATTTGTGAACCTGTGGAGTATTTTTGAGGGACACACAATAAACTAGGAAAGGTGATTATCTGTAGAGGGAATAAAATCCACAAAACTGGTTGATGTAGTAAGGGGTGGGCGTGTTCTCTTCACCTTTTAGGTTTAGGTCCAGAGGGAACATTTCCCATCATTTAAAGAACACAGGGGTGGGAGTAGGGATCGTGGTGTGGAGGTGCCAGTCCTGTTCCCACACTCAAGGAGGACTGTTTTCCTTCCCTCCTTTAGTTTTGGGGGCTGTAAGCTAAGATGAAATGTGTGTTTCAGACTGTTTATGTGTGATGATGAGCACTTTAAATCTGTTCTTATTATGTGTGCTTGATAAAAACTGCCTGAGTGGTGATCTTTTAATAGCATGTGTCTTGCAACTAGCAAATTTATTTTGGTACCAAATGCTAGATAGCTCCAGAGGAATGTAAATTTTGTCAGTAAAAGTTTTGTTTGATAATACTTAAAAGTCTTGAAACTGTTTTTTTTTTTTAGTTTTCTGAAGGGAGGCTCTGCTTTATTTCTCTTTTCTAAGTTTAGTTAACAAGATGGGGCAACAAGAAAACTGGTAGCCACAGAGGAAAATCAATTTTAGAAAGAAATATGATTAGAAAAGATATAATGGCAAATAGTGAAACCTGCTTCTTGAAGCCCACCCATCAGCTGAACAGGCGTTCTAGGGTGACTTCAGTTTCACTGCAGTTCAGGTACAAAGAGTCGAAGAACCGTAGGACTGTGAGCTACTTTCACTAAGAAAGCTCAGAGCAGGAGGCACCGACCTCTGCAAGTTTTTCTTTTCCTTTGCTGATACCTAAAGAGGATCCATTCTGGTTGCACTCACGGCGGAGAAGCCACCTTCTTTGACCTCCACCAGTGCTGTAGACTCCAAGGGGTCTGCATTCATGGGCGTCAACTCCCGTGAAGATGTGGCTCAGAGATGTTGGCATTCACCTCTGCTTGCAGGGGTGAAACAATCACAGGGGAAACTAAACAGCAGATAGGCGAGGCTTGTGACAGAACCAAGTGCCAAACTCAGTCTGTCTTGTTTTAAAAACTCCTTTCCAAGTGTCCCTCTTTCCTTGAAGTAGGAACTAGTACCAGAATGCAAAAGCGTAGACTCCCTAAAGTTCATTGCCCAAATGAACCTCTTTCTTCATCCTGTTTGAGGGTAATATCTAAGAATGAATGAAGGAGTGACATCACCGTTACGGTTTTAGATGAGGTTGCCCCTTCAGCAAAGCTCTCATACGAACAGCCAGCTGCTGGTGTGGGGGCCATGACTAGATCCTGAAGACCCTGACCTAATCAGTGATTTCATCTGTTGATGGATTTTTAATTTGGTGGCATCACTGGGAGGTGAACCGTAGCTGGTTCCTCAATGGAGAAAGCCAGTCACTCAGGGAATGTCACTGGGGCTTTAATCTGGCTGGCCCCAGGTTCTCCAATTCCATCTCGTCTCTGCTTCCTGACTTCATGAGGTGAGCAACCTCCTTTACCACAGACTTCTGCCCGAGGCCTCTGCACAAACCTCTAAGAATAAAACAAGTGAATAATGGACAGGAACCTGAAACTAATGCAGAACAAGTATTTTCTCCTTTAATGTTGTTTTCTCAGCTATTTGGTCATAGTGACTAAAAGTCTATTACGCGTCTTCATTGAATGTCAATGTGTAGAGATTAATGAGAGGTTCACGATCACTTGGCTCGTCTGCTTTGGAGCCACTTCACTGTCCTACAGAGACATATATGTTCAGCTTTACTTGAAGATAAATGTACTCCCTTGCTCCATCTTTAGTCCCCAAAGTCTGCCCTTCCATAAGTCACCTTGATTCTGACTTAGTATCCCTTTTATATGGGCTGTTTTGATGCAAAAGGTACAGACCAATTTTCTGACCAGCTGTACTCTCTGGCTCAGTGGGTGTGTGTACATTCATTGTAGGCTTCACGGTTGTATTTTGTAGTTAAATTATGCCGTTAATATGTGCCCTTTCTAGTTGTTCATTTAGTTAGTAAATTATTCTATGTGTGTGTGGTGGGGGGTTGGGTGCCTGTGGGTACACATGTGTGTTCCTGGTTATGGAGGTCAGAATACTCCCTCAGGTACTACCCTCCCTGGGTACTGTCTGCTTTGTTTAAGATGTCACCTCTCAGTAGGACTTGGAGAAGACCATGGGGCTCAATGATTCTGCTAAACCAGTTTGGCCAGCAAACTGTAGGAATCCTCCTGCCTCTACCTTCCCAGCCCTGTAATTCCAAGTGTTTCCTTCCGTGCCTGGATGTTTATGTGAACACTTCACTGACGGAGCCAGAATCAGCTCAGAGTAGGACTGTTCTCTAGCTTACTTGGTTTCTCTTTTAAATTTTAAAATGGACTTCTGGCCTTTTACAGATCAACTTGTATTAGATTGGTTTACAGAAAGTAAATACACCTAAAGAACTTTCACACAATTTCTTCTTTGTCCTTTGTGTCTTTGTTTTCTTATTAGCTGTAGACCTCAGCTTTAATTTTCTTACCCTAACAAAGAACTGATTATTCTCCAAGAGTCCCCTTCCATGAGGTGGGAAATAGCACTCGAATGCAAAAACTAAGACCCAAAAGCACATCTCTCTACTAAGCCTCATGACTAGGGCAGCGTGGCATGAGGGCCACTAGATGCCTGAGTAGAAAAGTTGTCATCTTCAGAGGACTGTTCATTCATAATGATTTCCACCATTACTTCTTTGTCTAGGTCTCTGTGTATGTCTTTTCTACATTATCAGAATTTATTAGTCCAGACCCATCCGAGTACATCAACTTACATATTTACATGAATAGTGGCCTTCCACTAGAGCATGGTCAACTTACCAAGGACAGCACTCTTAAAACTGACTACCCCGTCTCTCAGTAGCTAGCAGTTTCCAATAGCTTTTCAGTAGTGGTCCATGATGTCCACCTCATCTGCCCATGCTGAGGTTCGCCTTGAATTCTGCCTTGAATTTGCACAGGGATGTTCATGCTGTCACAACCACTGTACGTTCATATGCGTAGCTGCCATGTTCTGCCAGGAAGACACTGTTTTGTTATATTCATCCACCCTCACTAGCTCTTATAGTCTTTCTGTTCCATTTTCTATGATTCCTGAACCTTGGGAAGAGGAACTATGATAAAGATATGCTATTTAGGGGTAAGCATTCCACAGTCTTTTATTCTCTGCATCTTGGCCAGTTATGAGTCTTTGTGTTATTAACATCTAATGCACATATAAGCTTCTCTAATAAGAGTTAAAAGATGCATTAGTGGATATAATGATAAAGCCATTAAGAGTCAGTTTAATATTATGTTCATTTGACAGAATAATAGTTAGGGGGTTCTATGCTGGGGCTTATGACCTGCCTACCACAGGTTCGTGGCCTGAAAATGGTGCTAGGCATAGTTTTCATCTTGTGGAGCAGGATTAAATTGGATTTAAGTCAAATCAGAAAGTGACTCTGGTTGCATCCATGATGTCTATGCCTCTATTGCACCAGTGGGTTTATCTTTTCAAACCAGACATTTTTATAGCTCACCGAATTCACAGAATTGATGATTACTTCCGCCTCTGTAGTATGCATAGACCTTCCAGTACTATAAAAGCTAGCCACTGGGCATGAGGCGTCTGTGTTTGTACCAGCTTGATATCTCCATGTTCTCTAGTCGAGTATGTGTTTTCTTCATTGGTAAGGTGTTGCTGTCAGGTTCTGAAGGTTAACCAACAGCATTGTCAATAGCATGTAATGTTTGGGAGTCTATGAGACTCACTGTAAGTAACAATTCAAAAGAGTAACAATTCAAATTCTGGCCCTGGCTGGCACTGGGCCTTTAATTTAATTTGCTTCTATATGGTGTCTACTATGGGCACTGTCCTCCCATTATAGGATAACTTCACTTTAACTCTGTGTGTGTGTGTGTGTGTGTGTGTGCGTGTGTGCGTGTGTGCACACGTGTATATATGTATGTATATGGAAGATTCTATGGTAGTGGGTCTGTCTCCATGTGACTTTTTCAAAAGGTTTTTAGAGTTATTCATTCCTCCCAAATATTCCTCTGGCAGGTCCCTACCTTCAAAACATGCACAGCTACCTAAAATAGTGCTTTCAGCTGGAGAGCAAGGTCCAAGACCCAGTCTAGAAGAGCCAGCTCAGACATCACAAGGCAGAAGTACCCAGATCCCACTATAAATCTGAGAATGTAGATAAGGAAAGGAATAAGGAATTCCTTCGGCCGTTGTTCAGTCTTCAGGAACTGGAGCCTCCTGCTTCATGATGAGAAGGAGCATGAAGATAGTGATATTTATCCCAAACTGATGCAGCCTGACCCGTTGAATCCAGGGACACAAGATTTGCAGAGTGATGACTGCTTTAAAACACGCGGCTTGTTCCCATGTGGAAGAGTCTCATCATCGCACAGCTCCAGATTTAGTACTGAATTTTCTTACAGATTGGATTAGTGTCTGTGTTACTACAAAACTCCTCCTAATTAAATTCTCATTGTTAATTAAGGGTTTCAGTGGAGGGGGTGGCATTTTATAGTTCTAAAGTGAATAGTGTGAATTCCTTTTAGTTATGCACATCAGGGAGGGAGGGATGCAGAAAGCTTTAGGGATGCAGAGAGAGGAGTTAGAGCTAGAATTAAGGGGGAAGTCCTCCTTTTGAGGTGCACGTGGTTTAATAAACAAAAGTGGCTGCCTGCCTTATGAATGAGATGCAGCCATTGCACTGGAAGTGTTGGACCCACAGCCTTTTTCAGCCTCTTTCTGGCCAGTGAGCCTTTGCAGGTCCTGGAGGTATATTTTTTCCTTGGGGATCTGGAGAAGGCATTTTTGTTTAAAGACAGAACACTGTTGTATAATTAAAGTTTGCCTTGAACTCACGATCCTCCTGCCTCCACCTCCCAGATCTTGAGATGATAATTCTGCACCACATGCCCTTCTGGAAGAGCATCATTTATAGCCAGAAGCCACCTGAATAGCCACAAAAGATGTACGCACCAAGTGTGGAATGTCTTGATGCTGCTTGGGCGTGACCCTGTGGAGGAGGGCTCTGATACTTGGCTTGGCGAACAGGTTCTACCCTGGAAATTTTGACAGCCTCAGGAGGCTCCATTTAAATTCATCAAGGGCCAGAGTCCCGGGTGATAATGGTTGGAAGTAAAGAACTTCCTTTGGGTGACCATACTTAGCTTCTCATGGCTGTCCCCCACAGACATCACACTCCAAGAGCAGCTGACTGAAAGAGAGAGGCGCATGCTCACCAACCCCAAGGTTTCTTACCTCACAGGCTAACATGTGTCCCCTTAAGCCCCGCACCTCTAATCCACCTGTATTTGCAGGTGTCACCAACCTACTCTCTGAATACACAATAGTTTCAATTTTTTTTGTTTTATTATTGAGCAATTTTTCATAAGATATATTCTGATCTTGGTTCCCCTCCTTCAGCATTTCCCAGATCCTTCTCACTTCTTCATCCAGCTAAACCCATGCTTTCTCTCTCTCTATAGAAAGCAAACTAACAGACTAGCAAGCAACCAAAAGGGAACAAGAAGAAAAGAAAACCCAAGAAACACATATATAACATCCATAAAATCACAAGATCAAGATCAGAAACCATAATACACAGGCAAAGACCAGAAAGACCAATTTAAAAAAAAAAAAAGCGTTCCAAAAGCAATATGAGACCAAAAAAGCAATGTTTTGTGTTGGCCTTCTACTGCTAGGCATGGGGCCTGCACTTAAGTTTGGTTAGTATTTCCAGTAATAGTCCATTGGAAAAATTAATTTTTCCTTTACAAATGTATGTCAGTTGCAGATATCTTCTTGATAATATCTTCTCAGTTAGGTGTGGGAGCCCATGTTCGCTTCTTCCCCTCAGTGCCGGGATCCTATCTGGTCTGAACCTGTGCAGGCTCTGTGCGAGCTGCCATAGTCTCTGTGAGTTCATATGTGCAGTCCTGCTGTGTTTAGAAGACACCGTCTTCATAGAGTCATGCAGCTTATATATCACAATCCACAACAGTAGCAAAATTATGGCTCTGAAGTAGCAATTAAATAATTTTATGGTTGGGGGTCACCACAACATGAGGAACTGTATTAAAGAGTCTGTGTTAGTTCCCATCTGCTGCAAGATGAAGTTTCTCTGATGGTGGCTGAATGAGGTACTGATCTATGGATACCGCAGAATGTCGTGTGTCCCGCACAACCGTCTCGCCAGCAAGGACTACGCGGCACACAAGGATCCTTCTGCAGTATGCTTTAATGCTCTTGAGAGGCAGAGCATAAGCTTCCAGAGCGGAGACCCAGAGGCGGGGAAACCCTTCCCTTAAATAGAGGCTTCTCCTTGCCTAGGACGTGTCAGCCCCTGGTTGGCTGCAACCCCTCGCACGAGATGACACCACGGGAGAGGCAGAGCACAAGGAATGGAAAATCCCTTCGCGTCTGCGCAGCAAGCTTGTTTACCGCTTGGGAACACAGGATGTCAGCGCCATCTTGTAATGGCGAATAGTGAGTGTGGCTCCTCACAGTCGTGAATCATATTCTTGTTATATTCCTTTAACAGAACAAGAGTATTTGATTTTCCCCTAGTCCTATGACCTTTCCAGTCTAAGGTTCATGGCCACCTTAGCAGTGTCAGACATGGCATCTCATGGTGTGGACCTTAAATCCAATCAGAGAGTGAATGGTTTCTCCCCCAACATTTGTGCCAGTATATCTCACAAGCAGGCCACTATGGTTGATTGAAGGATTTGTAGCTGGGTTAGTGTTTTCCTTTCTCCCCCAGTAGCATGCAGAAAACCTTCTAGCAGCAGGAACACTGGCCGGTAGGGGTGAAGGCTCTAGTTAGGCACCACCTTGACGTCTGTATTCAACAAGATATGTAGGTGTCGTCAGCAATAGGGCCTTACCAAAAACTTTTGGAACACATCTAATAACCTTGGCAGTAACTTGAGATGTTTGGGGATTTTCTGTGGGTCCTCTTTGGCCAATTTCAACCAGATGTAACCCATTCCTGACATTGGAAGTTTCACTTGGTAGTGAAAGTTGTCTAGTTAGAGCATTGTCTCCCTTGCTCTTTGATAATTCCATTTATATTTCTTTCACAATTGTATTTATTTGAGGAAGAATTTCCCATTTCTGCCTCAGAGTAATGATGTAGGCACACATACGCCATGCCTAGCTTTTTCTGTTGATGCTGGCGATTTGACTTCAGGTCCTCACACTTGTAGAGCAAACACTCTTGCACACTGGGAATTCAGGCGGCCCAGCGGGGAGTGGCCTATCATCGCATTGGGATTGCTCGAACCTCCCCTTTCACTTGAGTCCGTTGACACTTGAGTTATAGTCACGTCACTAATGTCCTTGTATTGCAGGAGGCTTAGTGATCATGTGGAAAGTGGAGGAGGAGGAGATTATAGCAGATGTTGTTTTTATTGTTATTGTGTTCTGGTACCGAGTGCACTGTTTTGAAGATTAAGTCGAGAAAACATGCAGGAAGTTCTCAGTGGTTCGTAGCCATTGGTAAGGATGTAATCACTGTAAGAGTGATCAAGCATCAGGACCCGAGTTTGAGTCCCCAGCACCAATGTATAACTCCAGTAAAGGGAATTATGTCCAAGAAAGCTTGAGAACATGACTCAGAATCTAAGCCCAGGTGCCCCCACTCTTAAATTTTGTTCCTTATTTTTCATTACCTATGATGAAAATAGTGAGAAAAGCAAATCTTAGTAATACCTGCCCGAGACAAGTTTGGATTCCAAACTAGACAGACAGCCCAAGGTTGGTTTATCTCTGATAAACGTCAGTTTCTTCCTTGAGCTCAAGACAGACCCATAGTCTTTGTGACTCAGTGATGGTGAAAGAGCATCCCAAGCATGGACCACAGGAGCTTACGTCTGTTCCCTTCAGTAGGTTGTTTATCCATGTAGTCATATCCTTAGTCACAGCAGGACGTGAGCACCTGTGTCCTTGATCTGTTGTGTACATGCATATGTGTGTGTGTTGTTCTGAGTCTTTCTGTGTTATTTTGAAAGACGTGGATAAGATTTCTTATTTCAACTTATCCTTGAAAATAGTTTTACATCAGACTCCCGGCTGTAGAAATGCGTCCGGCAGGCAGTCTGCAGTTCATTTCTAGTAGGCAGTAGATTCTCACTGTAGAATAAAACTTGACTTATAAAGCTAATCGGTAACACTCACAGGCAAAATGCTGAAAGATCAAAAATTTTTTTTATCTTTAAAAAATCCTAGATGAAAGGAAGATTGCCTAGACTCAAAAGATAGTGGTATTCATGGAAGTGACAATTAATTATTTAATTCCAAGGACACGTTATAGTCTACAAATATATATCAAGTTCACAATTGACTACGTATTTTATGTGGCAGAATACCAGCTTTGCATATTTATTAAAATTATTCATAACTGCATAGCTGCCTAGATGAACTGTCGAGATCTTGTTCTGTGTCCCAGTATATTATTTTGTCCATTTTGTCATGACACAAGACCAGAAATTTATCTAAATTTCAAAGTGATCTGTGGAATATTTCAATATCAGCATCTTCTAAGTCCAAATTTTATTATTTCCATTTTGTTTAATAGGATCTTTTATTTAAGGGTTTTAAAAAATAGTAAATTTCTGTGAAAGAGACCTGTTTTTTAATCTTTAAAGAATAAGCTTTGGACAAAAATATTTTTTAAGTTATTGTTATATGATTAGTAATTAGGTGCCAATACTCTTTCTTACCTAAAAATGAGGGGTGTCAAGTTCTGAATAGAGTTGGCTTTTGATTCATATTCTAATCCAATGCCACTATTTGTGAAATTTGTGTGTGTGCGCGCACACTCCCATATACAAATGTAATAGAGACCAGAGGACAATGCCCAGTGTCCTGCTGTCACTTTCTGCCTCATTCTTTTGAGACAATGTCTCTGACTGACTGTCCAGTAGCCCCAGTGACCTCCCGTTTGTACATTCACAGCACTAGGATGTCAGGTGTGCATGTGGCCACACCAACTGTGCTGCTTGGGGATTCAAACTCAGGTTCTCGTGCTTGTGCAGAAAACACTTGTGTCTATTGACCCATCTCTCCAGTCTGCTGTCGGAACTCTTGGAACATCAGTTAACAATGCCTGCCTTATAACGTTGTCAATCAAATGTATATAAGATAATGCATATAGGTCCCTGAGAACTGCGTTGACCATTTGTAACCCTTTAACACATGGTTGCTGATGAAAACAGATGCAGCCCACAGTCAAACATTAGGTAAAGCTCAGGGAATCCTTCAGAAGAGAAGGAGTAAGGATTGTAGGAGCCAGAGAGTTCAAGGACACCACCAGAAAACTCACAGAATAACTAATCTGGTCTCATAGGGGCTCACAGAGACTGAATCGACAACCAGAGAGCCTGCATGGCACTGACCTAGGTACTCAGCATACAGTTGTCCTCTCATGGGACTCCTAACAGTGGGAACGGGAGCTGTCTCTGACTCCTTTACTGGCTTTTGGGACCCTCCAGTACTCCTCATACTGGATCTCCTTGCACAAGGAGGTGGGGGGAATGCTTAGCCTTACTGCAATATGATATGCCATGTTTTGTTGATACTCATGGGAGACCTGCCCTTTCTTAACAAAAACAGAGGAGGATTGGTTTGGGGGTGGGAACAGAGCGGGGAGGCGGGGCAGGGATTGGGAGGTATAAGGTAGAGTAAACTATGGCCAGTAAGTAAAATAAACTTATTTTTAAAAGTTAAAAAAAATGCTCTAAGTGAGAATAATAGTGTATCATAGACTGTCACAGAAAGTGTGAGCTTGAGTTTAGACAGAAAGTGTGAGCTTGAGTTTAGGAAAGGCTCTATGAGAAAATGGTATTTTTCTCCAATATTGTCTTTCTGAACTGATAAGGAACAAACAAGACTGATAGGTCAGCATGTAATAGTGGAGCAGGACTAGAGACACCTCAGATAGTGCGATTGGCTGCCTTCTCTTTGCATAGATGGAATGCAACTCCCCATGGGAATCAGCCAGCCGGGAGAGGGCACTAGCTAGGTATCCTGGCACACAGCTTAGTCCCCAGACTGTACCAAAGCATTGTCTTATTCACAAGAAGCAGCCATTGAACTCCTAGATGTGGTGATTGGTTTAGGAACTAAGACGTGGCAACATGCTGAATCAGTGTTTAACTTGCTCCTTTGGCTTGGTCTTCTGGTCACTATTGACCTTCCAGAGGTGACTCTGCAGCTGGCTCCACCATGCAGCTCCGGATGGGTTGCTAGCTGGGCTGGGAGCTGTCGCTGCAGCTAGGACTCACAAGGAATAACTGCACTAGAGTTTCTAGAATTTCCCTGGAGTCCTCATAAATGTCTAAGATTAAAATGAAACTTTTCTTCCTTATAAAACAGTCATGTGTTAAAGGAACTGCATCCGATGCTTCTGTGCTGTATATTTTAGTGAATTCTATAAAATTCTCAATAAAGGAAAGGTCAGTGTTGGGACCATAAACAGTGTTCATAGAGGCAGATTTAACCCAAATCTCTCCTGTGGTCCCTGGAGCCTATAGCATATTCACTAACTACTTTTCTTTGAATGTACCCCTTTACCTGTCACCTCTAAGAAGAGGTCCCATGGTCACCTGGGCAGTCTCTCAGAGGCAGTAACTGAACTGTGCCTGGCTCTGGGACTAGCTTGTCCCTGCGTGGAAATCTGAAAAGATGTGATTTTGTTTGTTAAATGGCATGCATTTAGGAGTGTCTCTTCCTGCATGGCTGCAGTTTTGTATTCAAGGTTAAAGTGGAAAGATTGTCGTCACCCATTTGTGTGGTGTGTATGGTGAAGTCCTGTATCTTCTGTATTTTGCTGGCGACCATGTGGGAAATTAAGAAAGACCAGTGACGACCTTCGCCTGCTGACGACACAAGTTCTTGTTCTGCACAGTGAGTGGCTTTCCCGGTGACCTTTTTGGCTGTCGTTGTAGCCTCCTAGCCTACAGAGTCTCCTGCACCATACAATGGAGAGATAATAGTCGGGCTTGTTCCATGGAGTGGTTTTGAGGCTTAATTGAAGAATATTTTTGACCCATTATCAAGAGCATTAGGAAATGTTCAAAGAGATTTGATGCAGCTCCTTCAATTGAAGAAAGTAGATACCCAAATAAGCAAATTATAACCTTAAATCCATCTTTATGCTCAGTCCCTTCATCTTTCCAGAATAAAGACTTCTCTCTTCACTCTGAGGGAGTGGCGGGGGGTGGGGTGGCAGAACAAGCCTGAGCATCACAGATGACCCCCTCCCCCCAGCGTGCATGAACATGTACCACTCTTGTTTAGAAACGGAAGGCTTTGAATGAACTGTCCTGAATACATTTATCAGTGCACTGCTAACTCTGTCTGCCAGGCTGCCATGGCACACACAGATCTCGCCGGAAGATATTTCCGGGAGTTAGGCATTGTAAAGCAGAAACCACAGTCTGAGGCATGAATGGGCTTTTCTAAACATCATTATTTCTGGCTCCTTTCTGTTTTTATACCAAGAAAAGCACTCTCATCCTTCCAGACGTAGAGAAGTTATTTCTTACCGCAGGATTGCAGAGGGATGCCCCCCCCCCCTCCAGCTATTATTACCACTGGCAACTTCTTACTCCATCAGTCCTGGATTTTTTAGTCAAATTTAATCTCATCTTTAACTTCACAGAGTATTTAATGTCATTCTGTGCTAGATTTCTTTGATGATGTTATCTTTTAATTTTAAGATGGCAGGACAAAAATGTAACCTAATTTTTTTTCTTTAATTAAAATAAGTCTGTATGAATCAGCATATGAGTGAGCAGAGGGTGTCTAACTGATTGAAGTTTGGAAGCTTCTTTTCTTTCAACAGAAATGGAGCTTCAGCCCCATTCTCACTTCTTGATTCTTCCTTCCTTCATTCGGGTGTGCCTAAAAAAGGGTTTCAAGCCGCCAGAAATATACTTCTGAGGCTATGGTTCAATTTTGCTGCAATTAAGATATTTACAGGTCAGTTAAGGGCTCTTAGAGGCTAGACAGTGCATGTCACAGGAAGTCACGAGGTCACAGTGTGATTCTGTTGGGAAAGGAACAATAGACAGCGTTACAGACTCTAAGAGGCCCACGGTGCCTATTTCTGAAACTTCAGAGTATGTAGTAGTAAGGTAGGCTGTCTTGAGTCAGTACTCCTATGTTTTCTTGTACTTCAGCTTATCAGAAATTCATTTAGAAATTTTCCAGTTTTCTCAGGGAGACATGGTATCTATAGATGTTGTGAGCTTAGGGGTAAAATGATGTCCAAGCTTCCATTGTCTCAAGCCTGTGTAAATCTGAGAAACAATCTGATCAGTTTATGAGGTCTTAATATTGTAAAATAATATGAATTTTGGTGTAAATTGTGTAATTTCCAGAAATGTTGTACTGTTCAGTCTTTTCCTGGATGACTACTTTTAGCCAGCTCTAAAGGGCTCCTGCTGAAAGGAGAGATGCCCATTTTGTGGGTGTCTGAAAGAGAAAAAAAATGATAGTTTATGGGGCTCAGATATTCTAAAAGCCTACTTTCTAAAGAGGTGACTAGACACAGGACAGGTCAGAGAGTGGAATTTTATAAATCTGTCACCAGACTTGCCAGAGAACAAGAAGAGCTCTTCAAGGGGCCTTAAGACTGTGCGGCCTGGAAACCAAAGGTGTAAGGCAAACCCCCAGGACTGCTCCAGAGACAGTGCTCAGCTGAGGAGCTTGGCACTTGACTGCTTAGTTACTTGGGGAATAGATGACAAGGACTGGGGTCCAGCTAAAGAGCCAGACTCGCAACAACTCACAGAAACAGAACTTGCAAAGTGACCATGTTCTCAGTGAAGGCCCCGTGAGAGCTAGTGAGCACAGGTCAAATGGGTATGTCCTGTGGTTGTATAAAACATGCGTCATCATGTCCATGCTTCCTCTCCGCAACTGTGAACTTATCTGGGGATGAGTGTGAGGAGGAAGTTCATGCCAGTAGCATGGTGATGACAACAACAGCCTAGAATAGTCAGGTGGCATGTTTCCACACTGATGGAGCCCTCTGACAGTGATGAGCAGAAATCCTGTCTGGAGGAACAATTCAAAAATCCAGCACTTTCAAGATCTCTACGGAGTCAGTTCACGTGAAGTTACCATGAGGAATACCAGTGCTCTGAAGCTTTCCAAGCAGAAAATAATATAAGCTAATGTTTGCAAGGTTCAGCACCAATAGTCAAAGACAAACTTAGATCTCCAGAGCCTTAGGACCCTGAGATGCTGGGTCCTGAATATAGAAAATAAAACATACATACATACATACATACATATATATATATATATATATATATATATCAATTGAACAAGGATGAAACCATCAAATGGCCAGATTTTTTTTTAATTAACTGGGTAGAATCCTAGAATTAAAAGTACAATAATGGTATCAGTGTCATTTTTCTACTTGCTGTGACAGTAGCAGCTTAGCAAGGAGGAGAGGACAGTTTGAGGGGACAGTCCCAGAGAAGTCATAACTGAGGCGTGAACCTGCATTGCATCCACAGGCGATCCTGACAAGGAGCCTGTCGCTTTGCTCATGTCCTCTTTTTATCCAGTCCTGAGCTCCATCCAACCTATGTTTGAAATGATTCTTCCCTAGGTTAAACCTTTCTGGAAACAACCTCATATGCTTGCCCAGAGGTGTGTTGTCATGGTGATTCTAAATTTAGTCCGGTTGACAGTGACTATTAGCCATTATACATGATAGTTTAAAACTCATATAGTAAGTCTAAATTACATGTAGCTGAAGAGAGATTGGTCTGAAAGATCATGAAAAAGATGTTCAACATGAAACAAAGAGGAAAATAGTAAAAAGGAATTAAAACATGGGGATGATGATAGAATGCAAAATCTTCACACGTGTCTATTGGAAATTCTAGAATGCTACAGTATATATGGAACATAGATATTATCAAGAACTATGAGGGTTGTGAAACTTTACTGTCATGCTACTGCCTCAGTTTGGGGGACACTAGTCAAAGACATGGCACTCTGAATCAGATACAAAGGCTTTGTTTCTTGGGGATCAACAAGCCACATGGGGTGCATGATCAGGGTGGGTCCTCCTGATCCGTCCAAGGGATGACACAGCGTAGTCAGCAGTGAACACAGGGGTTACACAGGTTCAAGGCAGTGGGGTCCCGGTGCTAAAAAGTGAAAGTGGGTTCAAATTCTCACCCCTAAACGAGAAGCAGTCTTCAATGATACCCAATTTCAAAGGAAATACTAGTTTTTCCAATGATGTCTCAGTGGATATTAATCACAATGAAGGGTAGGCTCCAGGCCTGGTGGTAGAAACCAACATAAAATGAACTCAGTGGTACTTTTATAGACATTCATATCTTGTATTGCTTTGTTTGGGCTTTTTAAAGAAATCTTACTGGTTTTTTGTTTATGTATTATGGTGTCCAATTTTGTGTTTTTATGAGTTCTGAGTGTATGCTTGTGTGTCAGTTTCTTGTGTTTTCCACTAGGTTTTTTTTTTAATTTTCTGGTTTGTTTGATATTTTATTTTATTTGGCTTTTGTTACCTATTTGTTTTCTAAGGAGGGAAAGGGAATGGAGATGGTGTATGGGGAAGTGGAAAGGACTTGGGACAAATTGAGGGTGGGGAAACCATGATCTGAATATACTGTATGAAAAGTTGTTTTCAATGAAGGACATTAAATGGGCTATGAACAAATGTGTGCTTCCCCTCTCTGGAGGCAGATCTTACCTTTACCATCCTAGACAGGGACCAGATCCACCTTCTGCTCAGGGGAGCAGCATCTGACCTTTCAAACATCTTTTGAAAGTTATCTAGAATTTCATCGCTTCAGCCGGTAAAGCACACAGAATGTGTGTCCCTTGCAGATAGATTTCCTAGTAGCAGACCAGAGGCCATTTGGTTAAGGTGTAGAGACTTGTAGATTTTCAAAGGTTTTAAACATTGGAATCCTCAGAAGAAATACATCAGATACCAAGTGACATAGTTAAATCTATATTGAGACCTGTCATGTTGGAACTGTAGGCCCAAACACAGAACAAGAGACATTAAAAGTAACCAGTGAGGAAAAGTAGAACCTGGCAAACATGTTCCACAGTTGTTTGTTTTTGCTTTTTGTTTTTGTTTGTTTGTTTGGAATAGTGAAGAATCAAAGAGGAACCACAGTGGGAAAGATGGGGTGTCTTATCATGTAGACATCAAGGCCTGTAATTGTTGTGGGAGCTCAATCTATTTAGTCAATGGCTTTTGGGGTGACCTGTCATTGGTGTGGTTTTCTCTGGAGACATGACCAGATAAAATGAAGGAGAAGGTTCGCATGCACACTCTCCTGGGTGGTCAGAGCTGGAACAAGCATTGCAGTTGGTCCTTATCACTCTTGGGAGAATGACAGGACAACAGCATCTAGATCAGAGGAGGCGTCTACTTTGTTCTGTATTTGTGAGTTTGTTTTTCCAAATATATTATTAAATAATATATTTAAAATAAATATTAATATATTGTTAACTATACTTCTGTGGGTTCACACTCCATGTTAGGAAGCTGTGGTAGCCAAGATGGTGTGGCCAGGCATGAAGTGGGGCTAGATGAAGGGCCAGTAGGAAAGGGCAGGAAGTCCACACAGAGCATCACGTGCAACAAACCCCTCCAAGACCGAATGAGGACTGAAGGTGTGTGGGAGAGGTTAGGCTGACAGATGGCACAATTGCCTGTGGAGTGACAAAATGAATCCAGGTCACCACACATGAGCGTGTTCAATGTATATGAAATATTGGAATATTTAAATGGTTAAAGGGAAAGAAAGCTATAGAACTTTCAAAGAGCGAAAAAAGAGAAAATATTTATGGTGTCGACTTGGCATTTCTGGGTGTCAGGCCTTATCCTGCTTTGTGCTTACTAGTAGGCCTTTGAGCTTCATCGCCAGCCCCAGGAATACCTTTGTGATCACATATTGGAGAAATATTTCTTACCCTGAGGATAACAAAGAAACATACATCAAATATGCAACAAAATAAAATTTTTAAAAGAAACACTGACAAATTCAGTAGCATTAAAATATATATTTCTCCTCATCTAAGGATACCATTAGTAAATAAAAATTAGCTGCACCTGAGAGAGTGAATCACAATCCCCATTATAATGCACCATCTAAAACACTAAGAAATTCAGTCCCCTTCTTGTACAGTTTAATTTTCTCACAGCACAAGCAGCATGAGCCGACTGTGGACCAAAAATATTAAATAGTAGATTCCAGAAAGAACTCATTAGTTTTAAATTGCATGCTGTTCTGAGTACTGCGCTGAAATGTCACTCTGTCCTTCGCAGACTATGAGTCACCCCTTTGTCTGGCATATCTATGGTATATATACTAAACACTCGTTAGCCACTTAGTACGCCATGGGTTATCAGAGAGCTGTCAGGCCTCCACAGTACTCGTGTTCCAGTAACCTCTGTGTGATGGACTAACACTGTGCACCTCACCTCATCCCGTCAGTGAGGCATGACATCGTGTCATCATCCTAACAGTGCATACAGTGTATATGGTGCTCTGATGACATCGTGTCATCATCCTAACAGTGCATACAGTGTATATGGTGCTCTGAATGACCCGGAAGAGAGTACATTCACAGCGCTTCAACTTAGTGTCCTGTGACAGCTAGCTGTTATTTGTTGATCACTCATACCATGTCTTATTTATAAATTAAACAACTAGCATTGGTATGTATGTGTTTATAGGAAGAAAGTATGATAAGTAGATGGATAGATGTATGCTAGGCAGATATTATTCATAGTTTCATCCATCCATTGGTGGTCTTCAAAGAGAGATGAGTACTGTGTGCTATAACTGAAATAAAAATTGACACAGCATATGCACAGGTTTTGTTTTTTTTAAAAAAAAAAATAAAAGCAGAAAACATGATGGACTAATATTCCAAAAAAATAATCAGCAGGATGTTATAGAGTAAAACCACTATGGTAACTGTTTTATACCTACTCAGTGGTGAAGCAAGTCCAAATAGAGCCATTTGTGAGCAAGGATGTGGGGCTACAAGAACACTCATGTTCTCTGTCTCCTTGTCTTTAACATCCCAGGCAGACAAATACAGTCTCAATCCTCCTAAATTGCATTAAACACACGGAGAAGGTAATGTAACAAAAAGGATACATATTCTTTAAATCACTGTTTTTCAAGCCATATCTGGATACACATTGAATATTCAGACAAAAGTCTTTTATATGTCAGTGAAAGGGAATTGCAATCAAAGAAATATCTATGGTATAAGTTTTAGTCCTTTGTTTATTATATGGTTTTGTTTAGTTTTTGTACACAGACTGTCACTGTTTAGTCTAGAGTAGCTGGAATTCACTATGTAGCCTAGACTTACCTAAAATTCACTCTTCCTGCCTCAACGACCTGAGTGTGGGTATTGTAGGTTAACACGCACATGCGCACACGCACAACACATACACACTAGCTGTGTGTTTTTGTTTTGTTTGGCTTTTCTTTTTGTTGTTGTTATTGCTTCGTAGGTCATCCCTAAGGCTAGACTATTCCAAAGAGAACTCAAAGGAGTGGCGGCCCTTTAAGGCAACCTTTCTCAAACTTCCAACTCATGACTCCTGAGAAAGTTTTATGTTACCCTTTTTATAGAGGTATGTAAAATAGGAATACAATTTCAACAACATTTTTGATAATCTATTTTG
The DNA here is from genome assembly GCA_028555095.1 of Dicrostonyx torquatus. Lineage (NCBI taxonomy): Eukaryota > Metazoa > Chordata > Mammalia > Rodentia > Cricetidae > Dicrostonyx > Dicrostonyx torquatus. The sequence continues at coordinate 1,031,588 of JAQHUG010000023.1, read as the reverse complement.
TAACAAGTATTTGCTATACACATAACATTACCACTTATTAAAGCTGAAAGTGAGCGCTAGAGGTGAATGTGCTTGTTTATTTTTACATAAAAATTGAGTTGAATCTTGGCGGGATATTTGATACCAAAGGACATAACATCTTCAGCATTTTTCACAGTTGATCAGTACTCCAATTTGATAATTACAAGTGATGACAAATGACTTTACTTAAATATACAGTAGAAAATGACAGAACTGTGTTGGGACCATTTCAGAAATTGCCAAAATTCTGTCCTAATATCAGGCCAAAATTCACTGGATGATTTTTTTTTTTAATGAAAATCAAGTCAGAACTCAAACAGCCATTTTAAAAATCAAGCATCCTAACACAACACAGTCCCGATATGCCAGTTTGATAGTCACTGAGGACTGAAAATGGGTAGATATTAACGCTTGGTTTTCCGTATTTAAACTGGTCACTGTGTTTATAAAGTGTGAACACGTACTGCGCACAGTAAAGACATGCAGTGCATAACACAGAGTGGCCTTAAATTAAACTGTTCATGGCGTGAAAGTGTGTGCCGGGGACCAGGGCTGCAGTCAAGTTTCTTGTGAGCCCCCACATACATTCAGTTATGCCACCTTTTATGAAGCTGGGACCCATAACTTAGTAAGCTGAGCTCAATATGTATCTTGCTTAGTATCTATATAATTCAAATTGACAAATCTTTATTCGGAATAAGGTACCAGTTTTGTCTCTATGACAGATACTTGAAATCATCACCTCTTGAAGGAAAGAATATTTTTCTCCTGGTTTTGGACATTTCAGACTCTGGTTACTTGGCTGTGTTTCTCTGGGGACTATAGTAAGGTGGCACATGATGACAGAGGCTCAGGGTACAGTTAAACAGTTCATCTCTTGGAGCAAAAATGAGGAATAAGAAGAAACAAGGGTCCCCCTCCCCCTATGAAGGCCATGTCTCAGTAATGTAGCTTTCTTTCCTGTAGGTGCCACCATCCCAGCAGCACTGTGAGCTGGGAACCAAGACTTTTGCTTCCCATTATATGCCTTTGGAGGACATTTAACACCTGGGACCACTGAGGGACTCAGCATCTGGGACCTTTGGGGACACTTAACACTTGGGGTCTTTGGAGGACACTTAACACCTGGAACCTTTAAAGGACACAGCACCTGGGATCTTGGGGAACACATAGCTCCAGGGGTCTTTGGGGGACATAGCTCCTAGGGCCTTTAGGGGACACTTAGCATAGAATCAAGATATGCAATGATTGGGATATAGGAAAAGACATTGAGCTTTTAAATTTAACAGAGTTTAACAGAAGGAGAAATTATACCACAAAATCGAATTATCTCCTAAAAGAATCCCCAAGTGGTCAGTTGTGCCATGGAGAAAGAATCAATGTCATGGATACAGAGCCCACTAGAAGGATGACATCTGTAGAAGTCACAGAATACACAGTTCATAAAAGAACATGTAAAGGTCTAGAAGAATGAAAAATCTAGCCCAAAGTGGTACTTTTTATTAGCTCATTACAGTAATTTTTTTTAAATGAGGGGAAAAGTTAAAAGTCAAACTAGGGATATTGTTTAGTCTGATTGATAATGTTGCCTAACTTTAAATTCTTCATTTCCAAACAATTTCCAGTATCTAAGGCACTGCCTACATCCATGTAATTATTACCTAACAACCTGCTTATTAAAATCTCTTAATGCTTGGACAAAACTAGACATTCATGTAACGTTCCTTAATTAACCAGAAAAACCTTTCTGGAAAGAAATTTCCCAGCTTTGGCTTTGAATACGTGTCAGATTTTGAGGCAGGTATGGATCAGAATTTCTGCCTGGAAGTCACGTGACCTCCCTGAGAGATGAATGTGGTTATGTCGGGCTCCATGTTCTCCATCAGCGAAGTATGTGCACTTGGCACTCAGATTTTTGTCAGTTTGTTACACTGACAGAAAAAAAAAAATCTCGGTGGAATAGAAGACCAGTTTGACATGTTTGCATATTTTCAGCATTTAAAGAGAACTGTGTCTCCTGTGGACTGTATGGCTCCTCTCTGTGACACCACGAGCATCACAGTCAGCTGGTCAGCTCTCTGGCTCTCATTTTTGTTTCTACTCATTACTAATTTGGTTAATTAAATACTATAAGAAATAAGTAATTTTTAAAAACAGCAAGCAGCATATTTCAAAACAGTTTTCTTTAAAACTAAATAATATTGTGACTTGTTAAAAATCATATATGCGTGTGTGTGTGTGTGTTCATGTGTGCGCACATGTATGTAAGGCCAGCAGTTGATACTGATTGCCTTTCTCTTTCGATCTTCGCCTTTCTTTTTGAGACAGGTTCCTTCTCTGAGCCTAGAGCTTGTGTGTGTTGTGGATCAAACTCATGCTTCTAGGGCAAGCATTTATTTCACCAACTGATCCATCTCTCTAGCCCAAACCACTTTTGTCCTTTACAACCTGCTTACGGAGTACTCAGGGGAGAATGCTTACTTCTGCTAGGGAGGTCAGTCCTACTTGACCCCATTACTGCAAACACATGACCCTGAGGGTGCTCATGTCCACACAGATGCTCAAGGATGCATCATGGAAAGGAGTTCAAAGCCAAAAGTTACCTGTTTAAACATTGTGATTTTATACAATTTTGTGAAACAACCACCAGCAGACACCTTGAGATAAAATAAAATTCTTCAGCTACTACTCTCCTTATGTATGTGTGAGCTAATCCTCTTATCGAACAAGCCAATAAAAGCTTAATCTCGGGGCTGGAGAGATGGCTCAGAAGTTAAGAGCACTGGCTGCTCCTCCAGAGGTCCTGAGTTCGATTCCCAGCAACCACATGGTGGCT
>JAQHUG010000023.1:958812-1028324 GCA_028555095.1 Dicrostonyx torquatus | reverse complement strand
ATTTTCTGTAACTTAGGACAACCTGATAATTTTTATTTTTTACCTAATTTATCTAATAGCATTGCAATTTTTGTTTTGTTTTGTTTTTCGAAATAGGATTTCTCTGTATAACAGCCCCAGCTGTCCTGGAACTCACGTTGTAGACCAGGCTGGCCTCGAACTCACTGAGATCCGCCTGCCTCTGCCTCCTAAGTACTGGGATTAAAGGTGTGCACCACCAGGCCCAGCTCCAAAATTTTACTTGTAATAAATTATCATTTGATGAAAAACTAGAAAGTTTTTTAAATAAACATTCAGAATTAGAAGAATATTAGGGGCAAATAAACTTCCTATTTTTCATACTTTTAGCCCATCTACATTTGGTGTAATTATTGTATACTAATAGTTATAGGTGTTAAGCTATATATGCATATGTAATATTATATGAAATCATTGGGTACTTGTTTAATGCCAGATGCTCTGATAAGCCCTGAATGTAAGTTTTCAGGCAGATAAAAATCATAATCACCCTTACTTTACAGGTCAGAGACCAAAGTTTTCATCAAATACTTGCCCTTCACTCACATAGCTGCTGGAAGAGCCCAGCTTTAAACTAGAGCCTGTCCCAGCCCCAAGCTCAAATTCTCAGTAATTTCCCTTTTTTCTCTTTAGCTTGTAAATGTGGCTGTTTGCTAACAATAGCTTTACCTCTATCCATTTCCTGTCTTCTGCTCCCCGTTGTAGAAGTAGCTGTGCATTTTATCGCACAGAGCATATTGTGTAAGTACAAAATGCTCCTCTCTGGTTAGAAAGGACGAGGGCACACTTGGGTTGTGACAGTGATTGTTATTATAAATTCACACTAGGTGATTCCAGTTTTAATTTATGTATTTAGGAATATTGAAAGTAAGGAAAAACGAATAAAACACGGAAAAGCGTGTGTGTTCCACTACCGCTCACACTCCCAGTGCAGCTATGTGGAGTCACGGGATTGGATGTGTGAAGGACGCTATTCAGGCAGAATCTACAGGACTGCCACCAGCAGGAGCTTCTATGAGCACTGACATCTTACAGGCTATCGGTGAACTTCTGTTGGGACTACCGTCTTGCTATCCCAAACAATTCTTAGACTTTCAGAATGTGTAGTCTAAGTTTGTGAAGATGGGTTCAGTGGGTGATGCGTCCTTTTGGGCCCTTTGCAAGCCTAAGGACTTGAGTTCAGATTCTTAGCGCCCACATAAATAGCCAGGTGTGGTAGAGGGTACCTGTAACTCCAGTAGTGGATGTGGGGAGGCAAAAACAGGTGATCCTGGGACTTGTAAAGCCTAGCCATTCTGTGAGCTCAAGGCCAGTGAGAGACCCTGCTCAAACAATGAGGTGGAGAATAATCAAAGAAGACACCTAACCTCGTCTTCTGGTCTCTATGGGCACATACACAGGCTGGTACACCCACATGCTTACATCACATATGCGTGTGTGTGCGCACACATATGCACCCACACACAGACATATACACCAAAAATAAATACTCATATTTCTATTGTCGATACACAGACAGTTCAGCCCCATCTCACAGTGTCTTAATGCATTTCTGAAATCAAGTATAATTTACATTAACTGATTCATAACAAGAATTATGTAACAAAATAAAATTGTCCTCAATATTTGTGGCCAAAGAGTCTTTGATGCAGTGACTATTTCAGCCATGTGGGTTTTGAAATGCAGGTATCATCTGGGGCATTGTGGAAAGCGGTGGATCAGGGATTATGTAGAATATTCTTGATTGTGTCTGTTCCCGCCTCACACTGATCCTGGTCTGTCCTGTGTGGGCATGAGAGGGAAATCCTGTCACTACAGCAGAGAGCACACAATGGATTTTATTTTTGTTTTTTCACTCACACGCCGCACAGGGTGCATTGTTTGTGTGAAAAATCACACGTGGGAGCATGAGAGCTATTTGTCACCCAGCTTTTCTAGTTGTGTTCCCTTCAAGTGCATCCCGGAAGGAGTCTCTGTATTTTAAAACAGGACTTTTGGGGGGCCCACTAGCGCCCAAAGACTTGTTTATTAAAATCTGGGTGGTATGGATGCTGGCTTTTAAGTCTGAGGATCAGTCCCGCCCCTTTTGCACTCGGCCCCCTGAACACGCTACTTGAACCAGCACATGGCCTTTGTTGTTGTTACTGCTTCCGCGTTTATCCCTCTGTCCCAGCATTTCTTCTGAATATCTTTAGCTCTTCCATTTATATTTTGCTATCCTTTAGATAAAAATTTATAGAAAAAAAAAAACAAGTAATAGAATAGTCTTAGTTTTACATATATGCATTTACATATAATGCATTCGTTAGCATAAACATGCCAAATGCATGAGCTGATGAATTTTCTTTTTTAATAAAAGTTTATTTGCATACAAATAATTCATGAAATATAAGTTTGTGCGTATATAAAGTTGTGGTGTGTGTGCGTGTGTGTGTGTGTGTGTGTGTGTGTGTGTGTGTGTGTGTGTGTATGAGCTCGTATGCATCATGACGTGAATGTGGAAATCAAGGGACGACTAGAAAAGGCCAGTTCTCTCCTCCACCGCATGGATTCCAGGGACTGAACTCTGGCTCTCAGGCTTGGCAGCATGCCTTTACCTCCTGAGCCATCTTGCCACCCACCCCTCCCTGAGTTTTATCTGCTCTATAATCTTGGTTTCAAACCTTCCCACCACCTCATAAAGCTTTTCTGTGTTTGAGAGTGACTTCTGTTCCAGGAAGGGCTTAGTTATCTTGCCCTAGGGCAGGGGAGTCTGTTTACCTACAACCTCAGCACAGACTTTCTGAGCTAGCTCCCTCTTACTGATGACTTGCTTCTAGAATGGAAGAGAAATTGCTTTACTTTCCTACGCATTTCTCTTTTGGTTTGTTTGTTTGTTTGTTTTTTCTAATGTCTCTGTTCTCATTCTTAAGTGGGAATCCATGGTTTAGCTCCCTATGCTGAATAGTCAGTCATGTAAGGGTCTTTAGGATTTCATGTATAAAATCCTGAGTGCGGTCTCCAGGATACCTGATACTTTACCTGGCCCCAGAATTTATACAATTTTTGTGTAGAAAAATACTTTTCTCACCTGGAATGCAGCACAAACAAAGTAAAAGTGTGAGTGACTATCAATGCTAGGAAACTCATCTCAACAGCAAATCAGTCATTTATTTCTTTGATATGAAAACAGATATTTTTGCCTCTTTGCTTCATTGTTTTTCTCCTCTGGGCAAGCATCCGATTCTTGGTTAGTACAAAGCCACACTGCAGTTCAAAGCCATCTGTAGCTATGAACAGTGTTCATCAGGAAAGGTTTTGCAGTTGTATTCAGGGTTGTCCACCTTTGCTTTGTTTCTGATCGTGAGTCCATCCCTAAGCCCCCTAGAAGTAGCATGCCCAGTGAGCATCACCTTTAGGAAGAGGTGCTGCAGGTGTGTACAAGGCTGTGTGCTCCACCTCGGCCCGTGTATTTACTCCTCTTCGATTTTTGCTTTATGAGCACAACAGCAAACTGTCACTATTTGCTGTAAATTGAAGCTTTTAATAACTATGTCTGTTCTACAACATTTGTCAGCTTTGAATATTCTGTCAGTGGGAAATAAAAATAGCAGGGTGAGCAGCAGCCGTGACACCAAGGATTTATCTGCTTATGCAAAGGGAAGGTAAAAAGTATAATCTTGAAGGATGTGCTTTTGGCATTTTTTCCTTCAAATAGTGTAAATCTGAATGAACTGACTCTTCCTCAAATATGTTTTCTACGAAAAGTTGCCAAAATCAGTGACGGGATAAGTTCCGTCATTAAATGCAGAGGCCTTTTAACCTGGCAGACGAAATGAGAAAAGTTGCCTCAGATCGTCGATTCAAGCCCCCATGGTTTGTTTGACAACCGTGAGAAAGATGTTATGTAAATACATAAAAAGAAACACATAGTTCAGTAGGAAAAATGTTGGTGCATCGAGCGTTTAAATTTTTAAACTATTTTAACAGTAAAAATTTATGCACACAAGGCCATCCTGATATGTGCCAATAAAAAATTAATTTATCTAATAAAGATGATTCAAGTAAATCAAATTCAACAGTCTACATATTTGTTCATATATTGTGTGTATTAGTTATAAATATTAAAACTATATATTATGAAATATATATTATGAAAAATTCACTGCTTTTCCTTTTTGAGATAAAAAACATTAAGAAAAATTTCCCAGCATCTTTATTGGTGTAGCCTTGTTATTAGATTAGATCCTGTTCTCAGCCATATAATGACTTGATTTTCTTTCTGATTCACTGAAGGACTTTCAGCTCATAAGATAACTTTGCCATTGTTAATAATAGCCATGAGGATGTGTGGAGGACCTACTAGGTGCCATATTGGATAACTATTAACAATAGTTCAACACTGTTCTGAGTAGGAACAAAAATGCCAAAGGTGTCCTTAGCTGTATAACTGCTGAGTCTTCATTTGAACTTCTGTCCTTACTGATTAATGAGATCACGTGATCATATCTACCTATTGATACATCTACAAATGCGGTTTTAAAGATAACCACAGTAAGCTAAAAAATCTCTACTCTTAGGGCATGCGCATACCCTAATATTTTAATTTTGTTTGATTTTATAGTTATTCCATCCTCCCAGACTGTGCCTGAGGGAAAGAGCGAATTAATTATTGTCAGAATTAATGAGATAATTGCATATATGTAATTGCACGAAGTACTCTACAGCGGCGCTTCTTGCTGATGCAAAAGGCTTAATCCAAGACCTTTTGCAGAGACTAGAAGAGTTTCAGGAGATAGGATGCGTTTTGTCTTCTTTTGTTTTTCTAAACAAAAATCCTGATGTGATATTGCCATCTGCTTTTGACAGTGATAAATTGAGAGCTTACTTTACTACTATATATTAATAATTTAAAAAATCTAAATCTCCTTATGTCTCAAAAATATCTTACTCCAGGCAAGACTAGAAGAATAATTTCTAATAAAATTGGGATACTAACAATTCGTGAAAGCAACTGGGCACGCTCTGTCTAGAGACCATTTACATGAAGCTTTGTGAAGACCTATGTTCTGTCTAACCCTGCAAAAAGCCCCCACTCACCTCTGAGAACCAAAAGAGAAAATAGAACTCCACTCCGGCAGGTCCCTATCTTGACTTGCTGAATAGCACAACAGGGCAGCTGAATTCATTTCCTGTCAATGTTGTGTCTCTTCAAATAGGGGAGCTAAGGTTGTTTTCTGTTAATGTGTCTTTTGTAGCTCTGGTTTGAGTAGGATTTACAGAACTATATCTTTCAGGCACAATAGCTTCTTTGTAAAACGCTGATAAGATTCTCCCCTGTGAATGTGCTTTTTCATTTTTAATTTTGTTAATTGATTTGGAGAAGGAAGTCATCCAAGTTGTTTGCGTACAGAAAAAGTAAGATGCATATCTCAGAAGGAGAGTAATTTAATTCTAAGTCAGCCAAACACGCATCTTCGAGACTCACAAGGGCCCCTTCTAATCTGCATTTTCTTAGGATACTTGCTTGCTCGTAATAAAGGGGGTGAAAAACCTTTTTAGGTTTTAATCTGCATTGATGTTCCAGAAATAAATTAAAAATAAAGATGAGGTTGTTTAAATCTTTGTTCATACAATTCTCATTTTTTGAAAGAAAGATTTAAATGCCTTTCCTTTACCTGTCTAAACATCTCAGAATCAAATCATTTTCTAAAACATCCATTGGGAAGAGGAAAATGAATCTTGTATATGACAAGAGTCTCCTAGTGGAAGAATGAGAAATTGTGTGTCATAACTACAGCCAACTTATTTTAAACATTCTTCAACTCCCTGTTCTTAATAGGTTAAGCAATACTAAGAGTTAAAAACCAGTCTTGGTTTTCAGCAATACCGTGTGAGTTACAGAAACGCTTTGTTCCAAACCTTCTGAATGTATTCCAGGTACATTTCATTCTTTGGAAGGCAACAATTTGAAGTAAAAGAATGAACAACTGAATTTGCCATTTAATTTCAGAAAAATGAATTTTTGTTCTTTGTGTCAGCCATCTGTTTACCTCACTCCTTCACTATGGCTCCCTCTTTGCTTCCTCGGGCAAGCTAGAGGCTCAGCCAAGGGGAGATTTCAGGTGTGCACAGCTGCATCTACAGTGTGCAGACTTGTAACAAGATTTGACTTGGTATCCTGGGCTGATCAAAGGAACGAGGCACGTCAGTCAGCACAGTAGGTTCTGATATAACACCGATTTAACTGACTCACCAGCCTCAGTTTCCCTAAAGCGGACAGTCTTTGAAAACGTAAAGAAGTGACTCCGGCAGCTCATTCCATTCCTGTTCCTGTCTGTGTGTCAACTCATGGGTCAGTATTTTAGTAACTTTCTTTTTTTTTTTCAACATAATATTTGTAATGATTATTTGATAGTTTCATATAATACACCCTAATCACACTCACTTCCCCGTTCTCCCAGGTCTATCCTACCCAAAACTTTGAGACCGCCCCCCTCCCCCGTAAGAAAAAAAATCCAATTTGTGTTGTATATATTCACTCACTGGAACATAGTCAAGCTTCCAGTGGCCAGCCCCTAAAAGAAAGCTGAGTCCTCCCCCACCCCCACCAGAAGCCACCAGCTGTGGAAAGCTACCCTGCAGCATCCTTATCACAATTTCTAAGAGTTCTCTTCAATTACTTCCTGTCTAGATTGTTTTCTTTGGGCAGGTCGGGGTTGGGGGTGGGGATGATGACAGAGGCCTTCTTTGTCTCTTATTTTCAACTGTGAGTCTGCAGCCATCAATACCACCACAAAAGATTTGTGGATTAGATCTTCACTTCATTTCATGACCCGATGTGGTTATAGCATGTTTCATTTATCATCTATTGATGGATATCTAGTGTGCTCCTACTTTATATCATAATTGTGAGTAATATTAAACTTGTGTACAAGTGTTTCTACAGACATGTTTTCATTTATCTTGGGTGTGTACCTAAAAGTATAATGCTGGCTTTTATGTATAGGTGGGTGTACACTATATGTGTGTGTATACATATATGTATACATATATGTTCACATGGGTGTTCACATGTGGGTACATGGGCATGTGTGCATATGTGTGAAGACTAGAGGTTTACCTCTGATGTTTTCCCCTGTAGCTCTTCACTATAGTTTTTGAGGCAGGGTCTCTAAACCTGGAGCTCAGTAACTGTCAAGGTTAGTTTGACTGGGAGCCCCAGGTATCCTCCTGTCTTGTTTCTGGGGTACGGAGAACATAGATGCATGCCTCCACACTTAGCTTTTTAGATGGGTGCTAAGAGTCTGAAATCAGCTCTTGATGCTTTCTCAGCAAGCATTTTATCTACTGAGTCACTTTTTCCTACCCACATTGGCTCATTTAAATTATAGCCATCTTATTGGTGGTATAACATCTCATTGTGGTTTTGACACACATTTCCCTAACAGCACCGATGCGATACATCTTTTCAACATGCACACTCATGTGTTCTGAGTATTATATATATAGTATTTTACATACAAATGGTCACTGTTATAGTGCCTTTGGATACAGATATTCAGAAGGATCAAGTAATATGCCATGTCTCTACTAACCTCTGAATCTGGAAAAGGTTTTGAGTCATACCTCGTGACACGCAGAGTGAAGGAAACAACGACATATTGAATGTACTTGGTGCAGTCTTTGGGGTGCTGTGATGGGAGTGTCTGGTGGACCCCTGGACCCTAAAGGTGTAAGTGTTTGATTCTGCTGAAGAGGGGGAAAGTAGCCACCTGCAGAAGTCTTGACTCACCTGCAGTTACAGTTCAACCTTTGAACCTTAAGTGGGACTTAAGGATAAAAAGACATGGCTCCTCACATGACCCTTCCTGAGAGGTAGGTACTGCCTTAGGCCAGCACAGCATTCTTGACCAAGTGTCTTTCAACTTCCTTTACCTCCCCATCTGGGAAACATGAGCATCATGTAATAAAACCCATGAGAAGAACTAGACTCTTAGCTGCTGTGGGTTTTATTGTGGTATGGCTTAATTTAGAATGCATGTGTCTCCCTCCCCTTCTCCCACCCTTTTCTGCCAGCTTTATATCTGAGTGGAAAATCCTGTTAGACAAAAAAGTTTAATTTAGCGTCTTCATCTTATAAAATATGAAGTGACCTTCGTCATTCTTTCCGTATGTGAAAGAGAATCTCTTTTGAAGGAAAAGAAAGTGTTATTGCTGTTTGCCTTCAATGAGATGTTTTGATAATCAAGGGTTTTAAAAAACATAATTATTATCCTTGCTTTTCTTAGTGTCTTTTCTGATAACTTCACAGGAAAACGCTGCCTTTTATGCAGCGTGCAGATTAAACCGCCTTTCATACTAAGTCTTGTGCGCAGCCCTGCCGCCACTCTGGGACTCTGCAGGATCGCCCCTCACAGATGGAGAGCGGAAGTGACTTGTGACAACTCTGAGTAGCCCAGAGCTTTATTTATGCTTCCTGGATTTGCAACCCTGACATGATGTTTTGGAAAGCCACATAACATGATTCTTTCCTATAGGCTGTGGCAGTTGGTGGCTTAAGGAAACACAGATGTGTATCTCGAAGCTTCTGCAATACCACTGCTTCTTCTTCCTAAGACAACTGAAGAAGAAGAGCACTAGAAAATCAAGGCTGTTAAATATTGTCTTGAGTTTTATTTTTCATAGTTAAAGCTGGGTTGGAATACAGGATTTTCCAAAATGCTCTCGTGAGAAAAGCCAGCTCTCATCAGTTATCCTGAAATAATCAGCACTCAGTTGTGTCTTCTGGTGTTTTCTTCAGTACAGTTTAACCTACCATAGTTCATAATGCGTGTTTCCAGAGATTCCTGTTATTAATGGCATTGGAACTTCCATCCTTTCCACCTGCTATATCTCCATATTGGTCACCTTGGGCATTTCTTTTCTTTTTCTTCTTTATGAAGCTCCATTGGCATGCAAAATCAAAACACTGCATGACCATTAATGTGCCGACCTCAGACACCCACAAAGTCTTCTTTAGACCCTAAACTGACCTCCTCTTAACTCTAACCTCATGATATGGAACATCTGTGACCACTTGCACATCCTTGCACTGCTATGATATGTTGCTAGTCCAATAATGTAAACTTGAAACTATGAAGAAAAAAAGAAGAAAGAGCTATGGAGGAGCTGGGAACATGGCTTCGTGGGTGAGGGTTACTTGCTACACAAGCAAAGATCTGAGTTCGAATCCCAAGCACCAACATTAGACGCCAGGCACACCTGCTCATGGAACTATAGCGTCAGGTGCTTTAGGAGGTGGGGATGGGAGAATTTGAGTTCTCTGGAACTCTCTGGTCACTTGGCTTAGCTTCCGGTTCTGTGAGTGATCCTGCCTCAAGGGATAGAGCTGGAACCTGACATCTTCCTCTGACCACCTTCCTCGTGCGTGGGTCTATATACCTGCACACACACACATGCACATCATGTGTCACATGCCAAATTATTTGATTAATAAAATAAAAATACTACTTATAAAGTGCACAGTGAAGTCCCAGGCATCTGGTAAACATCAGTTGTATAACCCTGGATTACTTTTTTCTATCTACTTAGGAGAGGGGGGCATTTAAAGGTAGGTCCAGTAAAATGCCAAGAAACATTTTCACTGAGGCAACACATCACCTTTAAATCATGGGCTTCCCAGTTGGAGAAGTGGTTCATCAGTTAAGAGGGTTTGTTGGTCTTACCGAGGACCTGAGTTCAATTCCCAGCCCCTCTGTGAGGTGACTCCAACCACCTGTATTTCCAACTCCAGGAGAATAGATACCTTTTCTGACCTCCAGGGTGGACACTATTCACTTCTACACACACCCTTACATAGAAACACACACATTCATACAACTAAAAATAAAATTATTGTTAAACACATAGAAATCCTATGTAATTAATTGGTAAATTGTCCATTTTTAGGATGCATAGCAGTGAGTGACCTGCTGCTGGTAATAGTCACCCTGGCTGACAGAATTTAGCAGGTGTCACTCCACTGGAGGGCTTGTTATTAGATTTTCACATTTTGACTTCTTTATAGTCATAAAATGTTAGTATTACATGGTGTAGATTAGGAGCCTGAGGCGCAGAAGAGGAGACCGTCTTTCTCAGAGTGATGTAGTCAATGAAGATGGAGCTGTGTGGTACCACGTATATCTGGACCACTTTAAGTTGTTGAGTAGGAACAAATATGATACAAAAGTTGTCATTTCAATTCTTGGACGAAGAAAGGGTTTATGAGTTTGATTTCTGTTCCATTGATTGAACTCCATGACTAAAAGCAAGTTAGGAAGGAAAGGATTTATTTGGCTTACACTTCCTAGTCTCAGTCCATCATTGAGGGAAGCCAGGACAGGAACTGAAGCAGAGGCCATGGAGGAACATTGCTTACTGGATTGACCTCTGTGGCTTTCTCACACCACACAGGACCACCTGCCCAGGGTTGGCACTGTCTGTACTGGGCTGCCCCCCATGGCAATCATCAATCAAGAAAATGCGCCCATAGACTTGCCTACAGGCCAGTCTGATAGAGGCAGTCACTCAGTTAAGGTTCCCTCTTTCCAGATGACTCTGTCTTGTGTTAAGTTTACAAAAAAAAACCAGCTAGCACAATTAGCAAGATAATGAGTCCACTACATTTTTTTCCGAGCCAGATTTATGAAGCTTTTGCCCACAAAATGCTAAGATCCCTAGTTTGAAAACATATTTAGTATATAACCATTATTCATATATATGAAATTTTGTGTGTCTGTGTGTGTGGCATGTGTGCACATATGTATGCGTGTTCTCATGGCTGTGCAGGTCTGTGCAGGTGTCTGTGCACATGGGCACACAGAGGGTGCGTGTCTTGCACCTTCCTATGTTGAGGCAGCGTGTCTTGCTAAACCTGTGGCTTTCTGTTTTGACTACTCTAGCCGTCCACCTTGCTTGGGGGAATTCCTCTCTCTGCCTCCCATATACTGATTGCAGGCGGCCTGCCATTCCCTCCTAGATTTCATGTCAGTTCAGAGGTGCCAAACTCCAGCCCTCACACGTGGCCTGCTAACACTCTAATTGCCAAGTTATCTCTTCTGGACATGGAAAATAATGTTTAACTCTTCAGGTATCCATTAGAAATCTACACTGTGTAAGTGTGTGAGTGTTCTTGTGCATGTGTGTGTGCACATATGTGTGTGTGTGTTTTCAGAGTTTCCCTGTGTCGCCTACGATGGCTTTAAACTTGAGTTCGTCTTGCCCCAGCCTCTCCGGCTCTGGGATTTCAGTTGTGCATCTTCATGCCTCGTTTGAGAAATCAACTCTTGCCATGTGACTTTGACACAGTGCTGTCGATTCTCTTCTCAGTAGCAGATTACATCTGCTAGTCTGTTCTAGAAATCATTATTTCTGTGCTTGACATTGTCCAGACAGATCTTCCTAGTCCTCATGGCTGGGTATTCTTGGAATGACTTCTGTAGTGCACTGTGGTTCTTATGTGTGTGGTTCTCTAGCTCTGTGGCTATCCTTCAGTGGATTCTGCTGTTCTTCACATAACTGTGAGTTCCCATGAATCCCTTTGTTATATAAAAACTTGGTCACTCTGCTGCCTGCTAAGTAGACTAAGCAGTAGGCATTTACACTTCTCAAAAAGGACTTTCTTACATTTCACTTCTTCAAATTAACTATTTCATTGTAAATATTGAGGACTCATTATTTAAAGAGTAAACATGAAATTGTTCTATATATAAATTCCATACCAGACTATAAAATGTGGAATGGCGCATAAAAATTTGAAATCTTGAGAAATGATCAGGAATTCTGTATAAAGTTGAAATAGAGCATTTAGAAGGATCTTGTCCAATGAAATGGTTCACCTTTGGCAGCAGGTTAAACAGCTGACAGTAGTTGGTTTTCACAGTTCTTTTGAGAATATTATAAATTGCATTTCAAGAATAATGCTATAAATTACACGTAGCTTTGATGTCCTTCTCAAGCAAAGAATAATATTTCTCTGTTTATTTTCTACATGAAAATATGTCATCCAGGACATAATTAATGGCTGGAAATTTTAAGACAAAAGAAAGTGGCTCATGCCTCAGTATGCAGTTGTCAGTTTGTGGAAAATTGTTGACAAAAAGGATTAGAGACCCAAATCCTAACACTGGAATGGATTCCACTAGTTAACCAGAGTCCACTGTCCGAGGCAGGCATGGGTGTGTTTTCTGTCTCTACAATGCCCCCCTTGGGTTTTACAGACAACACTTTATTCTTTTGTGATTTCTCTAAGCTATTGAGTTTAGTTTCCTGAACTTTTTAAATCATGCCCCCTCACTTCTTTCCCTTCTCTGTAATCGCCTCTCTTTTGCTCATCTCACTGATTAAAGGAAGTGGATATGGATATAATTCTCCATCACCAGGTAAAATATTAGGTGACAAAGAAAATAAAAACTTTACTGCAATCTGGCAGATGCTGCGATCCATTAGATCCCCTTCCCATATCCAAGGAAAATCAAGGCCAGGCTGTTGCTACAAATCTGCAAAGTCAACTTTACAAAGCTAGCTGTGCCTCAGGCTGTCTGCAGGGAAAGAAATCATTCATGCTGATTTTCAAACTAGAAGCCAACATGCTAAGGCAGTCATTCCAGGATGTGTCCCCTGTTGTACCTTGGCCATGTGGACCAAATTTGTGAGCCTTGTTCTGCCCAGCTCTGAAGTGCAAGTCACCCACCTCCCTCACATCCTATTCTGTTCTAAGAAATGGCTCC
The DNA here is from genome assembly GCA_028555095.1 of Dicrostonyx torquatus. Lineage (NCBI taxonomy): Eukaryota > Metazoa > Chordata > Mammalia > Rodentia > Cricetidae > Dicrostonyx > Dicrostonyx torquatus. Next base: position 1,015,557 of record JAQHUG010000023.1, on the reverse strand, counting down.
TCTGCCTGTCCTTCCCACCTCCCCTTAGATGAGGAAGAGGGTCAATTTCACCACCTCCCCTGCACACCTTCCCCTGGGTGTAGGAAGTTGGTCAGTTATCAAATAACTTGTGACTTTCACTGTTTCAGGGTTCAGATCCATGGGTACAGGTGTCTGTAGCACAAGTTTACAGATTAGCCAGACTTTCATGTTTGGGAAGGTGGATCAGTGAGGAAAATGCCGTTATACAAATGTGAGAACCTGAATTCAGATTCACGGATAAGCAAAGCTCCGAAGAACAGCCAGAGCTAGCCTCATGAAGCAAAGAGGGGTGCGCGGTGTCCAGGAGTGAGCCTGGAAGGGGTTTCCAGAGGAAAAAGACTTGCATGCACACAGCAAGGGCCTGGGGAGAGGGTGTTTATGCATGGACTAAGGGACTTGGTTCCAAAGTCACAGTGCTGGGCAGAGCCCATATCTTCCAGGTGCCAATGGCTAACAAGGAATTTTTGTCCTTTAGTGGCAAATATGGAAAGATATGGGTATATGACCAGATTAACTTTCTTTTTTAAAATTTATTTTTATCTTACTAGTGTTTTGCCTATATGTATATCTGTGTGAGAGGGTTGAATCCTAGAGTTACAGACAGTTGTGAACTGCCATGTAGGTGCTGGGAATTGAACCCGGGTCCTCTGGAAGAGCAATTACTGCTCCTAACAACTGAGCCATTTTTCCAGCCCCTCAGATTAACTTTCTTGAAAGACTTATTAGACCACATATATAGTGCAGAATCGGAGATATCAGCTGACTGGGGCTTCCAGGGAAACCAATGAGAGTGTGGATTTGCTTAGAGAAAGGCTGAGAAGAGGGTAAAGAACTGGCCAGTCTACTGAAGATTCACATACACGGTGCTCAAATAGCCAGCGAAATGCCAAGAATTATTTCCTGGAGATAGGGGTTGGGGGTGCCATACCAAGCAAGGTAAATACAATCTAAAATTAAAAGTTCAAAAGAGGTCAGGAAGATGGCTAAGTCCATTGAAGTGCTTGCTGCATAAACACAAGGGCCCGTCTTTGACCCGAGAAGTCCCAGAGCTACAGTGCATGCTTGTTGTCCCGGGGCTGGGAAGCAGAGACAGGCAGGTTTCTGCAACTCACTGCGGGCCAGCCATTCTAGCCCAGCCAATGACTTCCATGTTCCATGAGAGATCCTGTCTCAAAATCTCAGAGGGAGGCTGACTGAGGAGACACTTGGTGTCCACCCCTGTACTCCGCATGTCAGAACACGAATGTATACACACACATATGGATACAGACTCAAAAGTTCACCTCAAAATGTGCGAAGTTCAGAGTGCATACGTTTCCCCCCTCACTCCCTCTCTCTCTCTTTCCTTTGCCCTTTCTCCTAACTTTGGTTCACCTCAAACAGAAGGATATGGGTGTTTTTAAAGTAACTTTGGCCTATAACTTTTATCCCCGTGCTCCATTGGCTCCCATTAATGTGAAGTGAGGGTATTAAACCTTTCTAGAATATATTATCTCATTGATATAAAAAACCTACAACTTCTGGGCTCTTATTCTCAGCTGGCTGTTGAGATAAAACATGAGCTGACTGAGTGGCTTCTGGGTGCTGAGCCAAGTGTCCGCATGAACTGCAGTGCTTCCATAAATAATATTTTCATAAATATGTCCCGGCACAGACAGGTAGGTGCAACAGGAGGGACCCGAACAAATCCTGAGGATGCCAGTTTTGTCACAGGGTCTCCATGCAGAATGAAGTCGTATGACAGAGTGTTTCCCTGGTGATTTGGCTGCAGATGAAAGTGTCTTCAGCAGTAAAATTCTGTGCTTAAGTCTGAGCCCTGGGCACTCATCAGTCAGCACCTGACACATCAAGGATCTTCTTCGTGGTATTAGTTAATATGCTGGCAGAAATATGGGAAAACATTGTTATTCCCCTCAATTTCAGTGCATGGATTCCCCCCACACACACCTTTAAAAGCATTAGTTTTATTAAAATATTTTGCAGCCTGCAAATTCATTGCCAATCAATAGGATCAGAACAGAGATGAAGTTTGTTATTCAGGGGTCTTCTCCGTCACCAGTACTAGAACACACGTAACAGTAACAAGCATTTGAAGAGCCTTGGGGGAAATTTAAAAGTTGGTAACTGACGAGGCCAGTGGTAATTATAGTAACTGGATGAAATGCTTACAGCTTTATGGATTATTATTTGACATTATTATTTAACAGGTCAAAGTCTCATATGACTTTAATTACTCTTCATAGTGTAGGCACACCTTTATTAGCAATGGTGCTTTATAACTTACTAATTTTTCCATGATGAGTTCAGAAGTTCCATTTGCATGCTCTCCAAGAAATAAAGTACCCCATACATTACCATTCAGCAGCGGGGGCAGTCATTCAGGATTCCAAGCAGAGAAGTGTCTGAGATCATTTTGCATTTAAAGACACTGATGATAATGACATCATTTTACACTGCATTTTATTATTTTTGGTAGTGCCAAGCCTGGATTTCACAAAGTCCCTGAGAAAACAGGAGGGACAATGAATCACAAGAATTTCACACATTTAATAAGCTTGAATTATCCAGTGAAGTCCACGTCCATTTGTTAAGTTGTAAAAAGCCATCAGTTGCTGAAGTTGGTGCTGCCTTGTCCTCTGTCCTTTCCCCTCCCTTCCTGCCAGGCTTCCCTGCATGCCAAGAGCTGGATTGAACCGTGTGGATTTTCATGTCATGTCGTATGCTTTAGCACAGCTCCTATGTGTCCTCACCTCTGGGCATCCGTTTCCATTTCAGGGAATGTGGTCTCACCCCAGTCCCACATGACCTCTCCTAGAACTCTGTGAGAGAACACCCCCAGCCCCTGCCCTTGCGTGGAAAAGAGAAACCAACATGCAAGGGTTGACGGCGCTACAGCACATTCTGCGCTAGTTCATACTTGCCATTCTCATAAAAGCTTTATTTTGAATCACAGACCCACTGGGGGCTTCAGTTCTGCAAAGTCTTCTGAGGCCATGATATCATTCTAGAGAAAAATTAGGCCAGGGTGATCTGCGTAAGACTCAAGGAGGTTAACAGGCATGAAGTCAAACCAAACAAAAATGAGGGAGGAAAATGTTAGTTCAGAAGGCCTGCAAAGCCCCAGTTAGGCTGTTTTATGGTATGCGGGAGCTCCCCAGGGGAGGGGTCCAGCTTCTCTGCAATTCCCAAACAGTATAGACCAAAGAACCCGCTGTGAAAGAACATGTAAAGATGATAAGTATGCAAACACCAATTGAAATATATAACAGACGGAACAGTAGGTAATCCCTCTGCTGTGGCTACCACAAAGACTTTATCAGGGTAGCAGCAACCATATGTTGAAAAGATTCACAAGTGGTTAAGTACCACACGCATGTCAGAGGTAAGCTTCCATTCTTTTCTTCTTTGTTTTTTGGTTTGGTTTGGTTTGGTTTTTGGTTTTGGTTTTGGAAACAGACAATGGTTGTTCATGGGGGCATCTGGACACAGTTCTTTCTGCTGCTTTCACTTCCTGTTCTCTCCTCTACCAGGAAAAAACTTTTTTTCTTTGTCTTCCTTTTCTTTCTTAAAGTTTGCTTGTTTGTTTCTTTTTAAAGTATATGGTGCTAATTGCAGAAATACGGTCTGACCTGAGTTCTCATTTTAGCACTTTCACTGGTTGTTTATGCTTTGTCTTAAAAGGTGTGTGGTGTGTGTGTGTGTGTGTGCGTGTGTGCATGTGTGTGTAGTGTATGCATGTTCACGTATGTGTGTGAGTCGGTGAGGAAGCTAGGAGGTGATGCTGGATGTCTTCCCCACTTCCTCATGCTGTCTTCTGAGATGGGGTTTCTCACTAAACCTGGATCTTGCCATTCAGCCAGACTGACTGACTGGCCAGTGAGTCCTGAGGATAGGCCTGTTCCATCCCTCTGGGGCTGGGGTTACAGGCTCATATCTCCCATGCCTGGCTTTTTACATGGGTCCTTGGGATCTCAACTCATGCTTCATAATAAGCCTTTTAAGCACTGCACCATCTCCCCAGCCCTGTTTGTGCTGTCTTCTAGATGGTTGGTATCAGTTATTACAGTAGCTGAGTAGGCTTTTCAATATACTAATGTAGCCCAATGGTTTGCCTGTTTGTTTGCAGTTTTGGACTCAGCTTTCTAAAGCAATCTAGCCTGTTAACTAAAAGCCAGTGGGGAGCCATGGCCACACAGCTAATAACCGCCACACCCCCTAGTAACCTCTTCATTTCTCTCCATAGCGAGGTCATGATCACAGGAACATTCACAAATTTTGCCTGAATGAACAGTTTTGGGTGCCATAAAGTGCTGTTTTTATTTCATACAGAATCAAGATTGAATTTGCACATGGTCTGATTGAGCACTTTCAATTCTGCTTCTGGTTTCTGTGAGATACTTTGTGGGTATTGTAATGTACCTATAATGTTCTGAGATGATAGTTTGTGGGTATTGTAACGTACCTATAATGTTTTGGGATACTTTGTGGGTATTGTAACGTACCTATAATGTTCTGAGATGATAATTTGTGGGTATTGTAACGTACCTATAATGTTTTGGGTGCAGGAAATAAAAGGAACCTGTTGCTTAAGTTGTTGCTTAGTAGTAAAGCACTTGCCTAGCATGTGTGAGGCCCTGGGTTCCATCTTTAGCTTTGTTGGGGGTGAATGGGGAGAAAGGGAGAGATTCATAACAAGTCCAGTGTTCTTCCATCACTCATATTTCCAGTGCTTATGGTACCATTTTCCCCTGTGGAAATAGCAGGGAATGTAAACCAGTTCTTGTGATCACAAAGAGTAAATCCTACTGGGGAGGAAGAATAAATGGACGCAGGCGTGCTGTGTCAGATGGTGGTAAAGGTGTGAGGGGAGGAATGCTAACCAACACGTGGTAATGGGGAAGGCCTCGAATACCTGAAGGACATGCAGAAACCTAGAGGAAGGGTGCTCCCAGGGAGAGGGGTCAACAAGTGCTCCCAGCCAAGAAGAAGCAGGCACACACAGAGGGAACTGTGGGGCAGTGTGGGAAGGAGCTCAAACAGCACAGAACAGGACACGGAGGTCTCTTACACCACTGTGAAGATCTTGGCTGCTATCCACAAAGAGTCGGGAAGCAATTCTCATATTTTGAGGAGAGTAGCTACCTTCTATCTTTAAATTTAAAAAAAAAAAGATCTCTTCTACAAGCAGGGAAAGAGAAGGAACAAATTGGAAAGAATTGCAGTAGTCTAGGCAGAAGTGGCAGCTGCAGGAATGAGACTTGAGTGCTAGGCGTGTGTTTGAAGGGGAGGCTGACAGAATCTGCCCGTGGGTTCAGTGTGGGCTGGGAGAGGAGGACAGGAGTCAGGGATGACTTCGCACACTGTGTGAACAATTTGCAGGCTGAAGTCAGCCTTGCTAAAATGGGGGCTCCTGGGAGAGAAACAGATTTGAAGGAGGGGGCAGCAAGAAATGGTTAAGGGTGAGCTGCCTCCAGACATCCAAGTGGAGATGCTCCTGTAGGCGGGTGGCTGCAGGAGGCTGGAGGCGGGCTTGAGATCTTGGCTGGGGATTGAGACGCGTTGGTTGCTAGTCATGAATCTGGAGGAGACCGTGTAAGGAATGAGTGGAAAGACAAGCCCTCCACACACCGAGTCCCCAGGCACCATGGAGAGGAGAGAGACTGGCACAAGACACACAGGAGGAGCTGCTAGGGAGAAAGGCAGAGCAGCAGACGGTGGTGTTCCAGAAGCCAGTTGAATCCAGGACTTGCAGAATGTGGACAGAGTCGCTCTCGGCGATCAGAGAGAACTAAGATCAAGAGATAGCCTTTGGAAACTAGGGATGCAGCAGTCTCGCTGAAGTCCAGATGTGGCTTTGGTGAGGACATGCTGGCTTAGTTGGGATAGGTTTAGGGCTGCTCTAACAAACGGCAGCTGCTGGAGGAGGATGCTGAGTGTCTCCCATGGCAGCGGTATAGTGACTCTGTGTGAATGTAGGTGTCCAGCTGAGAGGAAATCAAATGAATTCTGTGGGACACAGGACAGTGGTCCCCAGGCTAGCCTCAGATTCCTGAGCTCAGATGATTTTCCTGCCCCAGAATTGAATGTGGCTGGGACTCCAGGAACATATCATCATGCCTGGTGAACGGGCTAGGACCGACCCTGAATAGAGGAAAGGGGCTTCCCTTGGCCTCTGAAACTCATCCAGAGCTAAAGAGAAGATGGTGGCAGCACTGGAACCCGCATGCAGGTCTGTAGACAGCTATGTGGACCGGGTGAACGCTTCCTTTCAGAGCTTGGTGATTAAACCCGTGAGGTGGCTTTTTTTCCCCTGCTGCTGAGTGGAACCAGGAGTCCTTGCTACATCTGAACTACATACAGTGACAGCCGTAGTATTCAAGGAAGTAGGATTCCTGGCTAGAGACAGAATGGAGAACATAGCAGGAAATACAGTATTAGAAAAGTCTTAAAATGACTGGCTAGCGGAGAGAGGCAGGGGAAGAGAGACAGAGACTGGATGTACGAGCTGAAGAAGCGTCGTAGGACGGTGAAGAGCACCAGGGCTCTTGATGGTAACCCAAGCAAGTCCCTCTCTTATTCCTACACCCAGAGAGGCTAGCCAGGGAATTCTCCAAAGCACCCACTTACAATGTTAAATACAGCAAAGGGTGTGCATCCACTGCCCTGTCCCTGGTCGTGACCGTTGCTGTCAGCTGAAGGATATTATAGACGGAGCTTCTGTGGGTAATCTTTTTATGGATGTACGTTTTCTGAACTAGTTGTTCTGTGAGTAACCAGGCAAAGGCTTCCCTCTGGTAGCTAGAAAATACCAACTGGGAACTGAAATCAAGTAAGAATTCCTGGCCTTGACCTCGTCACAGCAGACCACAGAGCACAGCAAACCTTCGGTAACATCTGTGGGTTCAGTGCCTCCGACGACAACGTGAAAGAAACACATCAGCCCTAAACCTCAATTTCCGACTCATACTCTTTGATTTGGGGTGGCGTTCTGCCACATGGTAATAAAAACACATCTCTGCACATATTTATCCCATGGGAACCGAGCACCATTTAATGCAACGGACACAGTGAGGAAATTTGGAACATAAGGTGCAGAGGCAACAAGACTAGGCTTTCACAAAGCACCTTATTGTATGTGAAGATTGTTAAAACACTGGGAGGGGATACAAAATTCCACTCAGAATTTTATATAAAACATTATATACTTAGGAGTAGCTCCCATATGTCTTAAATACAACACATACTGGGAGATGCGATCAGCTGGGTCAGGAAAACACGTTTTCACCTCCGCCATTTGGATTGCTCTGGCATGTGCCTCCATTACTTTTGCAGATCTGCTGGGGAACACTTCTGGTCACCTGCACTCTGTCCCACGGCAAAGAATTCTTCATCTCCTCCCCCCAGACAAGAGCAAAAGCCCCAATGCCATCTTTCGTTCAGTCTTGTCTGTGAGGGAGCTAAGTGCATCACTGCCCATTTTGCCCCATTCACTGTCCTTCCTAGCACCATGTGCCAACCCTGTGTGGTGGGAGGTGTACATGGGCACAGACTGCAGAGTTGTGGTTCACTTGGTTGAAGCCACCTGATCGATAGAGGATGCTCGGAAAGATAGATTGAGCCTTAGTGTGAAATCCCACACTGCTGTCAGCTGTCTTTCAAGTTAATGAGAATTAGGAGTGGGGAGGAGAAAACCAGTTGGAGATGCCTTGAACCAGGTGGCTGTCGGTAGTTGGCATAGATGTCCAGTTGCTTCCAGTCACCCTTCAGTGCCCTGCTCACTGCTTGTCACAGCTCTCTCGGAAGATACCCAAAGAAGCTGAGCATAGAAAGGCAGGGAATGCCTATGAGATCCTGGAGTTGACAGGTTAGTGGTCGGTTAAGCTAAACCCTTAGAGATCCCTGACCACCTTCTGACCCTATTGTCACCTTGCATCTGCTTAAGTGCCTTTAGCAACCTGGGGTTTACTACCTTGGCGTCTTCACTATAGGACTTTTCAGAACATTTGCCGAGGAAGAAACCTTACCAAGCCATTGGTGTGCTGCCTCTCTCCCTGGCCAGATGAAAGACTCCACAACAAAACCTTACCCCCAGGCAGCTTAGGGGTAGCAGCTTTGGTTGCTTTCCTCACATCTCATCCCCAGATGAAGACACGTGGTAGGTACCAGAAGCATTTGTCTCCTTTCATTTTAAGAGGCACGAGTAATATTTTAGTTACTTTTTCCCTACCTAGTGTCCATGATATCCTCAGTAGCCCTGACATACCTGACGTTAGTTTTCAAAGATGGCTGTGTTCTCATGTTTGTCTCATGCTACGCTTCATAGTTTTTAAAGCGTCCATAGCGCATAAGTGTGTGTACATATTTTTCCATATATGTATTATATTGGAAAACACTGTGCACATAAATTAAAAATAAATAAATATTTTTTGAAAGAAATAAAAGTATATTTTTAAAGGTCTCTAGGGATTTTTAAGGCACTTTGAACTTATTACTAATAAACCAAGGATGGACATGTTTTCTCCAATGAGAAGAGAAAAAAATGATCTAGTAAGACCAAAGAGTTTGAAAAGGCTTTGTGCCCTTGATAGTTTCAGAGAGCAATTTGTTTTCCATAGTTTATAGAGAATTCTAAACCTTGTGTCTTATTTATCGTCTGGCAGAATTTGGCCTGGTGGCTGTTGCTTGTGTGATAGAGATACAAAAGGAAAGAGAGAAAATAAACCGCATTTTCCTCACTGTCTTTGGAAGTGGTAGGTGGTATAGATACACTTTTGATAAGTCCTAAGAGTGTGACAGATCTTAGAAGTGAATGGTTTCCCACACACGTTTTTTAGGGTGGAACCCATGCTGAGAGAGGACTCAGAAGAACTTGTCAGTTGAGGCAGAAGTGATTTAGATGTGCGGACAGAGTCCAGACGCATCTCAGGCCACACGCACCTTGAGCATCAGCTTAGACCTCCCTCATTCCATTGCACTGACTCAAGCCGAACCTGCAAACGGATTTTATGGTCCCTATTGTATACCGAGGTACCTGTGCTCACAGTGGGGGTCTGGAGTGGGAACAGGAAGCATCGAGGTCAAGGAAGGAGGCCTGGGCTCGCAGTGGGTCCCAGCTTGGTGCAGGACAAAGACAGGGCTTACCTGGCAGTGCCAGCGAAAGACTTGGGTTTCTGCAATTGTCACACCAGGTGAATTTCTCTTTTTCTTTTCTGACCTGAGAACATTTTTAAAATCAAATGACTGCTCTTGCTTTTAAATGAAAATGGCAAAAACAAACCAGAAGGGTGAGCTATGATTAGTGGCTGTGGGCCTTCTGGAATTGGAAGGTCTTCTAGGGAACAAGGTAGGGGTCCTCAGGTCGAAAAGTGTAGTTTTCCCTTTGAAAAAACCTTCCGCTTTGTTTCCTCTTCCTGTGAAGCCCATGGCTACAGACTCAGTGGAGGTCCCGATGCTGGTTCCTGCTAGGCAGGCACAGTCTGAGCATCACCGCATGCCATCCAAGGTAGCTGAGCCTCATCCCTCGGCACCCCAGCTGGCTCTTGGCTTAAATCCCCTCTGTGCTTTGAGTCTGTCCCTCCAGAGAACTGATATGTATGGATGGGCCTCACCAGCAACAACCATAGCTTTCTCAAAAGAACCTTGCTTCTGATCCTCCCGTGGACACCACCGTTTGCTTTGTAATGGCGGAATTAATCATCAGAAATCATTTGCTGTCAGCCAGTTGGATGTTAATTATGAGTGGAACCTCAGGGCTCCTAAAATGCAAATGTGTTTACTATTGGTGGTAAAAAGTAAATAACTATGAAACAGGAAAGAAAACTTATTTTTTTCTAGCAGAACGCGATAACGCATCGAGTTCATTATGGTGGGAGTTGAGGCCATTGTGCGAGGAAGGGCTTAGGGGACCTGTTACTGTTACTTCCTGACAGAGAAGGGATTCAGTTTGGGATATTTCAATGCAAAGCAAGAATCTGGTGCTGATTAAATGTGAGATGATATATTCTCAGAATATCTAACTCTGATTATATTCTAATTTAGCTGCATACTGTGGCCCAGGTTGGTGAATTATTCTGGCGAGTGCTACCCGGGATGAATTGTTTTCAATTAGGTGGATCATGGCCACTATAAAGGAAATCATGAGACACACCTGTAGCGTGGGCCCATGCAGTGAGCAAAGCTTCCCAGCACACAAAGGGCTGGATGAATTGGGGGCCAGCTATCTAAAGCTGGCTTTTGGTATTATCTGCTTTCCCATCAACTTTTACATTAACAAGGCTGGTTAGAGGCTTCACAGAGCTCTGTGATGCGAGATTGATGTCACTGGCTCTCTGAGAACAAATGAAGGGAGCTAACAGACCCTTAGTCATTGGGAGGGCAGGTCACATCCATTGTAAAACTGCTTTAAAACAAAAGGGAGGGGGGATGATCAGTATAACCAGGAAAGTAAAAGGTTAAAGGGAGGAACCCAGAATCTTCCTAATCACTTCCCATGGAAATGGTCTGGATTTCTTGGGCAGCACTTGGGAGACAGGCAAGATTCCATGCCCACATTCTAGAACAATCTTTAACTAACAAGTAAACAAAAACACTCATAAAATCTTTGTTGATGGGTTCCATCACTAATGTGTTCTTTCTCTCAACATTGTCAGGTAGAATTACTTCTTAAGTACCTGGCTAATAGAAAATAACCTAATTTGTCTGTTACAACCCAGGTTAAGTCTGCCTGGCAAAAACATAAACTTCCTTTTAGGTTTTACTTGAGGTACAGCAAGGCAGCAACTCACCAGTTCTGTGAGAGACTTAGGAACCATTCTCACCAAACACTATTCCTGGGGAATTTCTACACAGAGGCACCAATGGGTGTATAAACTTGATGGCTTTGTGGCAGAAGCGACTTAGATCAAGGAAGCAGCGATGCTCTAATGAGCCATTCAGAGTCCCTGAAAGTTTTTCCAGTTAAACTAGAGTTGACCTTCCCAACACTTTTTCTTGTTTCCAAGGTAAGACTAGTTCAAGACTAGCAGGTATTTGGGGGATTATACTTATTAAATCTATTAAATCTCTTAAAAGTCTCGGAATATACTGAAGTTTGGCAAACTCTACATGTCTGTTGGGCTCCTAGGCATGGGTTCTTGTGTTCTTGTGTGTTTGTTTGGATATACGTGTGAGTGTGTGGTGTGTGTGTGTGTGTGTGTGTGTGTGTGTGTGTACATTTATCTGCGGCCAGGTCTGTGTGCAGGTGCACATGTGTCTCTGTGGAAGCCAGAGGTTGACATCAGGTGTTTTCCTTAATGGCGCTCTACTTTATTTTCTGAGGTAGGATCTGTTGCTGAACCTGTTGCTCTCTGGTTTGGTTAGGCTAGCCAGGCTGTTGCCTTGCAGCTCATGGGTTGGTTGCCACACCTGCCTAGTTTTTATTTTTTGTGGGCTCTGGAGATCTAAAATCCGGTCGTCCTGCTTGCACAAGTGCCATAGCTCCAGCCCCTTACCAGTTGGCCATTCTCCCGGACAGCGGTCTGTACCCAGTGCACCAGTTCATGGTGTCAGTTGTGTTCTAGCCAAAATGTAAAGTTGGATTCATATATTGAGTAGCAAGTAGAAGGCCCTGTATGCCCCCAGATAAAAGAGAAACTTTTAAAAAAGAGCTTTTTATGAATTTATCTCGCTTCTTTAAAGGAAAAAAAAATCCCCTTCGGGGAACTTGTTGAAGATTTTTTGAAAGGTCAAACAGTAAGGCTTAATTAGTAAAATGCAGGAATTAATAAAAAGAGGGAAGAGCAAAACTTGCATTTTGAAACCAACTTTGTCAAGCTTCCCATGTGGAACGTGAGCCAGCGGCCTCTTTGCCCCCTGTAACTTCACACGCGGAGAGGAAAGTCATAAGCGCACAGCATCTACAATTAATTTTTGTTGTTTGTTCTTGAGAGCAAATGTGCGTCAGTGTCAACAAATGCCTCCTCTATCTGCCTTGTGGAACTGTTTATTAAATCCACATTTCATGTTGCGCCAAATAAAAACAAACAAACATAGAACTTCTTGCACCCATCTTATTCTAACGAACAAATGAGGCAGAAATGCAACTTATTCAGAAGAAGGTAAACTGTGTGTGATAGTTCACAGAAGGGTAAAGCAAAGGCAGATGTAAACAAAACTATCCTCCCTAACTTCTGAGATCACGTTCTCCAAACTGCTAATTAATGTAAAGTTGGATTCATATATTGAGATGTTTAATCAATTGGCAGATTGTCGTCGATAACTATGTGTCTTAAGTGGTTTGTAATGGACAGGATAATGAAGTATCCTCTGTCTGCCAGGGCTATTGGGAATAACCTTCCTCCCTCTTGGGCAGTATGCCATGCGTAATCCATCTCCTTCAGATTTAGACAAGATGCCCTTTGTTACTGCCTCCCTTACTTTTGGACGGAAAATCCAGAGAGGCAGAAAGTGAATTTCATTTTTCTGCCAGCAGTTTGTCAAGCAACACGAGGCAGAAAAGATGGCTACCAATAGTATTAGTGATATTAGTAGTGGCTGTGTTTCTTGAGCAGGTGCTGTGTGCTGGTCTGGGCTCAGTACTGTGGCTTCTGCTCCTCCTTGAGCCTTCCTAGCATCCCACTGCCTTCAACATTTTAGATTCCCTTCTGTCACAAAGACTTCAGCCTTGCCTCTCTCACCCTAATACAGTTTACGTAGGTAATACGCCCAACTCCACATAGTTGAAAAGGTATAATTTCCCCAGTATACCTAATGGAGAACACAAAGAAACAGAATATATCACTGGATGCACTCAGTAGATAAATGTTGTTCCTGCCTATTCTCAAGAATGAGACAAATAGGTTTTTCATCTACCAAATTCTTTCTATGAGGCTACAGTTACCCTGATACCCAAACCACACAAAGATGAGACAAAGAAAGAGAATTACAGACCAATCTCCCTCATGAACATTGATGGAGCCAGAGTTCTCCCCTGATCCCGAGAGCTGGGATGAACCCTCGTAAGGAGGGATTGTATCTACCCTGCTGATACCATCCACCCACTTCTTCCTCATCTCTCTGTGCTTCTCCAACATTACCTAAGTGAGCAAAAGGGTACTGCACAATTAAGGACATATTTATTACATTTTAATCTATTTATTTTGAGTACAGCCCAGGTATGGAAGTCCAAGGACACTTGTGAGAGTCAGTTCTTTCCACTATGTGGGGGATCAAACTCACATCATTCGACTTAGGGGCTGGCGCCTTTACTTAGCCATCTTGGTGTCCTGAATTTGTTCATTTTTGTTTTGTTTTGAGAATAGGAGAGGGCACTATCATAGCAGGATATTGGTTTTGGGTCCCTAAGGATGCCCATTTCAGGTCCTTTTTAAAATAAGAAAGGACTCAATGAGGTAACTGATAACCACTGAGGCTCATGCACCAACCTGACCTAGGAAAGTACAGTGTGGTTCCCAGTGACAGGACCCTGGGGACCCAGCTTTGTCCCCTTCAGTGACCTTGTGACCATCTTGGTAAAGATGGTAAGTTTGTTCTTTTGCCATCTTTCCCAGTTTTAAAAGTGCATGGCCCAATCTTTTCATGGGGCAAGGACTGGTGGTCCTTTTATGAGAATAAGCATGAATGGACTTCAAGGAACAACGGACCCCCAGGGGGCAATGGACCCCCCAGGGGACAGGAAGCAGTCTGTATTGGTAATACATCCTACATCAAATACCTACATCATTCCTACATCAAATACCGCTACCTCCCTCCTAGAAGTAGGACAAAAGAAGGCTTGTTCCCCCTCCTGTTCAAAGCTGGCACTGAAAGAGTGTAAGGGTCTACTTCTGCTCGAATTCCCCCAAGTCTCTGCGCTTGTCTCTGTTTGTTATACTAATAAATACTATGTAGCTAATGTTCCCATCTGGCTGGGCAGAGAAAAACAAGCAGAAAATAATGAAGTTGCAGTTTCATCACTCCGATGCTGATGAAGGTGATACCCGTTTGGCATGGGAGAAAGGTGGGTCTTTATTTTAGAGTTCTTAATTAAGAACCGCCAAGTGACAAATATTAATTAGGGTGCCAGCTGTATCCTTGAGTTTCATGGTGTATTTCTTCTCATGAACCTGTGAAGGGTTGAGTCTGAGGCTCCTTTAATCAATCAACCTTCGGAACAATTATCTGTTAAGTATACTTCGTGTGTACAGGACCAGGCTGAGCAGGCAGGGTTTATAAGGTGTTGTCTTTGCCTTCTGAACCTCCACCTAACTGTGGAGTGTGCACAGAGAGCTGGTATTTCAATCAGAGTGTGCCCTGAGCTTTGTAAGTGAGGTAAGAGAAATGGAAAGTGGAAAGGGCAGGGGAGCCAGGTGCCTTTCCTAAGTAGTCATGACATTGTTTTCATCTGCGTGGGCATCTAGTGGGACTCTGGGACTCTTCCCCAAAGTTGTATTAATAAATCCTGGCATAAGCAATGGGAAGGTGTCTTTTTCTCCAGAGTTGGGGGCCACCCATCAGTCTGCAAAGTTGGAATTCGGGAGAGAGATTGAAAATCGTGGGCAGAAATTGTCAAAGTGAGGAGAGTTGAGCTCTAAGGAGGGAGGAATGGGATTCCCAATGGGTAAAGAGCAGTAGACCGTCCACAGAGGTGGATGGAAGAATAAGCTAGTGGGGCCGAGAATGGACATAATGGAGTAGCACTGGGATGTGAGTTCAGATGTTCCGTCTCTCCACCAGTACTCGTGACACTGCCCACACATAGGCATATAGACACGCACAGCACATACATGCTGCTGCAGCTTCCCACACCTCATTGGGGTGCTGGTTAAGAGGGGATTCAGGGTGCTGTACACATCTTCCATGATCACTCAGCTTGTCAATAAAATGGTGCCTAGAGCAAATACAAGGTGCCTCAAAACTTACACCACTGAGGCCTGAGTCTCTTTTGACATTGATGTATGGTGAATTCTAGTTTTTGGAATCCCTAGTAACTGAAGAGGGACTTATGAAGATGGAGTTATAACTTCCTTTTCTTCTTACACCCCCCTACCCCTTCCGTATATAGAGTGTTCATGATCACAAGGCTTTTCTCAAGCTGGATATGTAATCTAATGTGCAGTTATCTAGTAGTTTTAGACCTGGCTGCCCAGTGTGTTGAATTGTGTCTGTAACTTTTCAGATCTCTTAAGCCACCCACTAGTGTGCCCGGGTCATCTCCTGCAGTGTTCAGAGTCTAGAAACCTGCAGCTCTCCGTGAACCTTCACAGACTTGTGTACTCCTACCGTCATCTTGTAAAGTAGCTAAAAGTGCCCTCAATGAGGGTCCTTTAGCTCTGAGCCTTGGACAAACTCACTTATGGAGGCTTTAAAGACTTAGCTACATCCTCAGTAGCTGAGCTTCATATGTTTCTTTCCTCAACCTCTGCTGTTGAAGCTTTGGCTTCCCTGTCTCTATTCTCACTGAGTACTGGCTTTCATTCAGGTTACACTTATGTGTATGAACTATCTCTTGCCCCCGCGTTTAGCCTTTTAAAGCTAGACTTCTGAAGCTGTCTTTTCTACAGCTGAGCTATTTCACTAGGAACTTCTGGACCTTACGACTTTAGGCATCTGATCGTGCAGACCTGATGTCATGGCTCTGACCTGCGTGAGTGGAACCACAAAGTTTCATTCAGAGAAGAAGCCTTGAAATGAGTGAACCTGTGGTCTTTCTTTTTGAAAGTTACACTTAGTGTGAGTATAATGAGTGGATCAGAGGCGGTGGAAATTGGTTCTTTTCTTCCACCATGTGGGTTCTGGGGGGCCGAGTAAGATTGTCAGGGCCTAAGTCATCTTGTCAGCCACATCTCTGAATTTTAAAGTTTAAAGAGTTGTACTACCCCCGTGGCGTCATCGTCGAGCTAGAATAGAATCTATTCAATGACCAACATGAGCGGCTGCTAGTGAAAGGGACCTAAGCACAGACACACTCTTCCACTCCTCTCTGGGGAAGCCTGTGTGCTGGTAGGATGCATCTGTCTGGGGAGGGGGCTGGTAGGATGCATCTGTCTGGAGAGGTGGGCTGGTAGGATACATCTGTTCTGGGAGGGGTGCTAGCCAGGCTATTTTTAAAGAGACGCAGGTATGGTAACCAAAGTTTCTTCTCAGCTCCTCTGTCACGTGTCTCAGGAAGAAAACATAGTGACGAGAATGTGGCATTCTTGCTTGCCTGTGTGCATTTCAGTTCATTGAGTGAGATTCCCTTAGAAGAAGCATTCCCAGCTGAGTCTTCCCTAAAAAGTTGCCAATGACAGAGCGCTGAGATCTTTGATGCCTCTATGTGCTGCTTTCATATTTTTAATATTTTAGTTTCTTCTCCAGCATCCTGATCAAAGCTAGCAGTGTAATGAAAACTAACCTTCCTTGGTGTCTGGCAGTAATGGGCTGCAGCGCCATGTGCAGTCAGAGCAACAGAGTCTGCTGGCGTTTATAGCCAGGGAGCTGATGGCTGGGTGTGAATCCATGAGGGCTCCATGCCTTTGTGCTGGCCAGTGATCTCCAAATCATGGCAGCAATGTAGTCCCCTGGGGAAATCACAGCCTACCTGCAAGCAAATCCAAGAGCACAAGGCAAAGAGGCACGTGGAAATTCTACTCTCATGCCTAATATACAACAAGCCAAATTAATTTTTCATATTGACTTTACAAAAAGAAGGAGAAGAAATGGAAGCATTCCAGCTTTTCTTTGCTTATGTGCCTTTTGGAGTCCTTCGAAGCAGCCAGAGGGGGAGGCCTGTAATGTAAGCACAGAGCGGGGTTTGCAAGTGTGAGCTATAGGAGAGGGAATGATGCTTCGGGAAACATTATTCTTGGTGCTGAATTGAACAAAGAGTTATTACTGCTGGAAAAAAAAATTACCCGGTATCACATTGTTAATACTCTCAGATTTGGGCCTGGAAAACTGTCCTGTGAATGGGGTGGGAGATAAACAGAGAGGAAAATGGCAAATTAAGCAGACAGATAGCCAGGAGAAAAGAGAAGAGGGAAGGCTGCCTGCTGGCATCAGCAGAGGAGAACATATAACTAGTGTCTGATGCATTTCCTTAGGAATCGGTGTGTTTGCAAATTGCTGCAGAACATCTTAGCAGAATGTAATCTGAGTAACGAAGAGCTGACTAGCACACACAGTTGGGTAAATTCCCTCAGTACTCCTGAAATATAACAGAGCAAGGAACAGTATAATGAAAAATAACACAGAGAGTAGCTAGGGGCTTAACTTATGATCAGTGTTCATTACAACAAATGACACTTTCACTGCAGAGTTACCATAAAGATTATTGACTCTTACATAATGTGGGTCCCATCTGAATAGATTCTAGAACAGCTTAGCCTGTGAATGGGAGAGCTGGAGCAGGATGAGGACTGAAGATGTACCCAATCACCGCCTCCTGGTTTCAATTAGTATTGGAGTGCTGCCCATTCAGAACCCTGGACAGAGCCTTCTGCCTGGAGCACTCCCTTCCTGCTTTTAGCATTGACTGGGGTGATTTTGTCTCATACCCAGTGAAGACTGCCTCAAAGAGTGACTGAACTTGTCGGGTGTTTTTATTTCTAAGGACCTTCTGTGTATTCTCCACCAGTTCCTATTTTCCTCAGGCATGCATAATACAGCATCTTTTAAAATATCTCTCTGGAAAGCAGCCGTGTTTTGTGTAAAACTTGGTGCAGACGAGCATACGGCATTTTGCAATTCTGTGGCTTCACTCAAGTTTAGATTGGACAACCCCAGTTCTAGCACAGTGTTCGGCAGCCTGGATGTTTTAGTACCTATTTGGGGTCTGCTAGATACTCGGTACTTTGTTATTTCATCCTCATGACAATCCCATGATGTATGTACTGTTAATCCCAGTACTAGTTTTCAGATGAGAAAGACCTCTCAGAGAGGCTGAGCAACTTGTCCAAGTTACTCAACCACGAAGCATTATAGATGACTTGCAGAATTACTTATGTGAGTTGGCTGTAAGTTACCTTCCGTACAAATGCCGACCATGGAAGAAGATGTCATATCCCCTGGGCTCCTCTCTCTCAAAGCATACTGTGCACCAAGTGTATCTGGGCTTTTCTGTTTTGAACCGGAATCCACAGGAAATTGAATGCAGCATTTGGGGGCTGAGGGTATAGGGTCAGTTGTCAAAGTTCTGGCTGCACAAGCATGAGGACCTGAGTTCAGTCCTCAGACACACCCCTGTGCCTCTGGCACTTGTAATCCCAGTGCTGGGCAGGTGGAAATGGGAAGATTCCCAAGACTCACTGGCCCGCCAACCTAGCCTAGTTGCTGATCCCTAAATTCCAGTGAGAAACCCTATCTCAAAGAACAAGGTCAAGGTTATACTCCTGAATAACAATACCCAAGATTATTCTCTAGCCTTTCCATGTACACATCACATGCATGAGCATGCCTATACACACCTGCATATCGTACACACACACACACACACACGCACACACACACAGTCAACAGTGACCTCCTAAGAGAGCACTCCTTGTCAGGATCAGACAGACAGAGAAGCAGCATGCATACTTTTGGGGCACACACCATCTGTTGTTACAGAACGGAGGGAGAAAACCTGCATGGTTCATCCACACAGGCAAATCTTGGATCTTACCCTTCTTTAAATTTTCAGAGTACTGGGTTTCTTTGGTTTTGTGTTGTTGTTTTTAGTTGTGAGGTACATGGAGAAAATATTTCACCAAGAAATAGAAATTTTAAAAACTCATGAGCTTTGATGTACACGGCAGATTTAATGTTGTTGTCCAGTATCATCTGAGGCCTTTTTCCCTCATGAAACTTGACTATGATGCCTTGTCTTGCTCCACAGGAGCTGCCCTGTGCTTTATAGACCCTCACAGCTGGAGTGGACTCTTCCCACATACCGATTATTGCATCTGAATGTTCCTTCTCTGTTTGTGTCCCCTTTGAGGTCTTCTGTCCCGTGCCATCGTGGAGCAGGGAGGAGCTGCCACACCCCCTGTGCCTCTGGCATCTCCACCGCACACTTCTACTCCACCTCACACTCACCATATGCACATCGAATGTTCTAACACCTTCCAGGGGTGTTTGGTGGGTGAGATTCTTAGACGAAGCGCTTGAGATTCTTGGATGCAGCGGGCTGTTGTGACAGGTTTCAGCTCTTCCCTGCCCACCCACAGCCACAGTTTTTGCCTGTTGGGGGCATCAGACACAAAAACCAAGTCCTGAGAGTCAGCCCCTTCTCACGGTCTTTCCCGGGGTCTCCTCACAGGTTCCTTGCTGGAGCCTGGAATCCTCCAGCAGATCTTGGTTCACAGCCAGCCTAGCCTATAACCATCTTGGGTTTTAGCCATTTTTCTTCTATAGACTGTACGTTTCTCAGAGACTCTTAAAAATATGATTTAAAAACAAAAATATAAAAATACATGATAAACAATCTGAGTAACTCAAAGTGGGAAATATCTTATAAACTTCCTTTTGAGGGTGTTTCTTCCCTTAAACTCAGAATATACAGATCAAGACTAAAAGAAAGGTAAAATCCAAAGATTCAGTTTTTTGAAGCTGTAGTATCTTCATTATGCCTGTCATAATTGGTGCCTCAAACTCAGTACCCCTGTATCTCCTTACTCCTGATGGAACCCCTTGTCACAAGAGCTTGCCCTGCTGCTGATCTTTACATCACCACCAAGTGTTCGAAAGTGGGGACCTGATGGAGAAACAAAACTTGATTTGCTGTGTATCAGAGATGCCCGTGACCACATCCCAGAAACACTGCTCCAGGAGGAACTTGGCTATGACAAGGACAGGGCAGAAGGTACTCACTGTCTCTTCTTACTCTTGCTTAAGTCACCTGGGTGGCTGGCAGCCTTGTGGATTAAACCACCATAGATAATCTGTAGCCAAAGACATTCTGGTTTTGAGTTCTAAAGCTGTTTTGTTGTTTGGTTTTGCTCTTGATTTAATCTTTGCAATTTGTAAGTAGAAGTCATTTGTCTCACCCAAAATCCTTGATTGCTAAAGACAAAACTAATACTGCATTGTTTCCAATGTTAGGTATCGTGTCGTGATATAACCTAGCACCTTTGAGATGTCACCCTGTGAAGCTCCATTTATTGTGCCTTGGTTAAGTATAATTAAAGCATTGTTCAAGTCCATAAAGTACAAGTAAGGTTGATGCTGAAGTGCCCCCACAGTTTTGGCCTCTTGGTCCCCCATGTGATGGCACAATTAGGAGACTGTAAAACCTTTAGGAATCAGATCCTAGTTATAGAAAATGGTTCACTAGGTGTACGCATATTAAGGTTACACCCAACCTTTGGTTCCTGCCAGACCCTCTGCTTCCTGTCTGCCATGGTATAAACAGTTCTCCATCACACACACACACACACACAACACACACACACACACACACAAAAAAAACCCACATACATACCCTCTACCATCATTCTGCCCATTAGCCAATTCATATTTTTTGGTGACTGTTGGGTACTAGGCACAGAAACTAGAAAAATATAAGTGATTTAGACATTATCTTATTCCAGAAGAAAGTTGGATGCTTTTGATAATCTTAGTAATGCTATACTCGATTTCATTCAGTCAGCGGACATTTACAGTGTGTCTGTAGTACACTACCAGGTATCTATTACTTTTCTCAACATTGACCAAATACCTGACAAGAATCACTTAAAGGAGGAAGGACTTGGCTCATGGTTTAAGGAAACATTCCATCATTGTGGAGAAGGCTTGTCAGTAGGAGTGGACCAAGACTCTAGGCAGACGCACAAGACTGTGTGTTCACATCTCTGTGGATCAGGAAGCAAAGGGAATGCTGACCCTGGCCTGCCTTTGTCTTTATTCCCTTTTTGTGCAGTCCAAGGCCCAGTCCATGAGACGGTGCTTCCCACATTAACATGAGTCTTTCCCACTCTATTAAACCTCTCTGGAAACAGCTCCACAAACATATTAAGAGCTGTCTCCTAGTGAATCTAAATCAGTCAGGTAGACAATGAGGATTGACCATCACAGCCAGGTAAAGAGGGGACTAACGAAGATAGTCAGTCAGGTTCCTACCCTCTAAGAATTATTCTGTTTGGTGGAGCAAGAGGCAATAATAATCATATGAGCAGCATAACACGATTGTGATATACAGTAAGAGGGGGGCTTATGGCATCAGTGAAAATGCTGATCCAGAAGACCTGGCTGGGGAGATCACACTTGAAGTAACATGGAGTGAGAATGTCAGCACTCAGCTGTCCTTTAATGGCAAGGAATACAAAGCCCAAGAGGAAGATCTTATGTAATAAGAGTAGCTAGTGGGTTTCAGGCACATCATGGTCTATGGGCTGAATTAGCATCATTGGGCCCAACACCTCCCTGTTGTTTCTGTTCTGCTTTGTCTATGCTAGTTTCTCTCCTAGGCAGTCCTCTGTCCCACTAGCCTAGTGTGGAATGCAAATCTGGGTTCTTCTCATTCTTAAGTAAACAAAAAGAAAGACATTTCTTCCCTCAACAGCTCAGACCCTAAACCTGTTTCTCTTGTTGGCTATCGTGGACCACTTGCTCATTTATCATCCAATTATTTTAGCCAGGGTGACAAGCCATCCTGACAGGCTTAGGAGAGCTGAGTCACATGACCTCCAAAGCCATCAGTATCATCTGAGTTGGTTATATTCTCATCAAGGTATTTAAGCTTCCAGTGCCTCTGTTTCTTCATCTGTCAATGAGCATGGCGATGTTTCCTTTCTAGGGGAGATCTTGGGAAGAACTCTGGACAGGTAAATAATAAGGACCAATGTCAGAAGTGGCAAGAACCTGGGATGGAAGCAGGAAAGGAAGTTGTGCTGCCTAGTTTTATGTCAACATGACACAAGCTAGAGTCCTCAGAGAGGAGCAAGCCTCAATTGAAGAAATGCCTCCATAAGATCTGGCTGTATAGCATTTTCTTAATAAGTGATAATTGGGGGAAGGCCCAGCCCATAGTGGGTGGTGTCACCTGGTGGTCCTGGGTTCTATACAAAAGCAGACTGAGCAAGCCATGAGGAGCAAGTTAGTAAGAAGTACCCATCCATGACCTCTGCATCAGCTTCTGCCTCCAGGTTCCTGTCCTGCGAAAGCCTTCCCTTGCTGTTTTTGATGATGGAATGTTATCTGGTACTGTGAGCAAAATAAACCCTTTCCTGCCCAAGTTGGCTTTGGTAATGGTGTTTCATCACAGCAGTAGTAACTCTGACGAAGACAAGTAATGGCAGAGTGTGGGGAGCTGACCTCGGGCTGGAACATGTAGGCATGGGTCCATGTGTGCAGAGCAAGATAGCACTCACTGTGCTTGATACCTCCGCTTTACTGTGGATGTAGCATTCTTCTTGAATGTGTACACACTGCAGCATGCTGTCCCCTGCTGCCTTTCTCTGGAGGTGCAGAAGTCCCCCACTGCCTACACTGAACCCACTTTTTCCATTGGTGACCATTGTTTCTAAGAACAGACATCTCTGTGGGTGTCTGTTATGGTCAAGCTCGCTGGCTTAGGGACTATGCTGGTGCTATTTTGATGATTTGTCATGTTCCTACTTCGATTCACTGTGTATTGATTTATCATTTAACACCCAAAGAACAATCTTATTTCCCATATATTCGGGTTTTAGGGTGGTGCCTCAGCATTGGTCCAGCTATCAGAAGCTCTTCATATACTTGGTAATTTTGTGTTGGCAGAATGTGAAGTTTAAGGCGATTTATAAAATAGGAATGAAATGTCACAATAGCTCGTGGTATTTATTTTATGAGCACTTAATTATCCATGTTCCAAAATCTCTTTGGAAAATTATTATTTAACTTTTAAGGCCAGACTCAAGTTATTGGGTTTTGGGGTTTTCATGGTAGTGAATTTAAGGAATAATTTTGGAAATAAGTAAATTAACCTCGGGGGAATGGAGGAGGAAGTCCCTCCAGGTATAGTGTTTGTCAAAGGAGCCTGTTTGGGAAACTTCCTCGTGTCCTTGGCGTCTTTCCTTTCACCTCTGAGTTCAGTTTGGAAATTGCAACATTTAGCACTTTGCAGTTTAATTGAAAAGGATTACCTATTTTCTTAAATGCTTAAGCAGCGGAGCAAGCTGCAGCTATTGATTTTTCTCTGCATGTATTCCGTGAAAGCTGTTTCCGCTCCTTCCCCAGGGAGCATACCTCCTGAACTGCATGCTTGCTGGTGACAGCTTGGACCTCTGATACATAACCAAAGACTTTGTCTAATATCCTTTCGACTGCTCGGGGAATTTTTATTAAGTAAAAGCATCATTAGAGTAGACAGGATGATGACGTTTAATGAGCATCTTCTATCTATGGTATTGTGGGTTCTGCTCTTTCCAGAATCTACTGTTCATCCCTCCAGTGGGGCAGAGAGTGAGGTTGGGATGTGTGGAGTGTTTTCAATTCTGCCTTCTAGTATGTATGGTATTTTGGCATAGCCTCACATCCGTGTTAAAGCAGCTGCATTTGGGGGCAGGGGACTGTTTGTATAGATGCTGCTTACCCATGTATGTCTGTCTGTACACCCTTTTTACACCGTGTCGAGCACAGTGAACACTGGGAGAAATTATGGCAAAGATGTGAAAGGTCCATATTGCTGCTGGTGGAACTGTGTGGAAGCATCTCAGAAAAAAAAATCATAGCATTTTGAATTAATGAGACTTATCTTAGGAATAGAATAGCTATATGTTTTTTTCTTCAGGACTCAGCGATTTATGTGCTAAGATCCCATCACCAGCCCCTCATAGCTGCTAGATGGGATAAATAAAGATAGTGCAAATGCTTATTAATCATCCAGGCTTCACACTTTGTCCACAAATGTTAAATTTAGTATCCTACCACCAGATTACAGATT
Organism: Dicrostonyx torquatus; assembly: GCA_028555095.1. Lineage (NCBI taxonomy): Eukaryota > Metazoa > Chordata > Mammalia > Rodentia > Cricetidae > Dicrostonyx > Dicrostonyx torquatus. The sequence goes on along the minus strand of JAQHUG010000023.1, from coordinate 991,679 downwards.
ACAAGCAAAATGACTTCTCATTATTCTTGCTGGCCATCTACTTAGCTTTCAAAACTGGTTCTTTTCTTGGTCTGTAGAAGGACTTTCCATGGAAACACCCAAAACAACAGTAGGGAGGCATATGACACAAGCAAACGACTCCAGAGCAGCATATTGCACCTCGCATATACCTGGCATTCCGAAACACAATATTTACGTGGCACACAATGTGTTTCTAGTGTGCCTTGGGTATACAGAATACAAAGGAAGGGAAGTTTGCATCCCCCCCTCTCCAGAAGAAAAAAAAACATGGTTCTCTTATGAAGAAAACAAGACTGGAAAGTCTCAAATGACATACAACAAGATAACTTAGTCAGGTTTGAACTTCGGAGTAATTGTCTGGGTTGACCCAAGCCTGAAGTTGCATAAGAAAGATAACAATGGGTCCTACTTCACTGGGCTACTCTGACAGTGGATAATGAGTGCATGGAAGCCACAGTGCCATGAACATGGTGTCATCAGGCATTCTGCTGATGCCTTGAAATAATGAGCCAAGGGCACGAGTCACTGTGTTAGCCTGGACTTAATGGTGAGAGCCTAGTAAATCCCATAGTGCTTCCTGAAGGCAGAGTAGCGGTGAGGACCAGTGAAAGCTGGGGAAGCCTCGAAGCAAGATTAAAAACTGACTTGTAGAAAGGACCCCCCCCCCCAGGCCAGCATTCTTGGCAGAAATAACAAAGATCATCTAAAGCAAAAAGCACAGAGACCTAAATGAATGATAGCTGGTAAAACACTAATATCAGGTCTCGGATTGGCTTAGCATTTTTTCTTGTATATGTGTATTATGGGTGTCCATGTGTATGGGCACATGTATGTTTGCGTGTCCATGGAGATACAAGGTTGACACTGAGTATTTTCCTCTGTCATCCTCCTAATTTACTGAGATGACTTCTTTCAATTGAATTCATCTCTCTGTATTTAAGGCAGGCTAATTAGCCAGCTTGTTCTGGGGATCTGCTGCCTCCTCTTTTTAACCCCTGGAATTACAGTTAGATCACCTTTACTTAGCTTCCAGATAACTGAACGTCTGTGTTCATGTTTATCCGGAAAGTGCTTTTTAACCCCAGAGCCACCTTTCCAGCCCCAGCTTTCCCCCCAGATACCTCAATGAGATCATATCAGGCTTGACTGCCTTCTAGATCCCGTTTCCAGGATGTTGCTAGAATTCCTCCAAGGAGCCTCTTTGGAGCTGCTCACCTGCTTTGTTACCTTTTGTGACTGGCTCTCCAGGTGGGTTGAAGAGGTCAGTGACTTGGAAAGCTTTGATGTCCTCATCAGAGCTGTAAAATTAGATGATCTTTCTGTGGAAGAGGATACGAAGGAATAAAAGCAGAGACATGGGACAGAAGAGGTCTTCAAAGAGGCCTTCAGAGGATTTCAGGGCAGTGCTTTGTAGCCAAGAGGGAAACCTTCCAGGAAGAAGGAGTGGGTTGGTGCACAGTGGTCCTCATGTGGCAGCTCTCCAGAAATGAGATGTTCACAGCAGAAGACTGCAAGAAAACATATGGCTTTGTCTAAGACTGGAAGTGTCCCCGTTCAGTAGAACTCACACATCAGTAATGGGAAACTGCGCATCTCATAATGCTTAATAGAAACACTGATTGCAAAATCTATTCTGATGTGCTAGGCTGGAACATTCTGTTGAGTAACTGAATTCAATACCCCATTACCTACTAACGGGTAGTAGTTTTCAGTTTCATGGACTTGGTGTGGTCTGTGTAGCACTGCTTTAATAGCACACTTCAGTAGAGCTGTTTTTACAGGTCCCTACCTGATGACAATAGCAGTCTGCAGGATCTTATCCTAATGGTTCCCCTGGTCCTCCCAGGGCATCATCTGCTGGTGGCTCAGGGCATGGCTTTTTCCTTTCACTCTTGTCTTCACAGATGAAAGTAGAGCAAGGAGCTTCTGAGAGCAACCACAAGCCAATTGTGCCTTTGAAATGGACAAGGCCTGCTCGTCAGGCTCCTGGGAGTAATGGACCCTTTCCCGTCACTTTAGAGTGTCCTATGTTGTGGTGGGTCCATTTATCTCCTACAAACCTTAGATTTCAGAAGCGGGATTTCCTAGGACTCTTTGCAAAAGACACATCTCCCTCTCCCCCATTTTCCAGCTTGCTTGAGCACTTTGCCCACTAGTGACTGTAAGTTCATAGGTAATCTTGAACAAGATTCTCTCTGTCAACACTGTCAAATCGACACAGCCAGCTGCCAGTGCCTGTTGGAATCCTCTCAAGAAACAGAACCCAAGGACTCATGGTCACAATATAGGTTCCATGTTATACAGCAGAGCGAGTGTGTGCATGTGTGCGTGCATGCATGCGTGTGTGTGTGTGTGTGTGTGCACGTGTGTGAAGGAGGGCTAGGTAGACTGAGTCATGAGTTTTGTGAGATGTTGAAGGTAGTGATGGCCTTTAGAGCATCTATCGTGTGCCAACATGGACAGGATCATTTCTGTATGTCTAGCTCCATCTTTTCTGGAGCCCTCCAAGGTTGCAGATAAATTTCATCTCCATCCTGTAGATGAGAACATCAGACTGTGGTGACTTAGTGATAGCCCCAAGGCCGTATAGTATTTGGAACTGAATGTGGTACAGAATAGAGATGAGTACGCAGCTGGATCTCTTCTCCCCAGGAACCTGCAGTCCTGGATACTATGGGATACATTACAGAAGCAATGTACTGTCTTGGGAGTAACAGTGTTCAGGGCTGAGGGATGGCTGGGGTCTTCTTGGGTGCAGAAGTGGGAAGGAACGGGACAAGTGGAGGAGGCTGGATTCTACAAAGTCCTAAACTTTAGAGTGTATTGGAAGGATTATGATGTGGTCACCTTTGCAGACCAATGATCTGTCTGTCACACCTAGAAAATGGAGGTCCCCTTGGGTAATAAGCCAAGAATGGTACCCAAGAATTTGGACCTTGAGATATGTGTCATTACTGCCCTGCCACAGCCCATCTCTCAGTGGGGTTAGCTGCTCAGGATAAGGCTGACTCTCATCTGCCCACGTAGCTGGAGGAATTAAAGGATCACACAGGGGACAGAGGCATCATCCAACCCTTCAGTGACTCACTGAGGAAGTGGGGCAGTGCATTTAGTTCAGCCATGGTTGCTTTCTTCAAAGAGAATTAAAACCTTTCTTCTAGAGTGTTTAAAGCATTGTCATTGCTAGAAAATAGCATGTCATTTTTCAGAGAAAACTCCTAATGAAATAAGATAACCATGTGATTATCTCTACCTAACCACTCTGAGTAGAACTCCATATCATAAGCCCTCGTTTTCAAAAGTGTTTTCTGCCTACTTCCAGTAGATTTGCCATGGTGCCCAGCCTAGAGCTACCCTGTAAGGAAAGTCCCTTACAGGTGAGGAAACTAAGGCATGGCAGAGGGCGGGTGCCTGTGAAAGCTGCTGCTGATTTGCTCAGCGTCAACACTGTTTGAGGTCAAAACTCAGACTGAAACACCTGCCGTGACTGCTTAGCCCTTTGTAGTGAGTTGCTCCAAAGCCCCGGGAAGCCCAGGCGCCCACAGTGTGAGCTGAGTGTCAAAGGCAGTCATTAAAACCCTGGAACATTCCTGCTCTTTCTCTAAGGGAAGGAGAGCCTTGCCAAGTGCCACCTGGCTTTAGCATCTCCTTCAGAACTGACTTTTCTGGATCCCTGCCCCTCTAGGGAAGGTCCTGCTTGCCCGTGTGGTTCACTTCATTGAGGCCATGCCAGTCAAGTCCTTCATGAGACTTGCGCTCCCTTGACCCTCCATCACCTCTTGTTGTTGGTATGCCTTTGCTAATACTGAGGTAGTTTTGCATTTCCCTGTTATATTAGTTATACTTTCTCATCACTGTGACAGAATACCTGACAGCCACAATTTAAAAGAGGAGGATTTATTTTGTCTCTTCATTTCAGGAGATACCAATCCATCATGATGTAGGCATAGCATTGAAAGCTTGTGGCATGGCTCGGATCACCCTTCAATGATAAGGAAGCAAAGTGGGACCAGAAGCTAAACCCAGGGTATAATTCTAAAGATTCCCCCCCCAGTGGCCTACATTTTCCAATGAGGCCCCATATTTCAACAGTTCTGTAGACATGTGCCCCCCACAAAAGAATTGTGCCAATGACTAAAGATCAAGGGTTCAAACACAGCCTTTGAGTGCATTTCACATTGACACCAGAGCACATGAATGAGCTGTCTTGTTTCTCTTGGTTTTTCTAATCCATCAAGTCTGATGTTGTCTTAGTTCAAGCATGTGTGTTTCTTTTTCCTTTGTGGGGATAAGAGGTTGTAAAACAGAGGGAAACATAGAAATCAGTGTAACAGGTGATCCTGAGATCAGGGACATCCTTGCAAATGCACAGGACAAAGTCAGATCTTGGCTCTGTGCCATGCTAGGGGACCTCAGAGAGTGGGTATGTGGTCTTGGGTGAAGAGATCGCAGAGGCTGTTTGGTTGCAAAGTCTTTTTCCAGATGTGCAAATCAAGGTGAAGAGTAGAATGGCTAGCCTGCCTTGGCTCAGTGTGCTTTCTGTTTATTGTCTCCAGGCAAGATTCTGAGATGGAAATACATAGGCAGACGTATTGACAGCTGGGAACTGGATGACAGAACTCAGGCTGGACTTCTTTGTGCACCATTAAAAGCCATTAGTCCTTTCTGGGTTATAGGACCTCAGGTGTCCAGGCCACTCTGACCATTATGCTAGTACAAAGCTCTCCAAGCTCCTAGTTTCCGCAGCGGCGCCCTTGTAACCTGTACAGATATGTGCTGCCTCTTTGATAGAGGATGACTGTCCCTTTTACCTGCAGAGCAGTCCCCACACCTGGCTCTGGGTTCCATCCCCTATGGGCTGGAAACTCTGGGTTCTCAGCTCTGTAAGGGCAGACCTCTCCATCACAACTGCTGGAACAACCTTCTTCTAAACCTGCACTTGGGAGTCTGCAGAAGAGAAAACATAATGTTACCTACTAAAACACCAGTGCCTGGCTTGCCACCTACCAAGGAGACAATTCCGTTTGCCGGGTCCTCCCCTCAACTTGTCACCCAGAGTGTTGACGCCAGTCAAGCGCATCCTTGTGTTCCTCACTGTGTGTGACCATATAGTGTTAGTGTCACAACTTGGAGAAGGAGCTGGGGGTGTAGCTCAGGGATGAAGCACTTGCCTAGCATGCCTGTGGCCCTGGACCCATCTTCAGTAGTGCACCATAAGTAAACCAGTAAGCAAACAGACCCAGAAACAAACCTTCAGATGAGTAGATGTGATGCTGAGTAGGCATGAGGACCAGTGTCTGCTTACACGGAGAGGTGGGTCTCTTAGCTGACTCTCATCCTATTAACAAAGAGCAGGTGTAACTGTGACCGAGGCCAGGCCTTTCCTCTAGAGATACCAAGGGCTGAGAGGTGCATGGAACACTCTGGAAAACACAGCTATATTACCAAGGGGAGTTAAGGCTGAGCTCTATTTATTTTAGGGTGGCTCTAATTTTCTTTAATCAGAATTACTCATAAATTATGGGTTAATTACTATCTACCGCTCAGTTAAATCCTTTCGGCAATAGATGCCATCCACTGTAATTGTGGGGCACTTTGTCAACATTTAATCAGCAGTACTTATTAATATGGCATTGATGTGTGATGGCCATCCCCACACTATCAATCATTCATGAGCAGCCAATCTGATCTCTAAGACCATTGCTCTTAGTCACATTAACTGGTTTCTGGGCTTTCAGTCCAAGCATTGGTACTTACTGCTCTTGAAATGAATATCCTGTCTCTCAAGTTCAATGAGTCCTTTGTCCTTGTAGGTATAAATACTCTTAAGTCTTTGGAACACCACTCTAGAAGGGCTTTGTAAACATGACCTGTGTTCACAGCCTCTTCCTCTTCCTGCACCCTGTCCAGGAACTGTGAAATACCAAGAACCTTGTCTATGATAGAAAACCATAGCACAGAGGGTATGCACATACATGCATGTCTGTACACGCACGTGTAAAATCATACATTCTTAGAGTGGATGAGGCAGAGTAAACAGAACATTTTTGGCTTGTCTATCATACCTGATGATTGAATATTTAAAGTTCTTTCTAAAGAAACAAATTAAAGCTCATGACTTTACCCTCTCTCTTTCTCTCTTTAGCCTCTACGGCAGACACATGCAGGCGAACCCAGAACCCCCAAAGAAGAATAACGACAAATCAAAAAAGATCAGCCGGAAACCCCTAGCAGCCAAGAACAAATAAGGAGCAGACACTCGGGACTCCAGCCTCCTCTCTAGCTCACCTGGCCTTCCTCGCTCTGTCTCACAAGTCAGTAGTGTGCCTGTGCTTACTTTAAAAAAAAAAAGAAAAAGAAAGAAAAGAAAATCCTTTTCCATCTCTCCTCCCAGTGCTTGAGTGCAGCCTCACCTTTGCACTTTTGAAATTCTTGTGGTAGGTGGTACATTTTTATAAAGCCTTAAATCCATTCCCATTTGTTTCCTTAAAATTGCCAAAAGCAGGAAACAAAGCTCTCATTCTCCTGCAAATTCCATGGTAGGCACGGGTTTCAGTTCCTTGAATAAACGTCACAAGGCTGCTTATTATCAAAAGAATAATTAAAATCATGTAACCACTTAAATGTCACAGTTAACACTTTTAATACTTTTCATTCTTTCTGTTTATTCACATAACTCATTATTGTGCCTTATTAAAAAAAATCTTCCTTCACCGCCAAGCTAAGCTATTATGTTCATTTAACTCCAAAATGATTTTAATAAAGTCTTGAATTTATATCACACATTTCTTCTTGACTAAAATAAAAAAATTTACCTAATATTGGGATATATATTTTTTTATTACTCCCTCACCTCCCCAAAAATTTACCTCATCTAATTTTATTTGTAGATGATCATCTATGGACCTTACCACAAAAGAAATAAAAAATAAATAATTAAATCATTGTTACTTTCCTCTTGCATCAATTTATCAGGTTTCTTTTTTTCTTCTCCTTTGAAGACTGTTTCTAAATTAAGAAGGAGGAGAAAAACAAATCTCTAGGAGATACTGGCAGAGTATTTTGGAAAGCTGTAATCCTTCACCAAACGAAACTGTGACTTTTGCCAGTGCTTGCTAGACAAGGACTGTGGAAGAAGGGAAAGAAAAACTCAAGTGTGTTTTTTTGTAACTGGAGAGAATCTGTTCACACAGAAACATTCTGTGTGATGCTGAAGAAGTTGTACAAATGTGCACAGTCTATAGCACACCTGGTACGTTGACCACCGTGACGGGGTCATTAGATGACCAGTTCTCAACCCTCTGCAAAAGGCAGTTTTCCTTCTCGCCAGCAGTGGTGTGCGTGGGGATGAAAACCTGGAGACCTTACAGCAAAAGACAGGTAAGATAAGATGCACTTCCGGTGGGCTATGGGGGAAGGACCTAACATTTCCCTTGCAATACTTGCCATCCATTTCCCAGCTGTGCCCTAAGCGAGCCAGAGTCAGACCAAAAGGCCTTGAATTCATTTGGTCATGGAGTTCTTATCTCAGCTGAGAGCACTGCATTACAATTTTTTTTTTTTTTTTTTGGTTTTTCAAGACAGGGTTTCTCTGTAGCTTTGGAGCCTGTCCTGGAACTAGCTCTTGTAGACCAGGCTGGTCTCGAACTCACAGAGATCCGCCTGCCTCTGCCTCCCGAGTGCTGGGATTAAAGGCGTGCGCCACCACCATCCGGCTGCATTACAAATTCTTATTTCCAGTTAGTACCCTGGGAATCATTGCCCACTCCCTGGTCCAGGCTCCAGATGATGTTCACGGGAACAGAGTTGGCCTCCCCATGGGTTTTTTTTTTTCATTATTATTTTAAAGCTTGTGAAATTGTACAAGGAAGAACAATGTTACCACTATTGCTTGACAGACATCACCAACAATTAAATCAGCACTAAAGTATTAGTAAAAACAGCAATATGAAAGTCTATAAGAAGTCTCTCTTTCAGAAGATGAGCTTCTAGACAGGAATATGGGCCAAACATTTCCATTTGTTAGGAGGCAGTATCCCCCAGAAGCATGAGGAAATAAAAAGGCAAAAACTGACTAGTAATCAAAAAAATACAAATCAAAAATAAGCAATGTCTAACAGTGAGAAGGGAGCACATCTTTCCGAGGTGGGCACTAAATGTTAGAGGAGGGCTGGGAGGTACGCATTCTTCTCTACTGCCACCGGGAATATAAATTTCGGTCGAGGCTGGGTGTAGCTCTTCAGTAATGCACACAGCAAAGACCTAAAATCATTCCCTTCCGAACAAGAATTTTTACTTCCAGGGATATATCCTGAAGGCACTGCTAGAGGCACAGACGAAGAGTGGTGTGTGACGATTGCCCTGGTAGCGTGGCAGCCGTGACTGAATGCAGGGAAAGCCAGCTGACCGAATGGCAGAATTCCAGAGTGTCCGCAGTCAATGAACAACGTCTCCGGACAGTGGGGAATATCTGATTATACCAGATGGTTAAAGAGCAGAAAGATCTTCAACCTATGAAAAGATGATCCTGATTTTAGTTTTTTAAAGTTGTGTTTGTAGTATGTGCATGTAAAACTACATCAAAGAGGTTGATGAATTATCGCTGCATTGTGGACTACGAGTCTTTTTCTCATTTTATGTTTTAGCCGGACTCTGTGCTTTTGAACTTCTGTAATCACCATGTAACTTGTAATCAAAAACATCAAATGCATATTTTTTCAGAATAAATGTGGTATATTATTATATATAACATAGTCTGGAAAATAAGATCATGTATTTAAATTTAAAGCATAATATAAAATGTCACGTTAGCATTTTTTGTTACTAAAATGGATTTCCATATCCTTTTTAAAGAGACTCCTTTTATTATTTATGTATGTGTATGTGTGCAGGTGCATATATCTACGGGTGCCCACAGACACCAGAATCACACCTCCCGGAGCTGGAATTACAGATGGTTGTGAATCTCCCATGGTGGGTGCGGGGCAGTGAACTCTCATCCTCTGAGAGAGCAGCAAGCACCGTGACTCGAGAGCTGGCTCTCCAGCCCCCACATCTTGTATTCTGTGTCTACTCGTCATCTAGATAGCAGCAGCAACGAAAACATAGTGCAGAAGGTAGCCTTTGAGCAAATAAAAATCGGCTTCGAAATCAACTCTGCCAGCTATTCTGCCTTGCAGTTAGTCATGGCACTTTTGCTGGTAAGCATTTTTATGACCTAGAATTAGGTTTTAATTATTTGTATTCCGAAGTTTTCCCATACTGTGGTCACAACTTTTATATTCCGTGTATAAGGGATAGTTCCCCATCAGTAACATTTCAGACAATTTCTCTGCTCTTAAGGAATGTCACATTTCTGTCAAGACTGCATGCGAGTACATTGTGACATTAACTCTCATCTCATATGTAATAAACACTGGGATTCTTTGTCATTGCTGCTTTACTCTTTTCTGGTAGGGATGACGTCACTCATTTGTTGAGGGCCTTTCGTATATTCGACGTTTCACTGACGTGTTTTCTTTCATTCTCATTGTGTTCATGATCAGTGGTAGGAAATGTGATGTCAGAGAAATGAAGGAACTTCTCTCCAGGGTGTAGAGCTAGCAAGTGGCAGAGGAAGGCTGTAAGGGAAGGCTCTTTGGCTCCTAAGCACATGACCAAGCCCAAATTGCCCCTCCAATGTCAATATGATTCTTGGGCAGTGTCTCTCAACCTTCCTAATGCTATGGTCCTTTAAGCTAGTCCCTCATGTTGTGATCACCCCCAACGATAAAATTATTCTTGTTGCTACTTCGTATCTTTGATTTGGCTGCTGTCCTGAATCTTAATAACAACTACCTGATATGCAGGTTATCTGATATGTAACCCCTGTGGGGGGTCACGACCCACTAATTGAGAAACGCCACTCTTGGGTCCTCCTTATATCCTACTGCTTGGAGTATCTACTTTTGAGATCCTGAAATGTTTATCTCACCCCCCCCTGTGCATGTTGATATCCATGGTACTGATTCATGACCTCATCTATCAGTGTTGGGCCTTTGGTTTCTAGTGTCTTTTCCTCGTGTTGGTTAGATGGCATCATGTCTCTATTGGCTATGTGGGATAGTGACTGAAGCCAACAAACCTCACTCCAGAGAACCTTCGCTCTCTCTCCTCGCCTAAAATGGAGAACTGTTTCCAGTGATGCCCCATTAAAGAAGCGTAATACACCTAAAGGGATTGAACCATTTCCTAACTTTGAATGATCAGACCATTTGGAAAGCTGTTCTTACAGGTTCAGTCAGAGATGGAGAAGAGAGAGAACCCATTATAGCCATATATCCATCATAGCGTCCGCATATGGAGCATAGTCCTTTAAACATATTATACTTCAAATATTACTGTATGGATTAATCCTGCTTCTACTGGCTATTTCCAATAGCCTATCTCTTCTAAGAACTTTTACTTATTTTATCACTGTAGTGGCCATATCTTATGGAACATTTGGAGGCCTTGTGAGGAATCTGACATGTCTAATAAGATGTGTGTCCCTAAAAAATGAGAGTGAATTAAAGGATCAAGGTCAGGCCAAAATGAAGTGTTATCAGAAAAGGCCTTGAACTAGAATGGCTTGTCATCACCCACCTAGGCAATGTATCAGTTCCTCCAGTAACAGTGGAGCAAGCTGTAAATTACATACCCAACAGTACACTGTCGCTGGAGGTTATATTCACCCCCCACCCACCCCCAACACCCCTCTCTCTCTCTCTCTCTCTCTCTCTCTCTCACACACACACACACACACACACACACACACACACACAATTCCTCAAATCACCATAATTTTCCAACTCACAGGCCAATTTACCAATCTGGAACCTCTCACTGACACCCTTCCACGCACTCTGAAACTGGCACGTTCTATACACAGATGTTGTCAGCAAAACCAACGTATCTCAGCCCAGGAGGAAAGTGTTACTGTGACTAACAGCTGTAAGTAGGGATGGGGAGCACAATCCATTCATAACTCCTCCAGAGTACCACCCAAAATATGCCTGCTTGCGTAACTCAGCCATGGTCCCATTGCTTGTGTGAGCTGCTTGCTGCATAGTTTTAACAAAGCTACGTGCATCACCATACACAATGCAGCATCAAGACCAAGGCTGAGACCAAGGGAGGCTTTGCCTGAAGACTTGGCCTCAGCTTCCAGGTTATGTCATCATTCAGCTGCTCCAGCTGTAATGATGGTGTGGGTGAAGGTCCTTCATTGTGTAGTTTTCAGTGACAGGACAGTTCATGTAAGACCTGAAGGTCTGGAAGGGTAGGTAGTTGTTTCACTGAAGGTGTGAGAAAACCCAGAGATGAAGACACTGGGGTCTGCTGGATGGAAGAGCCTCCAGAGGAAGTCAACATTAGTGTGGCTGGCGATGTTTAGATGGGTGCAGGCTTTGGCTTTTCGTGGTTGCATTTCACTTGCCTTGGGCATTGTTCTGGATTGAGTATCCATCCCTACCCTACAAGATTCAAGTTCACCTAGCACTTGAGAATGTTATTTTTTGTGGAAATAGTCTTTGCATATATAATCAGGTAAGGGAAATGAATCCCTACTGAATTAGATTAAGCCATAACTGGCGACTGATATCTTCCCAAGCAGTCTGTGATGGCAGAGACACAGGAAAGCTCATGTGGCAGTGAGGACCGAGGGCAGAGCCTAGAGTGACGCTCAGCAGCATCCTCAGGTGGAAAAGGCAAGGAAGGATCTTCTTTTAGAAACTTCAGAGGAAACGTGGTTATACTGACTTTTGGTCGGTCTTTCTTTGCTAGCACAAAGTACCCAGAAGAACACAATTTACAAAGGAGAATGAGTTATCGTGGCTCACACATTCAGAGACTTAGGCCTGTGTTCAGCTGGCTCTCTTGTTTCTGAGATGTAGGGAGGCAAAACGACACAGAGAGCAGAGCTGTTCAACCTGTGGCAGCCAGAAAGTGAGAAAGAAAGATGGAGTAAGATTGGGTAGATAGGTGATGAGTAGATGGATAGAGAGACAGACAGACAGATAGACAGATAGATGGATGCTATAATCCCCAAACACCCCCAGTTGCTTATTTCCTCTAACTTGGCCCCACCTAGTTATAGTTCTATAACTTCCTGCCCTAGTTTCCTTTTTCTATTGTTGTGATAAAAACACCATTACCAAAAGTAGTTTAGAGGAGGGAAGGGCTTATTTGGCTTACAAGTTACGATCCATCATCAAAACAGCCAAGGCAGGCAGGAGCTTGAAGCAGAAACCAGGGTGGAACACTGCTTTCAGTTTGCTCAGCCATATTTCTTATACAACTCAGACCCACCTACTTAGGGATGGCCCTGCCTACAGTGGGCTAAGCTCTCCTACGTCAGTTAGCAATGAACAAAATGCCCCACAGACATGGCCACAGCCCAGACTTATCTAGACAATTCTTCATTCTGGGTCTCCTCTTCCCAAGTGACTCTGGGTTGTGTCACTACAGCTAAGGCCAGTTATGACACCTCCCAATAGCACTATTATATTATTAATCCATCCATGGATTAATTAAATTTCTCATGATACTGCCACCCATCAGTGATTGGATGTAGCAGCTGGGACCAAATTTTCAGCACATGGGTCTTTTAGGGGGACACTTCAGATCCAAAAAGTAAAATTATCTCCAAAACCCAGAGAATAAGTATCCATTGTTTTAAACTGCTGTATCAGTCATACTTGGGGCCCATGGGAAACAAACACGAGCAGATTTATTCAGCACAGAGCAGTCCAAGAAATATGTGGAGCCAGGAGTGACCGCCCCTGTGCTCAGAATAGAGAAGTGGAACCGCCCAAAACTTGCAGAAGTTTTCATTCTGTTGTGGCCGACTTCCATGGACTGGTCTATCAGTCAAGATGGTGTTTCCTGGGGGCACCTCAAGGAGATGTCTCACCTAGCTACAGGTTTAGGCATCTAGCTCCCTACTTAAGAACTTGAAGAACTGCTGTTTCTCTGGGTGGCTTCCATTGCTACAGCAAATTCTAAGAACAGAATTGCATCTTTCAAGAAAATAATAACTTTCCTACTTCCTCATTAAAGAACTCTCTTTATAGGTGGTGATGATGGTCTGTATTCATTTTAATTTTTTGATCCACAGCTATAAACAAAGACAAAAAGAATCAATATGAAGTTTGCTTCTAAGCTGCCTAAATTATTTTTGTTGTCAGCTAGAAAAAGCTTAATTTATACACTTTTATGAACAGACTAAGAAGTTCCTATTTTGTTGCCCCCTCAAGTTTTTACAAGAAGTTTACAATAATAGGTGCAATCTATTATCTTGTTCACCTGAAGAATATTCGTTGAATGTATGTTAAATATGTATTTATATATTCTCAGAGATCTCAACAAGAATATTTCAGTCCAGCAGAAATTGATCCTGGGCACAGAGGCTGGGAACTTGCTTTTTCAGTGATATACCCTTTTGAGAAATTGACATGGATGAAGCATTTAGAATAAGTAAATACATAGTATTGTACCCTTTTTAGAAATGGACATGAAGGAAGTATTTAGAATACATAAGCACATAAAACTTCAATTTTCTTTTTAATATGTAAATCATATAATTGCATTCAGAGTCCTTCCTCCTGCCTTCTGGCTTTCACATAGTTCCAGCCCCTCTTCCACGGGATTCCCTGGGCGGTGTTAGTGACTTTTTAAAGGGCGACACTGCATTTGTTGCTTACTTTTCTGTATTTAGGCAGCCATGAGTGTCTGCATCCACCATTGTTAGTTTTTGCTATGGATTTGAATAATAAACTCAGACTCACCATTTGAATGTTTAAATAATAACCTCAGAATCACCAGTAGTGTGTGGGTGTCACATTAAGAAGTCAAAGCACGTTCCCATGGTGTCATTAACCATGGGAATACGTCCAGATTTGAATTATCTACTTCACTCTCCCTGTGTCTTCCATCCCTGTGACTCTGTGTTATGTGTGCCTGCCTAAAGGCTGTCTTGCAGATCTGTCCCTGTCTCTGTCCCCAGGAGTCTGTGTGTGTGTCAGCTGTGTTGCCCTCTCTTCTATTGAACAACACAGAAAGCACCACATAGAAAGTAATGAGGGACACTTTACAGAAATCTTTGAGTTATACAGGTCTTTAAGTCACTGACCCAAACTGACCTCAGCTTACCCAAATAACCAACAGTATTACAAGCATCATTGTTTATCAAACAATAGCCATATGCTGCTTTCAGCATTTATGTTGTGTACTCATTTATAAGGCTATTTTTTTATATCTAGTTTCTATTTCCAGAAAATGATTATCATAACAAGCATACATTACTCTTGGGTCGGGGTCACAGAAGAGTACATAACTTCCCATTAGAGCTATGTATTAGCTTAAGTTGTAAAAGTTGACTACATAGGAAATCCAAGGCAAGCAACATTGGCTGTTACTATTCTCATAAAGGCAGTTAAACAAACGGGCTGGGTCCACGGTAGGACAGCAGTCTTAAGTAACCTCAAGGTGTGTTATTGTAAACTCTGGCTATGTGGTCCAGCAAAAGTTCCAGTCTCTTAGAATGTAAGAGATGGCTTTGTCATAATGCGTTGTCACAGTCTATAAGGACAGACTTCTCTTTGGCTATGGGTAAAAGCATAGGTGTTTAGGAGAGAGTGTGTACTCTGTCAGCTTAGTCAACAGTCAGAAACCTACTCCTACTTTGTCAATGCTTCCTCTAAACAATTTTTAAAATGAATTCTTACTGAACATTCATATACCGACTATCCTAATTATGGGGAGGACCATTTCAATGAGGCAAGAGCAGCCTTGCCCTTTGCAACAGTGAAGGAAACCATCCAAAAACTAATATTCATGTAAATAATTATGGAATTACAAATTCCAAATCCTCCTAAAGGGAAAGCTTTGGTAGCGTAACGAGCAATAACAAGAAGGACTAAGTAAGATTAGACTATCATGTAACTTGAGATCATCATAATAAGCAAACTAAACTAGACTCAGGAAGACAAATATTGTTTGATTTCTTTCATTCGCGAATCCTAGATTTTTTTAAAAATTATTTATTTATTAAGTATACAGTGGTTTGCCTACCTGTGGGCCAGAAGAGGGCACCAGGTCTCATAGATGGTTGTGAGCCACTCTGTGGTTGCTGGGAATTGAACTCAGGACCTCTGGAAGAGCAGCCAGTGCTCTTAACCTCTGAGCCATCTCTCCAGCCCACAAATCCTATATTTTATGTAGATATATGAATCTCTCCTTTTCTCTGTCTGCCTTTCCTCCTCCCTCCTCTCTCTGATATGTATGTGATGTCCAAGCAGAAGGGAAACTAGAAAAGGACGGAGCCTACAGAGAGGGAGAAGGGGCCATAAAGCCCATCAGCACCTGCGACTGCATCCCTGATGCTGTTCTCGGGTCTAGAGAACAGTGAAGAATAAACACAACCTCAACAACCCTACGGAGTTTGCGGTTTATCACAAATCCAAACAGAATCCCTTGAAGCCTCCACAGAATCAGAGCAATGAGATCCCACATTGGCAACATGTAGACTGTGAAACTGTGCTAGGTGATTACCTCAGTGAACAGTTCCAGTGTTTACCGCTGATAGCAAAATGATGCACATTGTAGCTCACAGCAATGATATATTCATACTGAAGGAGCTTGAGCAAATTCAGGAACCAGAAGAAAGTCTTTAACTTGATTTCTGGAAGGGGTTCTTTGTTTTTACCACTAACTTTATTATTTTTAGTGTATGTGTATGGGTATTTTGCCTGCATGTATGTTTGTGCATCTCATGCATGTGCCTGGTGCCCACAAAAGACAGAAGAGTACATTGGGTACCCTGGAACTGGAGTTCAACAGGCTATGAACTGCCATGTGGATGTTAGGGGCCCAGGTCCTCTCCAGGCCCCTAACCACTACCTTTTGGAAAGGGGAATAAACTGCATTTCTCCATGAAGAGTAAGTGACACAGATCAAGTTCACTTTTGTGCCAACACTAAGAAACCGTTACAAGATCAGGACTGTCGGGGCTGAAGAGGTGGCTCGGAGATAGGAGTCTTGCTAATTTGTTTCCAAATATCCACGTTGGGCAACACACAAATACCTATAACTTCAGCTCCAGGGGATCCAGTGTCCTCTTTGTGCCTCTCTGGTTACTCACACATGACACATACACACAGAGAGACACATTTTTTTTAAATCAGGCTGTCCAATAAGACTAAAGTGAAAGTTGATATCAAGCTTTTCATGCCACACTAGTAGATGCGCCTTCTGTAAGTAAATACAGCTTACCTCTTCAGCCAGTCCACTTTAGGCAAAACCTTGAGAAATGAAATAGTGTCACCATTTTATCATTGTCCCCTATTCTGTTCTGCAAAGGTCAGGATGAAAGCCAAATGCTGGGAATCGTGAAGAATTGCTCTGGCATATCTTGGTCAACCCATTCATTTGGCAGATAAGAAAAGAAAAGCTCCAAGAGATAGAGGGAGTCCTTCATCCAAGAGTCATACCACAAATGAATGACAAGTTCAGGACTAGAATCTAGGTTCCTGGGCATGATATCAATGATCATTTAAATAAAACACTAGAGAAGACAAGACAAACCAGCGCAATGTGTGCAGATGTGGTCCAAGCCTCATAAATCATACACGCGTCTCTGGCTCCTCATCCAAAGTGAGAGGAGATAATATCTGGCTCTCCTCTCTATTTGATGGAGAATTAAGTGATTTAGGAAATCTGATATTTGGGGAGTGATTAAAGCCATAATCACTTTGTGACACAAAGATAAGTGTCACAACCCAATAATGTGTATAATGGTTACTAAACCATAGTGTAAACCAATTAGCCTCACCATTAGAAGGAGGGAGCAGATGGCAGGCATCGCTTCAAACTGACTCGCAAAAGCAGAGTCCCTTGACTGGAATGTGCTACAAAAGAGGCTTTGGATGCACACAGGGGGGTAACAAGAGGGAAAAGGAATCTGATGCCCAGAAGCAAAACCTACACCCTTTCTTTAGCTATCTGAGAAAACTAAACTACACGGAAAAGATCAAACAAACCCAAGTCTGGCGAAATGCGACTGGTTTGGTTTGTTGTTGTTGTGGGGGTTTTTTGTTTGTTTGTTTTTTAAAATATTTATTTATTATGTATACAATATTCCTTCTGTGTGTATGCCTGAAGGCCAGAAGAGGGCACCAGACCTCATTACAGATGGTTGTGAGCCACCTGTGGTTGCTGGGAATTGAACTCAGGACCTTTGAAAGAGCAGGCAATGCTCTTAACCGCTGAGCCATCTCTCCAGCCCTTTTTGTTTGTTTTTTGAGACAGGGTTTCTCTGTAGCTTTGGAGCCTGTCTTAGAACTAGCTCTTGTAGACCAGGCTGACCTCAAACTCACAGAGATCCACCTGCCTCTGCCTCTCGAGTGCTGGGATTAAAGGTGTGCGCCACCACCGTCCAACTGGGACTGGTTTGTTTTATACGAGTCTCAGAGACAGCAGGGATCTGCATTTGAGGTTTTTAAATCCATCTCAACTAATGTAACAAAACTACAGAGTCAGTGGATCTCCCTAAATCAAGTCCCTGTGCGTTTGAAGCAAGATTCCCCCTAACAAACTAACAGTGAGGGAGAAGACCAAGGAAGGGGATGTGTTGTTGCCTGGGCTTGCATCTGTGCTTGGCTCCTATGTGCCTTTCCATCATAATCCAACCCCAGCACAATGTGGAAATGCTGAACTGTGGCTTTAGAAGACTCAGTCTATGGGGGCTGGAGAGATGGCTCAGAGGTAGGGAGTACTGCCTGCTCTTCCAGAGAGAGGTCCTGAGTTCAATTCCCAGCAACCACATGATGGCTCACAACCACCTATAATGAGATCTGGTGCCCTCTTCTGGTCTGGTGGCATACATGCAGACAGAACACTGTATACACAGTAAATAAATAAATCAAGAAGAAGAGGAGAAGGAGGAGGAGGAGGAGGAGGAGGAGGAGGAGGAGGAGGAGAAGGAGGAGAAGGAGGAGGAGGAGGAGGAGGAGGAGGAGGAGGAGGAGGAGGAGGAGGAGGAGAAGAAGGAGAAGGAGAAGAAGAAGAAGAAGAAGAAGAAGAAGAAGAAGAAGAAGAAGAAGAAGAAGAAGAAGAAGAAGAAGAAGAAGAAGAAGAAGGACTCAGTCTATTGCCCCCCAGTCCCTTTCCAGTCTCCTGGTTTGGGCTGAATTTCTTGTTCCCTCCTCTGCCATCTCCTTTCAGCTCTTGACACCCTCAATTTCCAAGTCAAAGTTACAGGCTCCTCCAAGAGTCTGTCCCTAAGTAGGAGCAATCTTGAATAAATGACAAACGGAGAGCGGCCCTAAGAGGTAGTAAAGAGGAAGATCTAGACTAGGCCACTTCAGGAGGATCCAAGGGTAGAATGACTAGGAGAAAGGGTAGAGTAGCAGAAACTCCCCTGCAGAGACATGTCAATACAATAGCTCCAGTCGTTAGCAACGGGAACAATGGGGTTCACATGTGCACCTGGTGCTATTTGAAGGAATTATTAATAATGCTGACATCTCTTCCACTCGGGGTATGGACATTGGCCTCCACACCTACCATATGAAGTCTCTCTCCCTCTTAAGAGACACAAAACATGGTGACAATCATCGTATTGATCCCCACCCTTCACCTCAGCCCCTCTGGTCAGGAACACAGAACAATGCAGTGGACTTTCTCCGCTCTCTTTGAGGCAGAAAAGTTGGAAATGGTGGAAGGTTTTGGAATGGGGCTGTCTGCCGTAATTTGAAGCTTAGAACCGTGTGTGGCAGAAAGTCGTTGCTCAGCGTCAGTGCGAGCCCTGGCTAAATCCCACTACTTAAAAAGGTACCCAGGGAGGGCACTCTGAAGCCTGCAGAGCCGCAAAAGGGTTCTGCTCTGGATGGAGGGGTTCGCATTTGGGAAGAATTGGTGAGAGATGAGAACTATAGCGATAGTTCAAAGGGTGTGTTTCCTGAAGCATTTTAATGTCCTCCCTCAGCTGGAATCATCTGTGTCCAAAATAACAAATGGCCAATACTTTCCCCCAAAACCTTGGGAGACTGGATTTTTTTTTGAAGTAGATGGAAATTGGTGTGGAAATCACTAGAGAGGTCCAGAGAATAAAATCAGCCACCTAAAGCTACCAGCAGCCCCTGGACCCCCTCTCACTTGCTATTTCCATGTCACAGAGGATTTTTTTCCCCTTCATTTTAAACCATTCTGAGATATTTTCATGGTGTTGTGGCTAACCATTTTTAGTCAGTTAAAAAATGCCTTCATCACCTCCCACCAGGAAACCCATGGAACACACTGTCGGAGAGGCTGAAAAATTTACCCATTTTTCTCCTTAAAAATATTAATGGTAAGCATTAAAAAGAAAGAAAATACATCTCATTTGGCATTCAGGAAGTGTAGTTAGAAATTAACTGTTGCACCTGTTTCTGTGACTGAAGGCAGGGACAGAGCCGCAGTGAGTGGCAGGGTCGGTGCCAGGCTCTCCATCCCATGGAGTGGGTGCAAAGAAAGTGCCACCCTGCACAAGTGCCATAGGCTTTGGGTGGGATGGCTCAGACTGACAAAACTAAAAACTGCAGCTCTCAAACAGAAGAAGGTCTGGTGTCTGGTGGGTGAGAAAGAGGAAGAGAGAAGCAGACAGAGGTAAAGAGGAGCTGAGAACAGAATACTCAGCTTGGCGTGAGGAAGGGAGCCAGCAAGCCTGCTGATTAGCACTGGCGGAGGACAGTTCCTGTTTTGTCCCCTCTCAGCTTCCATCTCTTTCCAGAGATAAAACTCAGGGCTGCCTTCTTTCCATCCAGCCCCCCTCCAGGCTAAGGGCAAAGTGACTGTGGCTGTAGGCGGAAGAGCGTCACCAGGATGGACTCTGTGCTTCCCCAAGCAGCTGACCACAAGCCTTTGACTTGGAACAGCTTACAAAGCCCTTCTGCAGTTAGCAGCAACTGTGAGTGGGTGAAAGGCACCATGCTTTGTTGTGCTGTGCTCTATATAAACCGCAGCCAATGCCCAGTGTCTAAAGGATGGCGACAAGACGAGAACAAACTCCCAGGCTGTTGGGCACTGCTCTTCTCCCCCACGGTGGGAGAAAATGCAAATGGATGCAGTAGGAGACTTTTTTTTCCTCTTGCTAAAAGGAACAAGAAAAATAAATGGTGGAGTGGGGGGCAATAAAGCAAAATCAGGAGCAGGGGTCATTCTTTATGAAGAGAATTGAACATGTGCAGTTTCTACTCTAGCTTCCCTTCCATGTGCACATAAATCTCCCCAAAAATTGTTAGAGAAAGGAGTTTACTACCTGCAGGGGATATCTAAAAGCGAGGGCACTGAACACACAGCCAGAAATTGGTGTTTCCTCTTTTACTCTCATACCCTGGAAAGATTTTCTAGTGAAGACACTTGATCAGTAATGGGCGGTGCCATGGGTAAACTTTCTTGGTTAAAGTTCTAACCACCTCTCAAAATTCATAAGTTGATGTCTTGACCATGAGACCCTTTGCTGTGACCATATTTGGAAACTCGGCACATGCAGTTATCACCAGGTGAGTTGAGATCTATCGTGAAAGATCGGGTCACGTTACTGTCATCCTTATGAACCGAAAACCAGTGAAGGTGTGTGTGTGTGTGTGTGTGTGTGTGTGTAGGTGTGTGTGTGTGTGTGAGGGGAGGGGAGAGAGAGTGTGTGTGTGTGTGTCTGTGAGAGAGAGCTAGAGAGAGAACATACAGTGAAGACACATCGGGAGATGTCCAAAGATTCCACTGGAAGAGAGTCTTCACAGCCTACAGAAGAAACCAGTCCTGCCATCTGTTACCTTAATTTCAGACTTGGGGCCTCCAGAGTTGTGAGACAATAAATTTGTTGTTTGAATCTCCCAACGTGTAATGACTTTTTATGGCACCTCTAGCGAATGAACACAAGCACTTTCTTTGGAACAATTTAGCATTGTATACAATTTTTTTTAAAATAAAATTAATTAAAGCTAATGTCCACTGAGCTGGTTCTGTGTACCGGAGTCTAGCACACCTTCTTCCCCGATCATCACAATTCCCATCATGTGTGCAGGAGTGGCTGCACATGTATGTTTGAGTGAGAATCCAAAAAGAGGTCAGAGGTTAACCTCAAGAGTCATTCTTCACCTTCTTTTCAAGACAAGATCTCTTGCTTCTGGAACTCTGCATGTAAGCTAGTCTGCATCCCCGACACTGGGATTGCGAGTGTGTGCCACCTTGCCCAGGGAACTCTACAGGGTGAGGTCAAGCATTTTAACAACTGAGCTATCTATCTCTCCTGTTCTACATAGTCCCTATCTTTATTTGTATCAAGATGGGATGGCTGTAGCTGTAGCTGTCATCTTTATCCATGAGTGGAGACAAACCTGGAATATAAAACCAACATACTGAGTTTATCAGAGCCGAAAGAAAAAGTATGGAGCCAACATCATTAGGATAGCCACTGCATTTAACTGACCCTAGGAGCTTCTCTTGTGAGATGTTCCTTAAAATACTGTCGTATCATTAAGCCAAATCTGATTAGAGGTTTTGTGACCTGCAGTCAGTGAGGTGCTAATCAACACGTTAATGTCTGTTGTTTCTGAACAACTTCCTCCGAAAGTGAAGGCTGTATCACTTTCAGTTCTGCATTTGTAGATCTAGCCACAGGGACCGACATATGGAGGGAAAACTTCAACCAGCATTTGTTGGATAAGCAGATAGGTGAATCTCTTCTCTAACCGATACCGGTGACATTTAACAGATGGAGAGATGAAAACTCCATGAGCTGGAAAGATTTGCTGAAGATCACACAGTGAGTCAGTGGCGTGATGGAGGCCTTGGCCACATTTCCGCTCTACACGGCCTTCTGCACTCCTTGATGTAATGATGAAGTGTGCTCCCCATTGTCCTCCCCGGCTCTGTCCACTTGTTTCTGATGCATACATGCCCAGTTCATGTATCCTTTGAAATTTTTATTTTACCTGGAAATGCCTGACATATGGGTATAAGGAAGATTCTAGAACCAGGGACTACATCTGAGCTGATACCTCTATGCAGTGCCTGATACAGCTCAGCTCAGGTGTAATTTGTCATAAAAAACAAAACAAAACAAAAAACAAGGCCTCTTAGCTGAGAGGTAGTGTCTCATGCCAGCATTCGGGAGGCAGAGGCAGGCAGATATCTGTGGGTTTGTGGACAGCCTGGTCTATAGGGCTAATTCTAGGACAGCCAAGGCTATAAAAAAAAAAAGAAAGAAAAGAAAAACAGCCTCCATAAACCAATGGGGGAGGAGAAACTCCCTCCTACTTGACAATGACATATGAAAATATATATGCTCATAGCCAGCATCTTCTTCTGGAAGGAAAATTCATGGAATTTGACACCTTTCAGACTTGTAGTCTGAACCACATAGAGCCTCCTCCCTTTCTCAAAGCTTTAGCTTAAGTGTGTGTGAGAGAGAGGGACAGGGAAGAGTATATGTGCACGTGAACATTAGTACCCAAGGAGGCATTGGATCCCCTGGAGCCGGATTTAGAGTTGATTGTGAGTCATCCATTGTAAACGCTGAAGCAAAACTCAGATTCTCAGCCAGAGCAGTAAAGCACTCTTAACCACTAAACCATTTTACCAGCCCTTTCCCCATCCACTTTAAGTTCGTGAGGTCATTAACTTGTAGCTGTAAGGAAGGAAATTATAGGCACCTAAAGTTTGGGGCTACCATTTCATGATCATATCCACACAGCTGTAATGAGTCAATCAGTCCCACCCACAATGTTCTTTGCAATGAGTCATTGGTGTGGTTCAAGTCCTCTGGCACATCACCCTCCCTGGACCCTTATGGAAACTCCTCCCAGACATCCTGCTGCTGCCTTGAGTAATGGGGTCTTTCTGAAGGGCCAGTCCCTTCACACACTCTAGCAGGTCATGGTTGGGCGCGTGTGATGGTGGCCAAATGAACACCCAAAATATGGGTCTGGGTGATTGTAGAACTGATCAATCCAGGCCGCTGGGACCCCCCCACCCAGTCTTTTGGTTATCTACTAATATCAAATTATAATATTTTAGAGACATATTTCATAAACTATATTTGTAATATGTTATAAAAATTAATATATGTTTATTAAGGAAAATATAAAACCATATCAGCACAAAATCAAAGCTAAATTTTAACCATACTCTCAGAATTAAGCATTGTTCCCATTTTGTCAACCACCCTTGACTTTGGTAAGAACAGAAGACTTTCATTTCATCTTGACCATGCTTTCTGTGATGGTCTGAATACGAGTGCTCCCCATACATCCATGTATTTGAATTCATAGTCAGCAGGGAATGGCACTGTTTGAGAGGATTAGAAGGATTAAGAGGTGTGGCCTTGTAAGAGAAAGTGTTTCTGGATTTGGGGTTTCAAAAGCCCATGCCAAGCCTAGAATCTCTATCCCTCTGCCTGTGAATCAGGATGTAGCTATCAGTGACGGCTCCACTGCCAGGCCCCCAACAAGAAATAAAACTTTGAAAAAAGAAAGAAAGTTCCAAATAAAAGGTTTTTTTTAAAAAAAGTTCCTTGGGTGGGGTTTTTTTTCACAGCAGTAGAACAATGACTAAGATATTTCCCTAATAGCTGAATTTGAAAACAAGTGGAAATGAGATTGCTGGATTCCCTTGCATAGCAACCAGGTATATGTGGAGACAGAAGGGGACCTTCCAATAAAGTGTTGATTCACATTGTTCCAACATAGCTTAAGAACAGAGCAGATAGGGAGCGTTTGCAAGGATTAAGGCAACAAATATACTGTCATTTTTAGATAAACAAAGAATACAGTGGTTGGCTATCCCCAACACTCTTTGCAACAACACTACTCCTGTACCTGTGAGTACCCCAAGCATTTGTAATAAAAAGGAAATGACAAGACATTCTGCCGTAGAATAATGACCATAACTGGAGGTAACTTGAGTATAAGGGATGTGAAAAATAGCTTTTATTATTAATTTTTTATCTTTTTGTGTTGTAAATGATCACTTATAACACAGGAATATTTTTATAGTAGCCTGAGACTTTTAAAATATCCCCATGAGCAGGCTATAAAGTGTGATCATCAATTTCTTGGTGATTATACTGATTAAGGAAATTATTCATCTACTATATTTTTCATCTCAGATATTTTTCAAATGTCACTTAAACCTCTTAAGCTTAAAAAACCTTGCCATCAGTCGGTCCGCACAGTAAATGTAAAACTGATGGCACAAGCATTATGAGTAGTGCCTCTTAGGACAGAACTTGATTTGTTTGAAGACAGGTGACATTATAAAGTATAGTCAGGATGTCAGAAGAGGGACTTGTGTGCCGCTTGATTTACTTAGCATCTTTGTCACTTCATAGATTGATATTTGATTGATGACAGCATTAATATAGAAAGTATGTTAATATTAGAACAGGCTTTAAGATTCGCTACCAGAGAATCCTCCCCCTCCTCAAATTGCTATAATTTGGAATAAAATGCCTCTAGGATGCAATGCTTCTGAGACTCGCTAACCCACTTGATGTAAGCATTCTTTCAAAAAAATAAAAAGTTAAATCAGTTTTATTGAAGTATTCTTCATATACAATAAAATGTGACCATTTTAAGTATACATCTCAATAACTGTAGACAAATTTATATGCCCATGTAACTACCATCACAATCAAAGTATAAAACATTTTATTACCCCAAAAGTTCTCTTTAGTTCAAACTCCCACTCTCCCTAAGCCATAACCAACCAAGTATTAAACTATTTTTTTGGTCACCATAAATTGAGTTTTTCTTTTCTGGAGTTTTATATAAAGATATCTAGCCTCTTTTGGGCAACACAATCCTCTTGAGACTCACCCATATTCCAAAATATATCATCAGAAGGGTTTTCTTGGGGTGAGGGACTTTTAGTAGTTTATTAGGGTCTATACTATGTGTGCCTTTTTCAACTGTCAATATTCTTGATTTGTTTACATATGGAGGTTGTTATAAATAAAACTACCTTAAATATTTGTTAGTAAGTCTTGTGTGACCAGAAATTTTTTTGTTAGTTTGAGGAAGTGTCTTCCTAAGTAGCCTAAGCTGGCCCTGAACCTCTGATGCTCTCCCATCAGCCCCACACGTACTGGGGCTCAGGCAAGCTTCATCTTACTCACGATGAGTAAGTTTTGGCATGGGTGCATGTTTCTATCTCTTCATACATAGAAATAGTGCAGCGAATATACATTTTGAACCCGGGATGCTTCATATGGGCTCACATTTTGAACACTTGTCCTTCTAATGAATGGTTCTTTGGGGACGTTGGGGAGTCTTTGGAGGCTGGTTCTGGCTGATGAAAACCAGGTCACTTGAGGCAGACTTTGAATGGTTCGAATTTTCTCTTCTTCCAGTCTAAGTCATAGAGACAGACTCTGCTTCCTCCCCTGCCATCAGGCCATGCCAGGTCATCTTCCTTTACCATGCCTTCCTTCTGGGGATGTACTGAACTCTAGCTTTGAAACAATGAGTTCAAATAAACTTTCTGTCCTCGAATCGTTTCTGTCAAGTAATTTGGTCACAGAGATACAAAAGCAATGAATACAGTGGGGTACAGCATGATCATAAATTTAATTTCATAAGAAACTTTAGATTTGTCTTAAAAAGAAGTTGAACAATTTTATATACTCATCAGCAGTGAACAGAATCCCAATTATTTCATGTATATGTGCATATACTTGGTGTTGCCATATTTATTTTATTTCGGTCATTCTCAGGGTAGTGCAATGGTACCTAGTCATGGGCGACAATGAATGATTTTGAGCTTCCTTTCATGTTCTTAGTTATTGTACATACACCTTGCTAAGTGTTCCTATCTTTAGTTTATTTTTTAAAAAAGAATAGGTGTAGTCAAATATGTCAACAATATATTTTATATTACAATTTCTTCTTTATGTTGAATCTTGCCTTCTCTTTTTTTTTTTAATCATTGTCATTTGCAAGCTAATGTTTGCGCATTTGGAGGAAAAAGTTTTTTCCTTCATTTATTTACAATATAATGTCTGTCTCTTTGTTTCTTTCACAGCTTCAAACTTTGAACACAGTTTTTTTGGGCACAAAAGTCAACCCCATAGTGAGTCTTCATTTTATTGACAAGTTGAAAAGGGAGGAAAATACATTAGCTCTAAATTTAAAGCTCTTTTAAACATTGACATTCTGATCCCTTTAAGTAAATTATGCAAATATTTAAAAACAGGTCATGAGGTAAAAAGCATATTAGATAAAAAAAAATTGTTTTTACCATTTTGTAGGTAAATAATCTGAGGGTCAAAAAACAAAAACAAAAACAAAAACAAACAAAATAAAACCCAAAGACTGTGGCCTGAGGCAATGAAAATGGCCAGGGCAGGGAAAGAAACATGGGAGACTAATTGCTCACAGTGATGGGTCTGATCCAAGCCCTTTGGGGGCCACGCCTAGAGCTCAAACCCACTGAGCTAAATAATTACAGCAAGGCTGGGGCCTGAAGGGATCATTCCAGGTCTGCTGCCATGGATTCTCCACATTTCTCTTTGCTTCCTTTTTAATCTGCCCTCCCTTCCTGACTTCTTTGTCTATTGTGCGTGTCTCCATCCAGGTGTGTTTGATTTGCAGTCCTTTCTCTCTCCATTTCCTCCTTCCTCCTCCTTTTCTTTCGTTACTAACTGAAGTTGATTTTCATGTGATGCAGGTAAGGCACACTTGCTTGGGTCTGTGCAGTCTCTTGACTGTGGCAGAACCAAAAGCAGAGTCCAGCATTCACTTCAGTACTGCAGGCCCTGGTCAAGGTTGAGGTTTGGGCTACGGAGTGGTGTCCACAACTGAAAATATCCTGCTCATTTCAGGGAAGCTCATACATGTTCTTGATATTTTTCTATTATATTTAATTTGCTAGGAATGGTTATTTTATTACTACTAAAACCTCGATAAGACAGTAGCTGCCTCAGTAGACCTAAAGTACTGACTCATAAAAATCACATTAAAAAATATACGCATCCTGTCTCTAAAGTAGATGAAGCACCAAAGCCTTAGGGCACCTGTGAGCACCTGTAAGGTAGGTCTGCCCTCTGCCCAACTTTCCTGGACCCCTCCTCCCTTTCCATGGTTGTCTCTTGTTTGTTTTCCCACTAAGCCCCTCCCGCTTCACGCAGTTCTGCTGCTGGAAATACTTTATTCTGTTCTTCAGCTGACTCCCCAATCCTTCTCCTTCTTAGTTATACCATCACAATCATTTCATTTACCAAAAGAAAGAAAATGAACAGATGCTTGAAATAAACTCTATAAATATATAGAGCTTAAAACGTAATTTAAAAGAAACTAGCCTAAAATTAAGAAATAACATCCCTCACATTTAACATTACTTCAAATCTTATTTATATAAACATATATAAAGCATCTATAAAATCTATCATTATGTACAATAAAAGGCATCCATATTTTATATGGATACAAATAAATTTGCATACATACATGTAACTATATATTTCTGTACATTTGTATATGTATACTTTATATTTCATTTAATATATATATAAAAGTACATGTAGCCAAGTGTGGTATATGCACATGTAATCCCAGCACTCTAGAAAATGAGTCAGAATATTGGTAAGTTTGAGGCCAGTATGGGCTACATGGTGACTTGTATGAGTGTGGAGTAATGAGAAAGGCTCCATCTTTTAAAAAAAAGTATTTATGAATATTTTTTTTATACATATATTTTCACAGAGATGACATCTGGTCATTTAAAACTGCTTTTTTTTTTTTTTTGGTTTTTCAAGACAGGGTTTCTCTGCAGCTTTGGAGCCAATCCTAGAACTAGCTCTTGTAGACCAGGCTGGTTTCGAACTCAGAGATCCGCCTGCCTCTGCCTCCCGAGTGCTGGGATTAAAGGCAAGCGCCACCACCGCCTGGAAAACATTTATTTATTATGTATAAAGTATTCTGTCTGCATGTATGCCTGCAGGCCAAAAGGGGGCACCAAATCTCATTACAGATGGTTGTGAGCCACCATGTGGTTGCTGGGAATTGAACTCAGGACCTTTGGAAGAACAGGCAGTGCTCTTAACCTCTGAGCCATCTCTCCAGCCCTTAAAATATTATATTATATACTATTTAAATGTCTTACATTTGTTTCATTTTGTTTGAAAAACCTGGGCAAAATGGCATGGTACAGTACCCCTAAGGGTATAGAGGTGGCACACATACCTCGATGGTAACCAACAGCTCTCTCATTAGACATAAGACCCCCTCTTAATAAGAAGGAGACCATGCCTGGTACTAGAAACTTAGCTAAGTACTCAGTGGTAGTGAAGCCATGGTTTGGAGGAGAAGCAACAACCTCTAATTTACTAACCCAGCATAATGCCTAACGGCAATCTGTAAACATTTGCCCCATACCCACAGACAAGTGTAGCAGTTTTATTGAGCTTTAGTAGGCCTACACCAATCTGTACATACTCTAAGTGTGTAAATATCACATTAGTATTTTGCATTTCAAATACCTATAAAGCTTGGCTACACGCAAGACCATGGGGCTGGAGAGATGGCACTTCCAGAGGTCCTGAGTTCAATTCCCAGCAACCACATGGTGGTTTACAGCTATCTATAATGGGATCTGGTGCCCTCTTCTGGCCGCAGGCACACATGGAATAATAAATAAATAAATACATACATAATAAATAAATAAATCTTAAAAAAAAAAGACTATGAACTTACCCTGCTCTCCCTACA
Organism: Dicrostonyx torquatus; assembly: GCA_028555095.1. Lineage (NCBI taxonomy): Eukaryota > Metazoa > Chordata > Mammalia > Rodentia > Cricetidae > Dicrostonyx > Dicrostonyx torquatus. The sequence continues at coordinate 962,898 of JAQHUG010000023.1, read as the reverse complement.
GTCCCCTCAGGTACCTTTGCAAATCCATCTTCCTCCATCTCCCTGCCTAGTGTTAAGATTCAACCACAGCATGGTTGACACTCCCAGGTTCTAGGGCCACACATGTGCAGATAAGCCCTCAGGCAGAAGTGCGGAATTGCCCCGGGGATCTTAAAGGGCCCCACATGACCCACATGCAGCATGGTTGCATCATCTATGTATGACACTGCTGCGTGAGCCCTTGCACGCATGCGTGAGCTCCGTCATCTGCATACGACGTAGCCACGGCACCCCCCGTTTGCATGCGTTAGGCAGCCTTTAAAAGCTAGATGCTCCATCTGCCTCTCTCACCGACCTCACCAGGCCTGAACACCCCCAATAAACTCCTAAGCAGGTTTGTTGCATGTTTTGTGTTTCCTTCTCAGCTGTGTCAGGTAACGATGCTGTGAGACTCAGGAAGCTCTCCCGCCCCTCTCCTGGGGTCAGGATCCAGAACCGGGTAGTTTTTCCACAACAACCACGTGATCCATCTGCCTGAGTGCAACCTCTACACACACCAACAGCTTCTATTGGTGAGTTTCCACATTCTGGTCAGCTTAACAGTTTCTCCGAACTCAAGATATTGACCATTGAGCTCCTGGCAATCTTCTGGTGTTCCTAGAAATGGGGGAACAGCCCCTAACCACGGCCTTCACGGCTGTGGTTGAGCCCTTTGCTGGCATTCATCTCTGGATTGCTTCCCATAGCTAAAAAGCAAACCAGACGACCTGGGGTCAGTTCTCCTGCACTAACACACACTGTGCAGTGAATTCAACTGGGGGCCCAGGGTCCCTCAGATTTTTCTTTCTACTTTTTTTTTTCTTTTTCTTTTCTTTTCTTTTGGACCACTTGTCAGTAGTCCCTGCCATGAGAGACTGCTTGGAATGGCCTCTGGCCTCTCTAGCTTCCGAGTCACCCCAACTGGAGCCAGTCAGGCTTCAACAACACACCTGTAGATAAGAGACATCTTTCTTTAGGCTTTGCGGTGTTGCTGCCATTTCACACCTTGCCTATAGAGGGGAGATGTTCCCCTATAAGTCTTGTGGTGTCACTGGTCTCATGGGTTTTCACAGTTTCAGCTATGGGTAGCAAGGCATCAAAGACCATCAATCCAGCTTCCTCCCACAAGCCTTTTAGAGGCCCTGAAACCCCAGGTCTTAATGCCCTACTTGCAGATTCCCACCCTTGTCCGTCTTTGTTTGAAAAAATGGCCTTGTTACAATTTAGAGAACAATTTAAAGTGGCTGCCTAACGGCACCTTTGATCCCAACATTCTACAGGAGCTCTCTAACTACTGTCAGTGCGCAAACGGAAGGTGTTACCTTATATCCAACCCTTTTACTACCTAAGCTCTAAGTCTAAGCCCTCTGTCCTTGTAAGCTGTTCACCGGCTCACATGTTTCTGGCTATGCTATCTGAACCAAAAGAACACTCCACTTCTGCTCTGAACCCAGCTAACAAATACCTACCTTCTCCACCTCAACAGGTTGACATGGCTAAAAACGAATGAGGGAGATAAATACCCCTAAAAAACACAGTTAAATGGTGGGGTCTGCTAAGGTAGATAAGGCTGCCCCCCCTACTTCAACAATAGGGAAACTAGAAGAGGTAGGCTCCCAAAACTCCCTCAGTACTGAGTATGTCCAGTGTCTAAGAGGAAGGAGATGGACCGTCCTGATACCGTGATGTTTACCCATGGTTCCCTGTTACAGATGGTGGTTGTGGTCGGGTCAAAGGAGCCATGGCCAGACCTAGAAGGTCAAATTGGGAATTTTCTGAGTTTGATGTTTCCATACCACAAAGTGCATGAGGACAATCCACTGCCCAATGTTCTTCCCTATGGCATCTCGGACAAGGTCTCACGAGACCAAGATGAGGATTAAGGCATGCTCGGGCCCAGTTACCAGTTCTACTATATTTGAAACATGGGCCTGGTGGTTCTCGAGCCCCAGGGGGCAAAGGTGCAGCACTAACAGCACAAATCGGGTGGTCCGAGGGCCGTGGTTAGCACATGAAAGTGATGGTTACAGGCTTCGTCATTCCTTTCATGATACACCTTAAAAATCAACTCTAAGCCTTCTGCCAGTAGCGTCAAGGGGCCTTTCTCCAAACATCTAAGTTTAGCCTTAATGTCAGGGTAGCACTGAGAAAAAAAAAATGAGTCATGAGTAACTGTATGCCTTCCATGGTTTCTGGATCTAATATATTATAACAGAGCTTTAGTGGGGAGTTCCGAAAATATAGATTTTCCTTTGTATCCTGATTAACCTCTGAGAGCTTATTATAGTTTACTGGTTTGAGGGTAGCCTTAGGGAGAACTGCCAGAAGGCAAGTCAAAAATCAGTCTCTAGCTAAAATTCTACCTGGGATGTTATAACCCCAGCGTCATTCCTGCTCAGGGATGGCCTCTGCCCCCAGGGGGTGTGTTGCATGAGTTTGGTGAACCTCATCTGCATGTTCTCTGGCCTGCTCCCAAACTCGCCTGCACTCTTCAGGAAGTAGGTTATTAGATAGGGTCATATAGAGATCATGAAAGGTGAGATTATAAGACTGGGTAATATATTGGAATTGCTTTATGAAAGAGGTAAAATTAGACATGGGACCCCAGTTTTGTTCTATATGGGAGAGTTCTGAGAGGAAGAAGGGGACATGTACCCTAACCAATCCATCTATGCCAGCCACCTCTTCCAACGGGAGAACTGCAGCCAGCTTGGCTTGGTCAGGGTTGAGTTCCATAGCAGCATATGAGAGTGAGAGGAGGGGCCAGGCACAGGAAAAAACGGGGAAGTACCTATCTGCTGAGGTTGGGAAGGTGTGGGTTCCTTAGCAGGGTCCAGAGCGGGAGCTGAAGGAGTGGTAGTAGGAGCTGAAGGAGCAGGAGTAGCTCTTATGGAAGGAAAATTTTCAGCAAAAGTAGGAGCTTCCATTTCACTTGTTCCTTCCATTTACTGTACCCCAGACTTGCCAACAGCTCTCTCCTCCTTCTGTCTTCCCAACCTCCCAGCCCCAATGTGTCTTTTCGTCTATCAGCTCTTCCTGATCACCTGCTTTCTCTGCTGTTATCCCATCTTCACTCCCAATTATGGGATTTTACCGACAACTCATTACCTCAACCATGTGCCAATTCATGCCCACCACCAATTAAAATAGGAGATCAGGTTCCATTCTCTCCCACAGACCAGTGCCCCTCACCCTTTTCCCCTAAATGTCAGGGCCCATTTAAAGTAATTCTTGTAACTCTCACAGCTGCCAAGCTCGAGGAACTTCCTCATTGGATCCACCTGTCTCACCTTAAACCATTTACTCTTCCAGCTCAAGATACCCCCTCATATATGGTAACTCAAACAGGGCCCTGCTCCCTTAAGTTCCAGAGGACACCAAGATCAGCCATTTTTCTCCAGTTCTAGAAAAATATAAGTTTCATCACTGTACTCAACTCTCCTGTGCCAAAAACTCCATATATTCTCCCTCTTTCTCCTATCTGCTTTACCAACTTCTCTATCTCCAATGTCATACTTAAATTTCCAGTTAACCACTCAGCTGTCATTATAGGGTTCTATATCATTAAACATAGAACCAGAGGTATAAGGATTGCTGAAAGTCCAGGTGGTATGAAACAATAATGAGTTTGAGGACATTCACAGCCCCAGACTCCAAAAACTCACTACACAGACTTTAACATAACAGGTTCATCACTGACTGCAGCAGTGTCTCCTGGATGTTGAGGTAATACCATGATGCTAAGGAGAACAAGTGTCTTAAGATTTGCTTCAGGCTTTTTGATGGCGGCTGGTCCTTGGTGAATCCCCTGTTTCAGATTTGTCCAACTGGAGTGGTAAGGGCACCCCCCCCAATCCCTGAAACGCTCTGCTCAATTAGGAGGCTCCCTCCCCTCCCCTGGCTTTTCTGTGTTCCACACCCCAGCTTGTCCCTAAGCATCACTCCCCTTTGGTGGGGTCCCGGGTTCCCCGCGCGAATCGGCCTGCTTCAGGGCTGTGGCCTTGGACGAGAGTGGGTCGAGTATAAACCTGCAGAGCTCAAGCAGAGAAGCCCGCCCTTTTGATGGCG
>JAQHUG010000023.1:922697-935563 GCA_028555095.1 Dicrostonyx torquatus | reverse complement strand
AAGAGGTGTGGTGTGGAGCCAGACACTGACAATGTCAGAGAACACCAGGATCAGAGGGAAGAGGTGTGATTTTCTCAGATCCTGAAGTGAAGGGAAAGCCCAGCTACTGTGTGACGTTGGTCTGCACTGTCTCCTATCCATGCTACACAGCTACTGTGTGACGTTGGTCTGCAGTGACGTTGGTCTGCACTGTCTCCTATCCACGCTACACAGCTACTGTGTGACGTTGGTCTGCACTGTCTCCTATCCACACTACACCACCTACTGTGTGACGTTGGTCTGCACTATCTCCTATCCACACTACACCAGCTACTGTGTGACGTTGGTCTGCACTGTCTCCTATCCACACTACACAGCTACTGTGTGACGTTGGTCTGCACTGTCTCCTATCGACGCTACACCACCTACTGTGTGACGTTGGTCTGCACTGTCTCCTATCCACGCTACACAGCTACTGTGTGACGTTGGTCTGCACTGTCTCCTATCCACACTACACCAGCTTTGCTTTGCTACTTTTTGCCAATGGTGGTAACTGACATCTCAAACTGTTAGAAGGGAGAAAAAAGGAAGAAAATGGAAGTAGACAGTCTGTGCTAGCTAGTTTTATATCAACTTGACACAAGCTAGGGGCATTGGAGAGAAGAGAACCTCAACTGAGAAAATGTCTCAATGAGATCTGGCTACAGGAAAGCTTGTAGGACATTTTCTTCATTAGTGGTTGCTATGGGAGGGCTCAATCCATTGTGGTCCACCCCTGGGCAGGTGACCCTGGGCTGAGCAAGCCATAAGGAGCAAACAGCAGCACGCCTCCATGACCTCGGCTTCAGCTCATGCCTCCAGGTTCCTGCCCTGTTTGAATTCCTGTCCTGACTTCCCTAATTGATAAATAGTGTTGTAGAAGTGTAAGCCAAATAAACTCTTTCCTCCTCAACTTGCTTTTAGTTGTGGTGTTTCATCATAGCAGTAGTAACTCAAACTAAGACACAGTGCCTACCCAATGTATTGGTCTCTGACTGTCTATGAAATTATCCATGGCTGAGAGAGAGAGGAAAAAAGATGCCTTGGTTTCTCTCTCTGTTTTTCGGGAGCATCTCCCACTATCTCAGTGGTTCTCAACCTCCCTAATGCTGTGACCCTTTAATACAGTTCCTCATGTTGTAGTGACCCCCTCAACCACAGTTATTTTGTTGCTATTTCATAACTGTAATTTTGCTATTGTTATGAATCATAATGTAAATATCTGATATGCAAGATACCTGATATGTGACCCCTGTGAAAAGGTCATTCAACCCTTAAAGGAGTCATGACCCACAGATTGAGAGCTAGCTGAAAGAAGCTGGAAACCACCTGACATGGAAAGCTAAGACAGCAGTCCTCAAAAACCAAACCCTGTGTGTTAGCTTTATCCTGAAACAGGCTACTACAGAAGACAGATACATATTTACTATTTCACGCTTACCCTAGATGGGAGTCCAAACATGTGAGAGCTGCTTCTGTACTGAGATTCCCATAGCAAAATCAAGGTCTCAGCCAAGACAGTGACCTAGTGTAATATTTTGGCCCTTCCCCACAATTATTCAATAATATCAATATGTTATTAACTGAATTTGTGTTCCCAAATTTGTAAGAACCAGTTGTCTTCTTGGCTGTGGGATTTAGAGGATTCTCCAGAAACCAAATCCAGGGTTTACTTGCTTGGCCATTTCAGCACGATCTCTGACTTCTTTAAAACCATAGGCAACTCTCCCTCTCTGGACTTCCAAGACAGCTTTACACAGAGTCACATAACCACAGGGCTGACTCTCCCACATTTACAAAGCCCGGCAACATTCAAGGTGAAGAGACTATACATCAGTGCATACAGTGGGACGGGACAAAAATTTAGGGGTTCACTTTAGAATTGTGCTACCACAATCCTAAGGCACCAAACAAAAATGGGGAGGTTGACAAATGGATCTGGAGGCATCAGGACCCAGAGTAGCCAGCACAAACAAAGAAACAAAGCAACCATATTTACTTCCGTTTAGCTTAAGTTTTATTAGTAGAACTACTTGACTCTGCCTCGATCCTACAAACATTGGTTGACAACGCAGGAAGGGCCTGTGCCATCTCTGTTTCTTCTCTGGCCATAACATTCCGTGTGAGCCGAAAGGCTAGTGTCCAAGTTGCATAATTATTTTAAACCTGATCCAAACTGATCCTCCTTCTCCTTCTCCTAATTCAGACTCAATGGAGTCAGAACCTGCCATGGGGGAAGAAGGTGTGGTTTTTCTCTGCCCCAATTACTACTTCATTCCTCTTCCTTCTAACCCAGGTTGTTGTGCTGAGTGCTGGTTCTGAAGCCTCCACCATTGGAGCAGAAGGAAGGAACTACCACAAAGAGCAGGCAGGTGGGTGATGGGGTAAAAAAATGTGTGTGTGCGTGTGTGTGTGTGTGTGTGTGTGTGTGTGTGTGTGTGTTTGGTGCTGTTCGTGATGCATTCACATTTTTCAGCTTGACTGATATAATGCTTTATCATTTTGTGGACAGTGCTGTGATGCTTTGGGGAGGTCTTTGGGGCTGGTGATCTCCCTAGGGTGCCCTTAATGAGGAAGCCTCTTTCCCTGCCTGTCTCATTTGACTTGTCTGTGGCTCTGGAACTCTGGCCTCTTTCCATGGAAGTCCCTTCCATTTCTGTGTGTCTGTCAAACTGGGTGAAGAAATTTCCATACCAACAGCACCGTGCCCCCCCACATGACCCACAGCATCAGCACCCCCATACATGACTCACACCATCAGCACTGTCCCCCCACAACCCACACCATCAGCACCCCCACATACAACCCACACCATCAGCACCCCCCACATGACCCACACCATCAGCACCCCACACACAACCCACACCATCAGCACTCCCCACATGACCCACACCATCAACATCCCCCACACACAGCTCACACCATCATCACCCCCACACACATGACCATACCATCAGCACCCCCCAACACACACATGGCCACACCATCAGCACCCCCGACATGACCCACACCATCAGCATCCCCCCCCACAGCTCACACCATCATCACCCCCACACACATGACCACACCATCAGCACCCCCCAACACACACATGACCACACCATCAGCATCTCTCCACATGACCCATACCATCATCACCCCCCATGACCCTCACCATCAGCACCCCCCCACATGACCAATTTCCAGTCTACAAAAGATTCTTGTACATCATTGCTCTCAAAGCTGCCAAAGAATTGGGTGCTCCCTAGCTTTGGTGTCGTCTTAACTGCCCAGTCTCTTTCCATCCTTAGAAATCAGATTTCAGTTTGCAGGGCCTTACAATGCTATCTGACTCCTTACTCTGCACCCTTGGGTGAATACAGCCAAATAAAATTCCAAGAACCTTGCTATTGCCCATTTATTTCCTACAGGACTAAGTGGCTTAAAAATCACATAATACTTTTGCCTTCCTCTTTTTAAACTCAAACAGCTTGGGCGGGGGAGGTGCTAATTATAAGGAACTTACCTTGCAAATAAGAGTACCAGAGTTTAATCCTTAGAACGAATGTAAACAAAGCCTCTCATGGTAACAAACATTTTTAATCCCAGCACTGGGGGAGCAGAGACAGATCCCTGGGACTTGCTGGCCAGCCAGACTAACCTGTCTAATGAGTGAGAGAGACCCTGTCTCAAAAAAGTAGGGTAAACAGTGCCAAAGGGATACTGTGATCCAGCTGAGGTTGTCCTCTAGCCTGGTATACTCACATGCACTGTGTACACACATGTACTCTCTCTCTTTCTCTCTCTCTCTCTCACGCGCGCGCACACACAAACACACACACACACACACACACACACACACACACACACACACCTTGGCTTGGAACTTGTCTTAAGAATTTTACCTAAAAAGTTGATGTGAAACTTCAATCTTTTTCTTTTATATGGGGGGGGGGGTTCTTAAATTAAGGCAATGGCCTGATCACATAAAGAACTAATCATGCTTTGAGGGAATCTGGTGAGTCTTCCACCCACATTCTCCTCCAGTTCCAGACATGCCCCTGGGAATGTTGCCTAACTCTGGGGAATAGAGTCTAGCAACACACCCAATATCCCTCATACCTATGTAGCCTTCCCAATAAACTTAATAACCTAAACAAGTGTCTGTGAGCATTATAAATAAGTCCTGTTTCATCAGTAAGCTGTCAAGAGCACCTTTGGTTGACTTCCAGACCAAGAGAAAGAATGGCGCCAGCAATGATGTTTCCCTGCAGCATTCTTGTTATGCGGCCGGTGTTGCGAAGATTTCTCATGTCTCACCATGGACACATCCATCTTAACTAATGGCAAAATTACACCCGCAGGGTTTTGCAAAAGACAAAAATTTGTCCTCATCTTCTGTGTATCTTCTGGAATGTTACAGTGTATTATCTCTGAAATTCCACATTTCTTTGTGACTTTCTTGCAATGCGTAGTAGACCCTCTATAATTTTTTCCTATTTTGTTGATAAAGTTGCATATGGATACATTTTATTTATTTAACTATTTGGTTTTGTATGCATTTTATGAGGTAGGATTTTGCTACATATTTCTGGATGACCTCAAAGCTACAATCTTCTTGCTTCGGCATTTGGAGTCCTGTGATTACTTGTTTGTGGCACCATGCCTGGTTTGTGGAAAAACATTTTCCAGGCTTTAATTTAAGAGGAAAACATCAAAGCTATGTCAGAAACATAAACTAGTCATTAACAGAGAAAAATTAGAAGTTCTCAAATGAGTAACTTACAAAGCAGTTACTTTACAAGACACTAGTTTTTTAAAACTAGGCACAAATCCTCTTCTCTAAGCCTACAGTTTGCCGAAGTCATATGAACCTCTCACCATGTTTGCATCTTTTCCAACTGTTTGCTACAGACTTCCAAGATTCCTAAGTATTCATCTTTTTAGTACACTGTCTCTCTTCCTTGCTGCCTGTTATCCAAATTTGAGTTCAAATATCTAACCTCGAGTCTTTATTTAGACCTAATATTAGGTTATTCTTTTTGGCTGACACCAAACCGTAGTCTCCCAGAAGAAACCAAGATGTCAGAAAAAAAAAATCTATTCTTATGAATAAAATTTTTGGCTTTTTGTTGTTTGTTTGTTTGTTTGTTTCTTTGGTTTTCCAAGACAGGGTTTCTCTGTAGCTTTGGAACCTGTCCTGGAACTAGCTCTTGTAGACCAGGCTGGCCTCGAACTCACAGAGATCCTCCTGCCTCTGCCTCCCAAGTGCTGGGATTAAAGGTGTGTGCCACCACTGCCCAACATGAATAAAGTTTTATTGGAACATAACCTTCTCATTTATTGGCACATTGTCTATAGGCCTTTCTTGATAATGTATAGAGTAGTTGCTACACAGACTCTTTGGTCCACAAAGTCAAATTATTAATTATCTGGCATAAAAACTTTGCCGACAACTGCCCGAGAGCATGTACTCCTGTTTAATGGGACCTGGATGTTGGGTTGAGACTATGCTTACTGACTTGTTCACTCAGTGACCTGGCTATTTTTTTTTTTTTGGTCAACTGAACACAAGCTAGAGTTACTTAAGAAGTGGAAACTTCGTAAAGATGACGCCAAAGACCAAGCCAGTGGGGCATTTTCTTGACAGATGAAAGGAAGAGGGGAGGGTCGAGCTTGCTGTGGGTTGTGGCACCCCTGGGAAGATTGAATAAGCTAGTAGGCTGAGCAAGCCATGGAGAGAAAGCTAGTAGGCAGCACTCATCTATAGCCTCTGCTTCAGCTTCCACCTCTAGATTCCTGCCTTGGGTCTCTGCCCTGACCTCCCTCGGTGAGACAGAGTAACCTGAGAGCTGAAAGCTAAAATAAATCCTTTCTTCCTCAAGTTGCTTTTGGTCATGGTGATTTGTCATGGCCATAAAAGTTCTAATTAAGGCACCCGCAAAATCATCGCTAGTGCTTCGTGATATGGACTACAAGAAACGAGGCCTCTGGTGGCAGATTCCCTAGTTACAAGGTTCAGTTCTGTTATTCATAACTGTATGATCCTGAGAAAATCATTTATGTCTGCACGGTAGGCTTTTCATTTGGATAACTTGGGATATCGATGACCTCTAAGTTCCTGGGGCTTACATGAGTTATTACATAAGAGCTTACAGTAGTGTTTGGATCAAATAATGTTAGCTACTAGTGATTTTTCCTTCTGACACTCCATAAACTGTTCCACACTATCACAGTACCTGGAATCTATTGCATTCTCCAGAAAGGTTCCTTGCATTTGTTGGCAGAAGAGCTGATGTAGAAAGAAAAATGCATATTCCTCGAAGATTAAAGTAATGGCAAAGATCCAAAGTTGTACACTGATACCATGCATAAAGCAAACGTTTGGCTCAACACACTTACAGGAGGTACAATAACGCAAAACATAAACATCACCGTAGAAAAGTGGGAAAAGGGAAGACTAGAAAGCTTTTTTTAGGTAATGTAAATCCTCCCTGTGTTGCATGGTCTCTGTGTTAGTCATCTTTCCATTACTGTAGCAAAATGCCTGAGATAGTCAACTAAAATAAAGGAGGATCGGTTGATTTTTGGTTCAAGTTTAGCGATTTCATCCCAGCTCCCTCAGATTCACTGATTTGGGCCTGAGCAGTACAGATCATCCCAGCAGGAGTATGTGGCAGACATGGGACTGTTCTTTTTTTTTTTTTTTTTTTTTTTGAAAATGTTGGGTTGTACAGTCAACCCTGTGGTTTTTCTCCAACGAGGGCTGCTTTCTCCACCCCTTTGTCTAGGAGGAGTGTATCAGCCAAGTCCTGCTTCATCAGACTCAGCCTTCTTGGTCCTCCAGGGGACTGTTCTTTTTACTGCATCCAGGAAACAAAAAAGAAAGGATGGGGCCAGGGTTCATGCACCCCTCCAGAAAATAACTCCTAACCCCCAGCTTCCTCCCATTCCACTCGGTCCCTGCCCTTTAGATGTTCCACCCTAACCCTAGCAGCACACCAGGCTGGGTTTGGAGCCTACGACACAGGCCTTCAGGGGCAAACCACTATCCAAACTCTATCACAGCTTCGTTTATCAGAGGACAATCATAAACATTTTTGTAGGAAGTCTGACCATCCAGTGTTTCTGCTCCTCTGAGTTGAAAGGAATGAAGCCTGTTAAAGGGAGAAGTACTAAACCTTCAACTCTTCATCACTAAATCAGTTAAGTTACTCACTAAGGAAATGCTCACAACTTGACTGCAAAAGCACTGGGTGCTTGTCTAGTGTGTGCTGTGTCCAGGGCCTCAGCTGTCCACCTCTTTCTCAAGCAATTGCTTCCTATGGTCTTTTTTAGTCTCTTAACAAAAGTCAAAACACAGCTCCAGGGCTCTGTCTGTTGAGGGTGCTCTGCTAATTTGCCCTGATTAGAAGATCTCTGAAGGGCTTTGCCAGTGTTTCATCAAGGCATGAAAAGCAATTATTACAATTAATGCAATTTAGCATGTGTTAGCCTTCCAGAAAAAGCTATTTCAGGGTAGGTCTGCCATCTGTCCCTTTCTGAGTGATGAGCACTGTAATTTAACTCTGTCCTGAGTCCTAGGCTTTGGCTATTCAACCTCAGAGAGCACCCACAGAGGGTTCTGATCCAGCATTTCCTAACTGAGTTCTCTGAAGTCTTAGACCCCAAGATCACAGCTTATCCACTGTGAGAAAGACTTCTAGAGCAGGGCAGTAAGGAAAATATCCAGCCACTAAGTGGATATTCAGTCTTCCCTTCCTGCAGAAGAAGCCCACACCCGGCAGAGGGAGCTTCCTTTTGCCATCAACAACCCTTTTCCTTAAGAGGACACTTTTGCTTGAAGATACCTCCTACCAGCATAGCTTCTGACCGCCAGGGGATACATTGGGAAAACTGTACATAGGCATATGTTGTTACAGGATCCAAGGGAAATCGAGAAGTGCTTGCCAAAGGGACTCAGGCTGAAGAGGAAAGAAAGGAGACAAAACCATGACTCCTCACTTTTACTGGGTGGCTTTTATTTTAAAATTTTAAGATGTAAAAAGCATGGATTATTTGTCTAGGGACTGTAGCTGAGTTGGTGGGGTTCTCCCACAGCACTTGTATGGCTGTGAAGAGGGTTGTGGGTTTGATCCCCAGCACCGCAACCTGGAGAGTGACCTTAAAATAATCCTGATAGATGCCTACAATTCCAGTACTTGAGGGGAGACAGAGGAAGAGGAGATTGCAAGTTTGAGATGTACCTTAGCGACGTAAGGTGTATCTCAGTGGTAAAAACAAAAGAACAAAACTACCCTAGTAATGCATAAGGCCCAATGTTCAGTTCCTAGTGCCAGTAAAGAATGTCTAAGATCAAAGCCCAAGACTTAAACATGAAAGCCTACTGCTTCTTATTGTTGGTCTTTTAATTAAATCAGAATTGTTCTATTTATTTCAAATGGTTTTTTCCATTGGTTATTAAATGTGTGAGACTCTGTCTCCCTGTGTCTCTTTTTCCCCATCTCCTTCTCTTCTTCTCTCTCTCCCTCCTTCTCTTCCTCCTTCCTTTCTCTCTCTCCCTCCTTCTCTTCCTCCTTCCTTTCCCTCTCTGTAGGATGCATACATATACACATATGTCATGGTGTGTGTGTGAAAGTCAGAAGACAACTTTGTAGGGTTGGTACTCTCCTTCCACCTTTACATGGCATCTAGAGATCAAATTCAGTTTACTAAGCCTGACTGTCAAATCCCTTGTCTAACTGAGTTGTTTATTTCGTGCTTTATATTGGTGGATAATCCTTTCACACAGTGCTGAGTCTCATAAACACTCATACTCGCACCCATAACCTCTCTTCCTTCCCCACAGTTCCTTTTCCTTCTACTGGTCTTTAACTTTCATGCTAGGGGTGAGCATGGCATATGTGTTTAAAATATATAAAATCTATGGCCTACAAATGAGGGAAAATATGTTATTTGTCTTTCTGAGTTTGACTTATTTTGTTTACTATAATCTCCAGCTCCTGTTTTCTAGCAAATGACATAATCACACTTTTTTGTTGTTCATTGGGCTGTTTGCAGGGTCTTAGGAAGGCCAGAATGGTCTTGAACTTGTGTGTACCTTAGAATGACTTAAGTCCCCTTTGTCTCCACCTTCCAGGTACTGGGATTACAGATGTGTACCACTATGCCCAACACATTTATTCATTATGCCTGAAAATACCCCACATGTTCTTCACCCATTTGTTGAGGCATGCCTAGACCGATTCCATGACTTGGCTACTGTGAAACCTGCTGTAATAAACAAGCCCTTTATGATATGTTTACTAAGAGTCCCTCAGGGATACTTTATGGTATGTTTACTAAGAGTCCCTCAGGAATAAAAACAAATACTTGGTTGCCGTCTTATCTTTCGTTCTTTTAAACAGTTGATGCAGGAGGTTGGGAGAAGAAGTAACATAACCATCCATTTTAACAAGCACAGTGCCAACCATGTGATGGAAATCCCACAATTTGCCTCTCACCCTTCTCCCTCATTCCTCTGTAAGAAATCTGGCTGCAGGAACTGTGAAGTGTTCAGTGAAAAGAGAAACAGGACAGCCTTTTCCCCGGTGGAAACAGGATCCAGAGAGGAGGGAGAAGAAACCAGCTTTTCTCTTGTTCACACATTTGGTGGAAGCTGCCATTTCCCAAGCTTACCACCTTTTTCCTTTCCAGCAACCAAGATGATCTCATGTAGGAGGCACGTGTGTATCTGTAGAATGCTGTCAGCGTTGGTTGTTCTAAATATGAAATATTTTACATTTTTAAGAAATCCCCATGCTTTGTACAATATCTTTGCTGTGCTTTGTGGAGCCCTTGGGTTTAAGAAATGTTGTGGGGAAATAGATTCATTGCTTTGAGAGATCATTGGAAATTCTACGCCTTTGTTTATCAGGAGACAGACTTAGTCCTTCTTCACTACTTTCAGATGAAGCCAAAAGACTGGGATGTGGACAATTGTCTGAGGTACAATGACATTGACAATATGTCCTTCTGCAGTAGAAAGGACAAGAGAGGACCAGAGTCATGCTTATTGTTCTAGAAGCTTTTCATTACTTCCAGCCCTGTGAACCACCATAGAGCTCTCCCTGATGTGGTAAGGGAAATAGGGGTGTTAGTTTTCATTCTAATTTCTTAGAAGATGATTTTCCTCCCAATGCTTTACCTATGTGTTTCCTGTTACATTTATAATTACTATCAGACTTTCATTTATGAGAAATCCTGTTTAAAAATAATACTCGGGATATTACATTCAAGTTATTTAGATACTTTTAGTTATCAAATATGAAGTTTCATGTAAAATTTCATTCTATGTATCAAATAGTGTATGCAAATGAAATATAGTCTTCAAAGTGAACTAAAAAGGAACCGGCATCAAAAGAACCCCCAGTGAGAACGCCCTGGTGGCCCTAAGTTTGTGCCTATTTCTCTCTCATGTTATTTCACTGACGAGCTTCAAGGTCAGTCTTCTGGGATCACTGAGAGTCAAGTGAATGGACCACAAAGAACAGACAGCCTGCCTGTGACTACCACAGTCAAGAACACTTTGGCGAGGTGATTGTCAACATGCAGCTTCAAAGTCCCCAGCAGGAAAGTCTCAGGCAACCCAGCCCTAAGTCTGTCTACTGACCGCATAGGAAGGATCCTACCCCAAGCACCAGTGTAATTCACGAACCAAAGAAGACTTATTATCTTGAGAACTTGAGCATATGTAAATACATGGTCACTTAGGACTCAAAGCAGAAAGAAGGCCCCTGCATCTGGACAGAATCCTGGAATGAGAAAGAGAACAGTCTCCATCCCTCTGTCTCTGTCTCTCTGTCTCTCTCTCCTTTGTGTGTGTATACTTTCCCATCTGATACCTGAAATTATGGAGTATTAAATGTCAAGAAATCAATAGATTTTTCCCTTTATATGCATACCTGTGATAAAGATTAATTTGTAAGTTAGCTATACTTTTGAATTAATAATAATTAATACTATAATAGAGTAATTTAACTCTATACTATAATGTTATTTAATATTTATGAATTGTTCACTCTTAGAATTTTCTACTTAATATTTTTTTCAGTCTCAATTTGATTGTGGTAACTGAGAAGTCAGAGAACAAAGCAAAAACAGGGTCAACTACACTTTAAGAATGAATATGTAAGCCAGGCGGTGGTGGCTACACCTTTAATCGCAGCACTCAAGAGGCAGAGGCAGGTAGATCTCTGAGTTCGAGGATAGCTTGGTCTACAGAGTAAATTTCAAGACAACCAGAGCTATATATTGAGATCCTGTCTTGAAAAACTTTTAAAAGGTAGAAAGAATGACTATGCAGATTCACCAACAAAGCCAGCGGGTCTCTAAAGACACCCAGGTTCCTGATGGCTTTCTCTGCAACGTGTAGGTGTTTAAGATACACAGCTTTTTACTTACAGTGCCTGAGAGAGACGGTTTCTCAATAATTCCAGGACCAGAAATGGAGAATAAAATACGCTAAGTTAAGGCCAAGAATAGAGCTGGTGTTGTAGCTCAGAGGTAGAACACTTGTTTAGCATATACAAGTCCCAGGGTTCCTCTCAGCAAGGAACACACACACACACACACACACACACACACACAAATATTGTTGTCTTTAAATATCTCATAAATAGGTTTTTAAATGATGCAGAATAAAAATGATCACTTTTCATTGCCCCTTCATACTCTGTAGGCTAGGTTTCTAGGAGCAGAGTGTGCCTGCCAATGAGTATGTCACAGATGATTAAACAGGTATCTAGGGAATACATCACCTGGTATGTCTCCTTCTAGAGGATCAGACGCACTGGGGATTTCTCTAGAGGTGATGGTGAGGGAAAGGAAGCTAAGGTGTGTTTACTTTTAATGTAGCTTCTTGTTTTGTTTTTCTTCACAACTCTGGAGAATGCATAATTTGGCAAAATTAAAGGCATAGAAACACCAAAGAACCACATGGCATTTTTCATACCTATTGAAGATATGAGCATCTACATAGGACTCACTTTAGATTATACTGACCCCAGTACACTCTGGTATTTTTTTCTGGTTTGTTTGTTTTGAGAGACAGTTTTGCTACTCAGCCTGGGCTGGTCTTGAATTCACAATACTCCTGTCTCACCATCCAGAGTGCTGTAGTTATAGGTTTATAACATCACCCATCATGAGGGCTATTTATTCACAAAAATTAAGGAGCAGGGCAAGATGGTATATTTTCATAATCCCAGAACTCAGGAGGTCAAGGCAGGAAGATCAGGGATACCAATCCAATTGGGCTACTTTAGTGAGTTACAGGTCATTCCAGCTGCATAAGAAACGAAACAAATAAATTTTAATAAATCAGTAACAATAAAAGTAAATAGAAAAACAAACAAACAATGATGAAAAAGGAAGAAAAGGATAGGGAGGGAGAGAAAGAAAAAATGAAGGAAGGGAGGAAGGAAGGAAGGAAAGAAGCTGGGAAGTAATTCTCACTTTTAAGGAAAGACAATCCTAGGTTTTCTGATGGGAACCTGACATGGAACATGGATAAAACATATGTAGAGATAACAGCACACAGTCACATGCTTAGTTTATTTATTTGGCAAATACTTATTGAATGTGACTCTTTCAATTGATAAAACAACTTCCTTCCTTCTTCCTTAGATTTTGTATTTTGACTGAGGATTTCTAAAGATCCTATAAATGCTATAAAATCCATAGTTAGAAGGTTAGAGAATCCTCCTGATTTTAGTTTTTGAAAACTGTTTGGTGAATGAAATTATTGTGTACAGCATGTTTAGCAGTTTCCAAGGGCTGTTGTCACAGACCACACACACTGTCACAGACCAACACACAGACTGTCACAG
>JAQHUG010000023.1:893343-917877 GCA_028555095.1 Dicrostonyx torquatus | reverse complement strand
TGTGTGTGTGTGCATGAGAGCAGAAATGGAGGGCAACTTACAATTTTTTTTCTCTCCTTCTGCCATGCAGGACCTGGGGATTGAACTCAGATCACTGGGCTCAGTGGCAGGCTCCTGTGTCCACTGAGTCATCTTGCTGGCTCTGCTTTTTTATTTTTCAAACAGTAGGTACTGATCTTGAACTTGATCATCCTGACTCAGCCTTCTGAGTAGGTGGGATTATATGCCCAGGCATGCTAAGAAGGGGTAACGCTAGCAGGAACCACGCCTGGAAACATAGATGAGGATGAGCTATGTCAGTGGAAGGAATAGAAATTGAACTAGTGGAGACTGTTGAATTTTCAGTGGTAATAGAAATTGAAGTCTTAAGTGGGCAAAAAGCATAATTAGTGTGACATTATGAATCAGAGATTCATTTTGAGACTTTGAGATGATGGGGCTTTAAAATTCTCTCGAAACTTGGAGGAATGATGATCACCACCTCTCGGGGTGAGGAATCTCGGTTTGGTATGTGAGATGAGGACTGGAATGAGCAGGAGGCCAGGAGACCACCAGGTGGAAAGCTGTTACGAAGGCCCTGCTATGTAGCCATAAAGCCATGCTCTGGAAACCATTCTGAAGGAGAAAAAGACAAAGTATAAATGATTTCAAAGGAAGAATCTGAGAGCCAAACATCCCCCATTGAAATCTCTTAGTTACAAGAAGTAAGTCACACTCATTAAACTCCCGGGACATGGTAACCGGGAGGAGAGCTATGCCACATCTACAGCTCTCTGACACTGCAATTAACATGCATGAGGTGCTGCAAACGTGGATCGGAAATCCTGACTGAACGCCCTGGTCCCTGTGGACGGCACGTTTCTAGCTGTGCTAGCAACTAGGACATTCTTCTTTGCTTTCATCTGTCAGGCATATCCATGTCTAAGTCCCTGTTTCTTAGCTCAGTTGTAATCTGTCCCTACAAATCCACATGTTGAAACTCTAACTCTTCAAATATGACTGCGCTTAAAGTAGCTAAGGTACAATTATTCCATTCGGGTGGGCCCTCATCGGACAGATCTGGTAGTCTGTAAAGGGGGAGATTAGGATACCGACATGGAGGAAAACTATGGGAAGACACGAGGAGAAGAAAGCTGTGTTTGTTTTCCTTTCCTGTGACGCAATAAACGAGGTGGACATCTTTTAAAATGGCAAGGTTTATTTTGGGTCATAAGTTTGGACGTTCCAGACTATAGCTGATTGGCCCTACTGCTTTAGGTGTATGATGAGGTGGCAGATCATGGAAAAAGAGATTTGCCCATTGTATTACTGGCTTTTGTGTGGCTGTGATGAATCACGATGATTAATGCAACTTCCAGAAGAAGGGGTTTGTTTGATGTCTGGTCCCAGAAGAACAAAAGTCCGTCGTGGTAGGGAAGTGTGGCAGCAAGCAGTAGAATAGCGCACGGAACCACAAGTGCCAATCAGAGAAGGCACACTGGATGGTGGAGCCATTCTTTTTACTCTCAAATCCCACCTCAAAGTGATGTACTTCCTCCAACAAGGTCACATCTCCTTAACCATGTAAACAGTACCGTCAACTGGGGACCAAATGGTCAAAAGGCAGAGACTATGGGTGATCATCTTATCTTATCCAGACCACCGCATCCTCCATGATGGAAAGCCATTCATGCTATGGCCAAGACCTGGAAAGAGAGAGAGAGTGAGGGGGAGGGGCAGGATACTACAACTTGGCATTCTCCCAAGATTTCAAACCTCCCATCACAGGCCACACCTTAAAAGCTCCCATTCTCAACAGTACCAAGCTGGGGACTTAAGCCTTTAGCACGTGGGCCTTAGGGCAACCTTCTGGATTTAAACTATCACAGCAACCACTGACAAGCCAAGGAGAAAGACAGACACAAAACACTCTGCTGTTATTTGGGGGTCAGACTTCTAGCTTCTAGAACTGTGAGAAAACCAAGTTCCATTACGCTACTGTGTGCGTGACACTTCATCGTACAATCCTCGACTAAACAATAGACTGCCTCCCTCTTGGCCACTTCTGAGCACAGTGTTTCCAGGAGGCCTTCTGGATCCTCATTTGATGAGGTTTTGCCTGCAGCCAACTAATGACTCCCCCTTTCAGTTTATGTGTGTTTCTTTCTTATTTTGTCCTTCCTTGAGAAAAAGAAACCTTACCATCTGAACACACCAATCCTTTAAACACAGAGCTACCACTTACCTATGTCAACCTAACAAAATTTAATGAAATGAAATGATAGCTTCGTTTTCCTGTTTGTTCTTGTTATATCTGATGTATGCGACAGTCTTTTGTGACTAGAGGCTGCTACCTTAATGGTCAGAGCAAGTGCAGAACATTCCCATCATATCTGCTAGAAGGTTCTAGTAGACAGCATTGCACAGGTATTGAAGAAGCATAAAATCCCCATAAAGCCCTTAAAGTCCAACCATGGGTGTATTGTTAGGGTCTACATTTGCAAGTAGCATGAAACCATTTGGGGCGGTATAATAAGAAAGGAAGTCAGATACGAAGGTGGTAGTGAGCCCTATTGGTATATCTTACAGGGTCTCAGGGACTAGTGAGGGCTTCTAGAGCTTCAGCAGGAGCCCTCTGTGGCCATTTCTCTTTGGACCTGCCAGTGGTACGTACTTTCGTTTATTAATTTTTTTTAAAAGACATGGTCTCACTTTGTAGCTATAGCCGGCCTGGCACTTGCAGTGCAGAGAACTGGTTAGTCCTAAACTCACAGTGATCCTCCTGTCTCTGCTTCCCAAATGTAAGAGCCCATGACTTTTATATTTAAATTTTGAAACTGAAGAAAGAGAACCCAACGTGACTGACCCACAACAAACTGCCTGACCAGATGGGATGGAAGGAAAGGTGGCAGTTAGAGTCTCAGGGACCAACCGCCAGAGAGGTTTGCTTCACAGAATCTTCCCAACGAAGAGTGGCCCGGAGTGGACTACCTCTGCAGGTTCCTCTATTGCAGCTAACAACGCTGCTTTCTTTGGCCCAGAATGTTCCATTCAACAATAACCACTGAAATGTTTTTATCTTTACTTTTAGAGTGGCACAGCCAGCAAGTGCCTTTCTCTTTACTCGCTAAAAAAACTGTTCCTAAAGACTTCGTGGGTGCACAGATGCTGGCTCCAGACTCTGGGAGACGTTAGAGAAAAAGATTTGCTCTGTCCACAATGCCCAGCCCCTTAATCAAGTCTGCCCTTCCAAAAGAGCAACCTGAACACTGAAGACAGTGGGGTCCTCTAGTTTCTGGATCCTTACTTTAGTCTTCTTAATAATTTCAGAAGATAATTTTCCTTCTGTAGCGTTAAAGAGGACAAAACAAAACAAATAGCTTTCAAATTTGAGACCCCCTCCTTCAAGCCAGCCATCTTATTTTCTGTATCAAGCTCTTACTGCCAAGATAAAATATGAAAGTGTCTTCTCATAGCCCCAAATATTATGTTACTGAGACAAATCCTGTAATTTTCCACTTTCATGAACAGTTCATCTAAAAGGAGTTTTCCAATTTCAATCTCGCACATTCTATTTGAGTCAGTGTATATACACCTCAATCATCCCCTAACCCCAAGCTCTGGTGATTGAAGGTAAATGCCACACAAAGACCTAAAATCCCTTTCAAATCCTCCATCTCCCACAAAGAGGCCATTTTATTTCAGGAAACTCAGTTTCAATTAAAGTCTCTTCTATGTTAAATTTTAAAAAGTTTCACAAATGAATAATTAAAATGATACTTTCGTGGCTAAAATATTAAGTTGCCAATATTCAGGAAACAAAGGGCGGAGTACATGGAGGGGATAAGAGCCTCAAATGAATCTCTTGGGCAACAGAGTGCAGGTTTTAATTTGGCATTGAGTCCCCCCCCAGGTCTGTGGTGATGGCATGCATCCACCAAGTTTCCGAAGGAGATGTGATGCCATGCGGGTTTAGCATGCCAGCTGGGCCCTGAGTGAGGCTAGCAGCATGTTCCCACCAGGTAGAGGGAAACCGCAGCCCATTGCCCCCTGGTCATCTCTAATTACACTGACAAAGAGGTAAATGTTGCTTCAAAGAGAATCTGGTTCTTTAGTTATCCCCACGGTGCATCAGAACCATTCCCTTGACGATAAGGCTATTTGAAGGCTGAACTTAAAAGCACCGCCATATTTAAAATTTGAGTTATTCCAAAAAAGCTTACGGTATGTGAAGCATTCAAAGAAAAGAAATCGGCCAATCATTTTCTCTCATTGAGCGTCCCCTTTCACTAGTTTAATCACCTGTATTTATTCTTGCATTTTTATCTCCCCAGTTCCATTCTTTTTTTGTGTCATGTAAGAATATTTATTTCTGCAGCTGAATTATGTCCCCTTGATTGCTTGGGAAGAGCAGCTTGCCTGTTATCTAGCATGGGTGGGAAAGTGCTCCCTTTTGAGTGGTTTCTGGCCGTGAGTATTAATGCAGCCGTCACAGGGATGGCATTATCATCCACTGAAGCCACTTCAAGTTCATTTGCATCGTACAATATGTATTTCTGTATTTGTATGGATTTAAGGCGAGTGGAAACTCATTAAAATTCAAACTGTACTCCATGCTTAAAACTTCAGAAAATTCATTTACTGTCTCAAGTGTGCTGTGGTGTCTTACCTGGAATGCATTGTCTGTGTTTCTGGAACTGGTGAGGAGACTGACTGATGAAGTTAAAGGGGTTAAAATCTAATTATAAATAACAAATCAAAATGTGACATTCATGTTTGTAGTGAGTAGCTCTGTGCTTACAAATGCACAGTTAGAACTTTGGGTAAATGAGTAGTTGTTTAGGCATATTGGTACCAAATAAAAAATGAATCTGTGGGGGAGGGAGAAGAAAGAGAGGGAGAGGGAGAGAGAAGTATGGACATGCTCTTGATGGTGTGTGTGCATGCCTATGGAGGTCTGAGGTCCCTCCTTTACTCTCCACCTGTTTTAGTTCCCTTTTCTGTTCCAATAATAAAATACCCAGCGAAAGCAAGATAGAGAAAGTGTTTATTTTATTTAGTTTATTTTGGGGGTTTGTTCCAAGTTTCAGTCCACCCTTATAGAAAAATCGAGGTGGCAGGGACTTGAGGCGGCCGGTCACATCAGCAGTCAAGAGCAGAGTGAATGGACGCATATGTGCCTGTGCTCAGTTGATTCTCTCCTTTTTATTCAGTACTAAGCCCAGCCCTTGAAACAATGCTGCCAATATTGAGTGAGTTTTCTTGCCTTAATTAACCCACTTAAGAAAATGTCTTATGCGCATGCCCACAGACCCACACAATTCAGACAGTTCCTCGCTGTCACTAGAGTCTAGATTCTACCAAGTTGGCTACTGAAACTTACCATCATAGGCCTAGAGAGATGCCACAGCAGTTAAGAGCTTTTTTTGCTCTTCCAGAGGACCTGGGTTCAATCCCTAGCACTGACACGGTTGCTCATAATCACATTTAACTATAGTTCCAGGGCATCTGATACCCCTTTCTGTCCTTTTTGGGCACCAGGCACATGTGTGGTTCAGAGACATATGCATATGCAAAAACACTCATGTACATAAAATCATAAAATATTTTTTAAATAAAAGAAACTCACCACCATGCAATCTTGAACTTGGAACTCACTGACGAGGCAACCAGCTAAGGAGCCCCAGGGATCTACTGTCTCTATCCATTCCCCCATTGTTGAGGTTGACATAGTACCAGGTCAACTTTTTTTTTTAACGTATTTTTTCGACTCCTTGGGAATTTCACATGATGCATCTTAATTCTGCTCCCTTCCCAGTCCCTCATATCCTCCCCACCTCAGTAGCTACCCAAATGAAAACTTTTAAAATTCAAAACAAAAGAAGTAAGCAAGCAAACACAAAGAGAAAAACAAACAGAAGAGCAAAGACAAAACAAAACAACAACAACAAAGACCTCTTCACTCCTCTATCCTTCTGGCTCTGCAACACCTCTTCATTTGTCCTGGTGGCCCTGGAAGCCTTGGTGTGTCCACAGCCTGCCCTTTGTCCAATACCTCAGTGCTTGGAGGCAGGTCCCGGGGCTTCCGTAACAATCACTACGCACTGAACCACCTCCCCAGCCCTTCCTTTCTGTTTTAAACACTGGATATTTTGGTATGACCAGTAAGCATTTTATTTACTCAAACATTAAAAACGGAAACAAAATACAAGTAGTAAGACACCCATAGCTGCAGCGATTAGCAGGTTCAGATAGTACAGGCATGGTAGGGGAATAAGTTTGCCAACTGCTTTAACTAACCTCCTCCCCTTCTTTATTCCTAAAAGTTCGAACTTGACTTCCTTCTTTTTTCTCTCCTTTATTCTACCACGGGCTAACGCAGCAGGAAGACCTTCACTAGATGCCAAACAGATGCCTTGGCCTGCCAGCCTTTCGAGCTGCGATTAAATACATTTCTCTTCTCTATATATCACCTAATATTTAGCATTCCTTTCTCATATCCTTTCTTACACAGTGACAAAAACATGGCAGGAGGCCAGAGATCAAAAGACCTGGTGTGTCTCGAGGTAGCAGTGGGAGAGGACAAGGTTTGGGACAGAGCACAGTGAGGACCACAGCACGACTGAGAAAGGCAGAGGAAGGGCCCGCGAGGGAAGGAGCTCAGGGCAACAGCAGAGTGAACAGGTGCCCAGAGGAGGAGAAAGGAGAGGAAGGTGTTGAAAGGGTGCTCAAGAAAGCCTGGAAATGGCAAGGCTATTTCAGGAATGATGAGCTGATAATTGGCCAATGATGTGGAAGACAGGGCCAGTTATGCAAATCAAGCCTGGGAATTAAAGAAGCTTTGCACCAGTCACTGAGGCTTAGGGACTTAGAATCTCTGACCTCAAGGACAACGAGGGAGCAAGTCCTCATTTCTGAACCGTGGTGGTAGGCGTTGAACAATTGCAGAAGGTGATGAGAAAAGACGGGTGGAGGGTGGCATGGACCGTGTTTAGCTCTCTTCTCACATGTTTTAGACTAAATTGAATTGAATTAAATGGAGTGTATTAATGAGAAAATAATAGAACTGATTTATCCAGAGAAGTCATTCTCACCAGTGCAGTTAGACACTGGATAAAACATTAGACATGGCCTGGACCAGTGGAATTTCAGAAGGAAAAGCCAACATGTTGTCTGGACACAACATGTAACTCTTTTTTTTTTTTTTTCTGAGAAATATACTTTTGGTAAAATTCCTTTTAATTGGTCCCTCCCCCCACCCTTTGTTCTATCCTAGGACTTTAAACCAAGAAGTACATGGACATCATGCTTGGCCATGGGAAAATGGACAGGAAGGGCTAGTCAGTGGCCTATGTTGTCATGGCAGACATGTGCTCAATTCTAGGGGGAACATGCCCAATTATGGACCTTCTGTCCATCTATAAAAACAAATAAGATTAACTATAAAATCACATACATATGTGTATATATAGAGACAGATGTATAAATGCCTGCATATTGATCTGTGTGGTTAGATAGTGTAGAATGGGAGCCATAAATAAATACATATTTATGTATTTCTATTATCTACTAAATATAAATAATAGAAGCTACTGTGTAAGAGACATGTTTAGGCAACCCCTAATTTAAGAGATTATTTTAATAGTTTTTCACAGAAGCATCTATTGACGACACAAACTTCGGCTTCTTCCCTTGGGAAGCTGCTGTTTCACAGGCATGGTTCAAACATAGCAATGGCAAGCTAGAGAGGGCGAAAATAGAGCTTGGGAGATGGTTCACTGGGTAAGTGCCTAGTATGTAAGCATTGGGAACCTTAGTTCAGATCCCCTAAACACAAAAAAACTGAAAGGGCATGGTGGCCCACCTGTAATCCCAGCAAAAAGGAAGCAGAAACAAGGAGTTCCCCAAATAAGCTGGCTAGATAGGCTAGCCAAAATAGCAAGCTCTGAGTTAAGTCAGAAACTCTGACTCAATATATAAAAGAAGACACTATGTCAACTTCTGGCATCTGACACATGCACACACAGGTGCATATGAACATGTCCGTGCATGTGTCCACACACATGCAAGCATGTACAGATGCACATATACCACACAGATACATATGCAAAACCAGACAGAAACACTTGGGACCATTTGCATATCAGGCAGAGCTCATCCTGGAAACCTAAGCTGCAGACATCTTGTTAGAAGGGTCTGAGTGAGATCCATTCTCTTGTGTGGATATTGATCAATGGAAGTTTATTTCCATTTGATTCTTGAGTTAAAAGAAAAAAAAAGCAAAGAAAAACATAAAGTTGTGATTTAAGTATCATATGGACTTTTTCCATAATTGAGAGCCTAGAATAGTTATTCATTAATTAATTGAATTGTGAACTGCATAATTACTTCCAAGGGTAAATATCCCACTTAAGTTGTAACCATTGACCATGAAAGCAGAGCTACGTACAGTGGGTCACTTCTGTACCCACTTTCCTCTACATCTTCTTAAAATTCTAAAATACCTTGACAATGTGTGTTTTAAGAGTGAGGTTTAAAAGTAGACTACTTGTATATAGCTGAGAACTCTCCCTGCATTAGGAAAACCCGTTATGTCTACTTGACACATGGGTACTACCAAGCATGTCATCTGTTCACAGGTCATGCTGTTTACATAGGAACAAGCCTTGTTTATTCTTGTAGGTGAGAAACTGAGCACATCTGCCTTTGGAGTTCACACTCGTAGGACCAGATTCTAGCATATCGGCTGCTCTTGTTATGATGGAGTTCTGTTGGAAGCCTTCTGTGACCTCTCTTTTCAAAATGTATGGCATCCCTGGATTATTGAACAAAACAATAAAGCCACTACAATTTCCACCAGTTTTCATCACTAGATCAGTCTGTGAATGCTGTTTTGTCTTTTTTGCTGGACAGTCTGCTAATTTTACTTTCTTGGATCTACCCCTTGTCTTTGGAAGACTGTGTTCATGTGACCGTGACTTAAGTGGACGTATTAGTTGCTTTTGAATTGCTCAGATCAAAATACCTGAGAATAACAAAGGAGGAAATGTGATTTATCTCGCATCTTGGTTTCAGCCCAGCATAGCAGGGAAGGCATGGCAGAGTGGCTCTGTCTGAGAACACAGTGGGAATGTGCGACAGGAGCTGTTCAAATCCCACTGAGCCAGGGGGCAGAGGACAGGAAAATGGAGGTGCTATGCTGGCTTTATCCTTTAGCCACCTTTATTATTTGTGGGCTCATAATGCACAGGATGGTGCCACCTATGTTCAGGATTGATCTCTCTGCTCAGCTATTCTTTCTGCTAACACAGACACACTCAGAGTTGTACCTTACCATATTCTCTGTGATTTTAAATCTAGCCAAGCTAACATTGAAAATCAGAAATCACAGAAGACTGATTCATACCTCAATCCTGGTAACTTGCCCTTCATTCTACATCATGAGGGCAATAGGGACCAAGCACAATGTTCACGACAAGCACAAAGCATCATATTCACCATGGAGACTGCATCCTTTATTGATGCAGTTATATCTGTTTAAATACATGTGCTACAGCCTAGTCTTCTGTAATGAACTGCTTACTACCTCCAGCTACCCATTCACTAGCTTGCTCACAGCTGGTCTGCCAGACGACCTTCCACCCCATTCTCCTGTGCATTACGCATCTCAA
Source organism: Dicrostonyx torquatus (assembly GCA_028555095.1). Taxonomy (NCBI): domain Eukaryota; kingdom Metazoa; phylum Chordata; class Mammalia; order Rodentia; family Cricetidae; genus Dicrostonyx; species Dicrostonyx torquatus. The sequence continues at coordinate 908,227 of JAQHUG010000023.1, read as the reverse complement.
CCTGATGATATGGTGCTGACTTAGAAGTCCTTCAAAGTGACTGGTCCTCTGGCTAATGCACACGTGGTCCCAGCTTGCACATTTCCTTATTTGAGTGTGGTCATAAACAGTGGTTTCCAAATAACTACCTCAATTGTTTTAAAGTATGACCATGCCGTGACAACTTCAGGGAGGGCTTTCCTATGGGGAAAAAGAACATTCTCTTCGATCCTCCACCTGAAATCTGCAATGAATTTAAATGACCTTGATGTGAAACTTCCTTTTTCTTACCTTGGGGAAATCATCCTAATTTTGAGTTGTCTACCTTTTTCTTAGATCAGTAATTTTCAACCTTCCTAATGCTTAATACATAAAATTATTTTTATTGCTACTTCATAACTTTAATTTTGCTACTGCTATGAATTATAATATAAATATCTAATATACAGGATATCTTATCTGTGACCCTGTGAAAGGGGTCGTGACCCCACATGTTGAGAGCCACTGTCTAAGATGATAGAAGATGGCACACGGCAACCCTCCTGGACAGTTTTCATGTTCTTTCTATATCTAAGTCTGCAACATTAATTGTCCATTATATTCCACTTCTCTTAAGCTGCCTTTAAATTCCGCCCTACACTGTGTGTTTTCCACCCAGTTAATAGATGTGTGCACGGCTCAACAACCCTGCAACACACAGTACGCAAACCGATACTTGCTAAGCTCTCACAAATTGGGTGCCATTGTGAATATCTGTATTAATTCTTCGATCTCTGCAACTCTGAAGCTTGATTGATTAAAACTCAAAGAGTGGTATTGGAGTTCATCTTGAAGATCTGAAAAGCAAAGCAGCCAGCCACTGGTTCTTACCTCAACTTCCGTCTGAAATGGTGATCCTGCCTCCAGAAATCTCAGAATGAGACTGTGTTTGTAAACTGTCTCCTCCCGTTTTATAATCCTCTCTAGGGCTAGGATTAAAGGCGTGTACCACTGGGATTAAAAAGTATGCACCGCCCGGTTTCTATGGCAACTAGTGTGGCTACTGGGATTAAAGGTGTGTGTTACCACTGCCTGGTCTGTAAGACTGACCAGTGGGGCTGTAACTCTCTGATCTTCAGGCAAGCTTTATTTATTAAAATATAAATAAATAATCACTACACAACTCTGTGATTTAAATATTAGTGCTATTCTCATTTTATGGCAAAGGGAGTTGAAACTCAGAGCCACTAAGCGTCCGTCACAGCTACAGAAGACATCTAGGGAACAAACTAAGAGCTGCCTAGTTCTCAAACTATAAGGATATACTGTTTCCTCACGTATTTCCAAACAGACCCTTTAAAACTAGAAACTTAATATTTTTCAGTCGAAAGAGCATATGTAGTGAAACACAATTTGGAGACTCAGACACCCAAAGTAAATGGCTGATCTAGTCCAAAATTTAAACAATGATTTCTCATGCCTGCTTCTCTAGCTTGGATCTATTAATTTGTTATTTTTCCTTATTATAAGAAGTGCTATTTCTGGTTAAGTGCTGCTGATTTGGAAGTCATTCTTATGACTAAATATTTGTTCGCCTGTAAGAGCCCAGGCTAGGGCTCTGCTGCCAGTAGGTGCTCAATAAAGATTAATGGATAGCTGCGTAGGTTTATGTGGGAGTCTTGCACTTAGGATCTGCCCAGATCCTCGAAAGCGGCACAAATGATGCGGAAAGATGAAAATCACAGATCACCACCCCACTACGACGATGGGTTTCCGGACTGCACTTTGTCAGCTGAAGCATCCCAAAGGCTCAGCTGCAGCAGTGAGAACACCACTCGTGTTTTTCCCTCTCCTCGGAAACAGTGAGGGACGCTTAGTGGCTCTGAGTTTCAACTCCCTTTGCCATAAAATGAGAATAGCACTAATATTTAAATCACAGAGTTGAGAAGTGATTTTTTTCATTTATATTTTAATAAATGAAATAATAAATAATAAATTTCTTCCAAAATACTAGAAGAGAAGGAGGAGGACAATGACTTCAACTTGCTTCCAAAGAAAAAGCCACATGCTCATGTCTGCACTCAGAAATGTGCCTTTGATAGAGTCTGTCAGCCTTGGGACTTAGGAGACCGTGCCTACATTCTGAACAAGCAGCACTGGACATCTCTGGAAACCTCAGCAGAGTCTAGATGTCAGTGCACTTGCCTGCAATATCAAACTCTGCATTGTCATAAAAAGATGTCGGTAAAGGGATATCCCATGTTACCACCCTGCTCAGGCTGGGCTAGATGGACTAATAATTTATAGAGATCATCCTAGTGAGTTCACCCAATGGCCCTGACTCTGCACAGGTTCTGGGTCTTCCCATCTGCAGGAGAAGATGAAGACTCATTTCTCAGGGCTGGTCCTGACTCTAGTATGTCACATTCTCCTCGGTGAATTCTCTTATGAAATGAGCATCTTTAATAGGAAAGCCCTTTGTGTCCCAGGCTTTTGATGAGCATTTCTTTATCTCTATCTTTTAAAAACTCCTTTTTATTTCAAACATCCTTTCTATCAAACTCCTTTGGTAATTAAGAAACTTTATGAATTGGGGATGTTTTGGAACATGAAAGAAGAGTTTGTTTCATATATATATATATATGTAACATATATATATTACACTGTGGACATGCATCATAGCTTATCAGTTTCTCATCCCAGAGAAAGAGCTTTGAGTAGAAACAACCAAAAAGGTGTGTTAGTGAGGTAGGTGTTGGTACTACGGCCTGGAGTGATTGGTCTCTGTGTTTGCTTCTTAAAAATACAGAAATCAGGTAGTTCACATGAGCAAAAACAGAATATATATGTCAAAGGTATTGATGCACATTTATAAAAACCATTATCCCAAAATGAGAGTTGAGGTTGTGAGAGTTGGAAGGCCATTTCTCATTACCAGTAGCTGGAGCCCTATCAGCAGCCTGTTTGGTGGTGAGAGAGCATGAGACAGCCCTACCATTGGAAAGAAAACCCAGTTCTTCAGTGTTGACTCGCCCAGAAAACCCTCAAGGAGCTGCTGACATTCCTCTCCAAGGAATCAATGAATCCCTTTCTATCTGTCTGCTCCCTTGACCTTACTTACTTACAGAGAAGAAGAGAATTAACTGTTGGGATGGGGAGCATGAGGAGAGCCGCAGAATCTTGAAGGAGATGCTGTGCTGAGGGGTCTCCATGTGAGACCACCATTTGCTGATAGTCATCCAGGATTTATTACTTGTTTGTTATATTATTATTTGTTCCTGTTTCTCATTTCAGATTCTCACCCTGTTGTAATAAGTAACTGTCTTTCCATCATTCCATATTGACAAGCAAATGTCACCCATGTTTGATTGACATCTATTGCTTCTGAATGCAGAAGTATGATTTAGGAATCAATTCTACTTATTTATTTAAAACCATTCTTACGTGTCAAATGTATTTGTTGGTTGTATAACCCTCCTAATACCCACTCTGGGGGTCTTCTATTGATATTCTAAATTCAGATGGTTTCTTCATCCAGCGCTTCCATTGTTAGGGGTGATGGCTTTTCTTTGTCATAATTTTCTACTTCCCCTCCCCCAATCCACATCTGGGAAATGGCTATTGCACCTACAGAACTCTCTGTTATCTTCTGAAACCTGGCACTTTTGCAAACGCCATTTGCTTTATTGTAAGACCTTCGAAGGCATATGGAAAGTTATTAGTTCTCCTGCATATTGCATCTTTAGGCAAATGCAACTTTAAGTTCAATGACGGTATGACAGAATATTCTGAAGGGCAGCTGCGACTGGAAGCCTGTAAGTCAAAACGCTCATTGTTTGGCACCATTGTGTGGCGGCACGCATAAGAAAAACCAGCCCTCCTCCTTTTGGGCGGTGGACATGTTCATTTAAATAAAGAAATGTCTCCTGGTTTTTAAATACACTTTACTGTTCTCGGGGTAACATCTTATTTCATTTAGGAAGCTGTGGAAGCAAATGCTAAGGTTAAAAAAAAAAGCACATCTACTGTCTGGAAAAATTGGGAAGGGCCCTCCTTATGTTAAAAGTGGCATTTGAAAAACACCTGAAGCACTGATTATGGATGAACCAGGAGAGAAATATTGTCACCAAACCTCCCGCCTTTCAACCTTCACTTCCATCTTCAACAAGGGCTGCAGGCTCTTGGGAAATAGATTTAGGTGTGACCCTTGAGTCCTGAGAGCTGTTGCACAGCTGTCTCACTCCCTTAGTTTGTCCTGTTAGGGCGCTGCCATCGCCTGGGTTAGATGAGGGAGTATTCAGTATTTCACTGTTCATCCCTTGCAGAGAGGGAAAAAAAAGAGAGGCCGAAAAAAAAAATCCCACATTGTCAGAGTAATGCCAAACTCTGTGTGAGTGGGATGAGCAGAGCAGATGCTGCAGAGAGATGCCAAAGCGGCTCCCCTTCCTCTGTGCCTTGGGTTCCTATAAATTGCTCCGGCGCGCGTTTGTCAGCCTCCTCTTCTCCTGGCAGGTGGTACCCAGGCAGAATTCTGCGTTCAGCCTCTCTCGTTCGGCTCTCGCTGCTGCTGGCTAGCTCCTATCTCCAATCCTGAGCCTCTCTGAGCCGCTGATCGAGCACACCGGCACCGCTCCGCACATCTCGGGGGCGCCCGACCTGAGCTCCCTCAGCCCACTAGGGGCTTTGGGGTTGCGCTTCTATTAGAGTTGTGGTGGCTGCAAAAGAGGAAGAAAAAAAGAAAGAAAGAAAAGAGGCAAGGGACAAACCCAGCCAGAGAAAGAAAAGAAACAAGGTCCAGGAAAAAAAAAAAGGCAACTTCAGACGGAAAGTTGGTGCGAACTGGCGCAGTCTGCAAAAACGGAAAAGTCGATCACCGGCAACAGCACCATAAAAGTGTGAGCCGCTCGGGGCGAGCGCAGGAGGCAGCGGCTGGCTCAGCCCTCCGGGTTGGGTTGCCGTGCCGGCACCCGCGGCAGCTACAGGTGCGAAGGGGCTGGCTGGAGGCGAGAGGGCGCCCTGAGCACCCCTCCCCCAGCCCCCACCCCCCGCTCGGGACTTCAGATCAAGTCACTTGGCGCCCCAGCTCCCTCCCCAGCCGCAGCCTCAGCGGGGGGAGCAGGAGCCGGAGAAGAGAGACCGGCGCGCGCCCGCCCAGGGGAGTTGGGGTTCGAAGGGGGATTGTTTTCGGCTCTGAGGAGGTCCCCGCCCAACCTTCAAAATTTTGTCCAAAAGCAGACAAGAGGATCGGCCCGCGCTGAGCCGGCTCGTGGGCAGCAGGAGGCGCCTAATCGCCGCCGGGGCGCTGGGGGTGGTGATGGTGCTTCTGCTGGTCATCCTCATCCCGGTGCTGGTGAGCTCGGCCGGCACGTCGGCGCACTACGAGATGCTGGGCACCTGCCGCATGGTCTGCGACCCCTACGGGGGCACCAAGGCTCCCAGCACCGCCGCCACTCCGGACCGCGGCCTCATGCAGTCCCTCCCCACCTTCATCCAGGGTCCCAAAGGCGAGGCCGGTAGGCCGGGGAAGGCAGGCCCGCGTGGGCCCCCCGGAGAGCCCGGACCACCGGGCCCTGTGGGGCCCCCGGGCGAGAAGGGCGAACCTGGCCGCCAAGGCCTGCCGGGCCCGCCTGGAGCGCCCGGCCTGAACGCGGCTGGGGCTATCAGCGCGGCCACCTACAGCACGGTGCCCAAGATCGCCTTCTACGCTGGCCTCAAACGGCAACACGAAGGCTACGAGGTGCTCAAGTTCGACGACGTGGTCACCAACCTCGGAAACCACTATGATCCCACTACGGGCAAGTTCACCTGCTCTATCCCGGGTATCTACTTCTTCACCTACCACGTCCTGATGCGCGGAGGGGACGGCACCAGCATGTGGGCTGATCTCTGCAAAAACAACCAGGTGAGCGCGAGCAGGCAGTGGGGAGGGCGGGGAGCGAGTGCGGGAAGGTGCGAGCAAGAGGGAGGAGACCCCGGAAATGGGGGTGGGAGGCCGAGGAGGAAGGGCGCGGCAACTCGGCTCCCGGGGGCGAGGGCTAGGGGGACTCTGTGAAAAGCTGGAGAGGTGGGGGTCCTACGCGAAGAAGCCTGAGCAGGGTGATTCTAGGGTGTCAGATCCGTGCTCGGCGCGCGCAATTGTGAGCAGGACACACGAAGGGTGAGAAACTGGGAACTTGACTCTGGGACAGCTCCTGTAAAAGGGGAGTCCTGGAGCTGGGCAAAATTCCTGGCCGGTGAAATCCTCAGCTGCTTAGAGTCGTTTACAGCTTTCCCTGAGAATGTGGAAGGCTTCCGGAGTCCGAAATGGGCGTGTCGGGGCTCCAGAGCCAGGGGAGATAGACCTGGACCCCAGGGGAAAAGGAAGGACCCTAAGAGTGAGTCTGAGATAGCACTCCCGGGCAGGCTCAGACAGCACTTTGCCGCGCGCGCACAACGGCATGGTCCTCCGGAGGTCTTAGGCAGTGAAACTCAAGAGTCACTTTACACTCCAGTTAGTTTCCAAAGGAACGATTGCTGGGAAAAGTAAAAGTTGGGTTTACGCTGTAGAAGTACAGCAGCTCGCACCCAGACTCGGGAACCCCACTCCACTGTTTGGAGTAGGAAAATACACAGGGAGGTGGTTGGGAAGGTGGCAGGTGAGAGCACAGTCTTTTCACTACCTTGGAGCCCCCGGGGTACTCTGGTAGATGCTTTCTAACCCTAACCTTCTTGACCGCTGCCGCCTTGCCTTGGCTGTCAAATAGCATCACATGAGCCCCAACCTGGACCTGCTCTTCAGAGCTAGTGGGTGGTGCCACAGAGGCCACTGGTCTGCAGTGTCGGCCAAGGATACTCTGCCTTTGCTAGAGTCAAAGGCAGGTCAGTGCAAACCCGAAGCATTTTTGATCTTTTAGCCACAGGAGGAAAATACATTTCTACCTAAAAGTGTAATCGGACGTTCTGCACAGTCCAAGCCGCCGGCACCAGGGTGAGGCCTTGGCACTTGTAATTGTGAACGTAGTTCCTAAGCCTAAACTTTGCTTCCCGACTGAGAGGAAGACCCTGCCATAGCCCTCAAGATGCCTCATTTCAGGCAGTAATTTTCACCTAACAAGAACTGGTGTGCTGCAGGTCTTCAGTCCCCTGGAAATCCGGATTCTAGCGAAATCCCGGTCTTCTACTGAGCACCTGTAGGACCGCTTTGTTTTGTTTGTCTGTTCATTTTATTCCCCTTCAAGACTCACTTTAGTGCCAGAAAATTTTTCAAAAACAAAAGATGAATGTCCTTAAATGTATGATTACACTTTTAAAAAGTCCCTTGCTTCCTCTTTCCTGCAAACCCCTTAAAGAACCCCCAAAATACTAGGAACAACAGAAAAAGAAACATGGCCACCAGGAGGCACTGACAGGGTGGTTCGTTACAGTTATTATGCATGAAAATAACACTAAGATAAATAAAAATTGTTCCTGGAACAGTGAGCGAGGTAGTTGCAGGTATGTGGTTACAAAGATCACTGTACCAAAATGGAAGTGTTGTATCTGGCTGACCAAATGGCTTATGAATGCCACCCCTTCCCACCCTCCAGCAGGTAGCCATAGGGCACTTTTTTTTTTTATTTATAAATTGACTCTGTCTGGCTTAAAAGTTGGGTCCATAAAACACTACTATATTGGGGAGATATTTTTAGAGTCACCCACTGAAATGTACTAAAATTCCTGTTTGGTCAACAAATATAGAAATGGTAATTTTTTTAAAATATCTGGAGATTGCAAAGGCAGGACATCCTAGGAAGAAGCACAATGGAGTTAGTTGAGACCCTGGTGCTTAGAGGGTAGAGTCTGGCATACATCCATGAGGCAAAGGATAGCATTCTGTATTACGGATTCTAAAGTGAAAACATGTATGTGTTTTGTTTTTTTAAACCATTTCACTGGGGCATGAGCTGCTCTCTGTGTCACCCGAGCATAGAGATTCTCTGGGGATCGGGAAAGCAAGGGGGTAGAGCACCTCTAATGCTCTTCACTGGCTGCTTATCCAGTTGCTGCTACTTCCAAAAGTGGGTACCAGGTACTTGACTGGGGGCAAACAGCATCCTTCTTAGGTCAGTGTGGGCCGTCTTAGAAAACGGTTATTCCAATATTACAGCTAAGGAGTTTTGTCTTTAGAATAAAACTGCTTTGTAAAGTCTGGGCTGCAGCCAGGACCAAGTGGGAAATCTTGCAAAATCTCTTTTTTATTAATTTTAAATAAATATTTTATTCTTGATTTTCAATTATATTTTGAATGGTTGTTTCTTACAACAACAGTTCCCCCTCTGAGCTGACCTAACTTGTTTTTATAAAAACAGAAACGTAGAGCTCCATGTCAGAGAGGTGTTCTGTGGGTTAAGCACAGAGATGGAGCACCAAGGGAAGGACGCGGCTTTTCACTGTAGGAGGGGGCAGTGACTGGATCGTAGCCATACGAGGGCCATCTTATTTATGCTTTGTGCTGGACATAGGGTCACAGACGGAAACATCAAAGGTCAATAAATTAACCTGATGTACCACTTAACCTTTTGTTTATGGTTCCACGGGAGTGCAATGAAAATGAAATTACCAGAGCATCAGTTGCAATTAATTAAATTAGCAAATGTTACTGTAAATATTTCGTATAATGTTAATCCCTCAAGTATAAGACAATGCTAAAACTATATGGCCTATTATATTCTCACAGACCTATCACTCCCTATAAAGGACCTTATTTTTCATATTCCCCATGAAACCATTAGCTTGCACTTAACTGTATCAATTGTTGAGAGGCCATCACATTGCATATTAAAGGTAAAAAATGGAGCTTAAATACCTTTATAGATACAGGAAGAATTTTTGTAGTTAAAGACCTGGAAAAAATAGTTTCTGAGTATAGTTATTATAATGTCATTATAGTAAGCCACCATAATAAAAACTAAATTGCCAGAAGATTAGTCACATAAAATAATTAGAGATAAGCCTTTCACTCACAAAAATTTATTAGTTATGGTAACAATGGACGTGAACTACATCGGAAAGAGTGAATACTGTGTGGTTTTATACTCATTTGTCAGAAAGAGTGATGATGTGTCGTGCCAAATTTGCTCTCTCGAGAAGCAGAGAAACACATACTAAAGATAAAGCAGAAATGATGCACTTACATACTAAGAAAAAGATAGATGTTAAAGAGAATTTAGGAAGAAGTAGATATACCGGGCTGAGAAAAGGATGCATTATACTCCCTGATAAAATGCTGAAATAGGTGCACATTTCGGAATCTGAAAATAGCCTTCAGGGTGAACACATTACCTTCCTCAATAGTTTGATGGCTTCAAGGAAGAATTACTGAAGTCAGTGGGATACATATCCGAGCTTGAAACTCCAAGTCCCATTATACTCAGAGTGTGACGGGTGGGCAGGCATACTGACATCATGGACACTGGCAGATGGTGGGTATTTAATTGAAAAAGGCCTTTAGCGCTGCATAGGTTAAATTCTTAGGGAATTGCTCTTTATTATGAAGCCACCATACTGGCCTTTTCCAACAAAGGAGATAAAATGTGCTAAGGATAACCTTCTTGTCTGTGGAATCACGCTAATGCATTAGTAGGAGTCTGTGGTTTTACCTACTGAATTAAAAATGGTAACGCTACTTGGTTTTGTGGCTATATTCTATGGAATAAAAACTGTATTGTATGTTTTTAAAAGATTACAGTCTCTAAATTAAAGATTTCAATGAGTCCTGGTTCCTAAAGGTTTCATGTAGAAAGCAATGATAATGGATAACATTAATAGAACATATACGAAATATTCAAAATGCTGAACAAACCATATTCTCATTAATGATAGCTGAGAAGTATAATAGTTTGATGATGAGTTAACATGTTGCTAGTACAGATAATTTATAGTTTGTATTTTAATTTTTCACAGTCTATAAAAGTCTACATGTTCTAAAATTCAAGCCATAATGATGATGTTATCATTGTGTAGTTTTTCTTCACTGGGAGTTAATAACTAGATGAAATAAATGAACTAAAGCCTTCAGCTTCTACAAACTGAATATTAATTCCTAGGAAATATTATGAACTCCAAATGCATTATTATGTAATGGGTAAAATGGATCACCTCACTAGTGGTGCACATACTTGAATCAAGGCTTTTTAGTATAATCACACAACATATTGGTTTCATTGTATTAATGCCAGTTAGCATAGTGATAAGTAATTCTAAATCCTTTAAGCCCTTCTCTCCCTTTGCTATATGATACTCAGAAAGAAAAAAATTAAAATAGTACTCAAATTACTTTCCAAGTTCAGTGGTGTCCAAGAGCCTTCTCCTTTTATGGCATTTCAGCATTAATGTGAGAACATATCTTCCCATGAAAATTTAATTTGAAAAGCCATCAGTTAGATTTTGAAAGACATGCATGAAAATTCTTGACTTATGTCTCATTTCTCTCATTTTGCCAAGTGATAAAACCTAGCATATTATACCCCAAGTCATACATTATTACATAGTGCAGGTTTACAAAAACCACTAAATCACTTGCTATGTTATTCAGGGAAATACCATTATAGCAGAACCGAAACAAGCCACAGAGTAGAAGATGTGTTACAGAAATAAATCACACACAAGCCTGACTTTTGAAAGATTTTCCCCCCCGTGGTAGAATCAAAATATGTCTAAATGAAGCCGAAGGCCAGAGTGTGACAGAATGTCTGTTTGACAGATAGGACAGGCAATTTGACTGTTTGCTAATGTTGATCAACTCTCTAATGAGACAAAAGGCAGAACAGAAGCAGATTATAGTTAGCGCCCATCCTCAGAGCCAGACACATTTACAGTCACACAGTTAGGAAGCACTAGGCACCAATACATACAGAAACCCTAGAGAACTGAGCAATCGTGGGTCACAACTTTAATTCTTTCTAAAACTTTTGGATCTCATGAGATTATATTGTTGATTTAAAGGAATATGTAATTAAATGACAAAAAACCCACAAAAAAAACAAAAGGAAGTTTGGAGTTGTTTAAATGAGCTAAGCTGCTTCTTAAGAAGTGTGTTTAAAGGGGGGCTTTGCTTGTATCAGGCTTCCAAAGCTCTAAACAAAAAACCTCCCCTGCCTCATCTATATAGCAACAGAGTGGTATTTACCTTGATCTTTTGCCATTTGAGATATCAGTTTTCTAATAATTGTGATGAGCCATTGAAGTACACAGCTGGTTGGAATGTTGTTACTTGGGCTTAAATTAAAATGCAAAACAATACTGCCATTTCCATTTCAAAAAAATGTCTGAAAGTGGAGATTCAAGAAATTATAAAAAGCAGGAATCGAAGAGAAAATTGGATTGGCATGCTTTATTTACAAGGATAGAAAAGATTTCTGCAATGTCCTTTCCTAAAGCAACATCTTCTCTTCTCTGGTAACATAGTTGCAATGGTTACAGAAATTCCTCCTAAAGCTGTGGGACCAACGGCAGCATCACTATTCTACATTCTATGCCATGGTGGCAAGTCTGCTGTTATGCAAAAGGGGCAACTTGAGGATTCTCTTTTACAAACTCTCATTCTTGTCTGTTTCACATAGGTGCGTGCTAGTGCAATTGCCCAAGATGCTGATCAGAATTACGACTATGCCAGTAACAGTGTGGTCCTTCACCTGGAACCAGGAGATGAAGTCTATATCAAATTAGATGGTGGGAAAGCCCATGGAGGAAACAACAACAAATACAGCACATTTTCTGGATTTATTATTTATGCTGACTGATAATGCAGGAACTGAGCTTGCTATTCTGAGTTTGAACGCTGGATTCGTATGGCTAACGTCAGTGAATCAAGGATCCCGGGGGATGCTGATTGCAGGGCATCTCGGTTGTATAAATGTGGGGAGATCAAATGCTACCTGACTCACATCTGTATCACTCAGACACATTATGTAAAAAAGTATTTAACGCAAGATAAGCAGATGTGTGATCCACTACCGCCAAAGCAAATATTCCTTATTGTTAGTGTCCATGTGAATGAAGTCCTATATAGACCACAAATTTTTATAGAAAAATCTAAGACACTGAATTATTTCCTCGATATCTATAATACTTTGGTGTACTGTGATCTTGCTGCTTTTATCCATGTGTCAGCTTTGGTTCTTGTGAGTTTACCTGCTTATTAAGATACCTGGAGTCTATCTGTAGTGTGGGGAGGAGTCATTTTACCCTGCAGGAGAAGGTCTAATGGGAGTAATGCTGCTTGTCCCCAAAGATATTGTTTGCCTTGTACTCTCGTTAACTTTAGAGTTAGACCTGGGAATGATTCAACTTCAAGCCTTAACCTGGAATTTTCTGGATTTGTGGGAATTCCCAAGCCTGTGATCATTTTCACATTTTCCTTTTCATGTGAATTATCTTTTTTTCTCTTTCTGGTGATAGTCTTAAGAAAATAGAGATTGAAATTGTATCATAGGATTACCCTCTAAGTGTGAAAATGTGTAGTTATGTATGGTACTTAGAAAATTCCACGTGTCCATTTTGTCAATAGAATACATTTAGACTCACTTGAACAGTCACAGAAATTTATTCTTTGGTATGAAGTCAGATGGAGGCTTTTGCCTTCTCTGGAACAAAGGATTGTTTGCAACCTAGGGCATAAAAGTTTGATTTGAGCTACTGCATGCGTCATCAAGGGGACAGTAAGTAAGGCCTCAAACAGTTACCGAAAATCTGTGGCCTGAGGTTATTTCAAAATTAACAGTTTCACATAGAACCATTATGACAACAAAGTGTATATATTTTATATAAATATCTGTCACACACTTATTTATATACATATATGTTAGATGAAATATATATATACATTGCTTCAGTCCACTAGGTACAGTGGCTGTACAGCTCAAAAAGCTAATTTAAAAAGTATATATGTATACACACAGAACCATGCACAAATTATTTGACTTATTTTAGATTGAACTATATTTTAGATGATACAAATATATAGAGTAGCAAAATAATAAAAGTGAGTTCTCTTTAAGAGTTATCCAGAAAATGAAATCTCATTTCCAATGTCCCATATGACACATGGGTGAGTTAGTTAATCCCAGTTAGTACTGTATTCCATGTGCAATCGATATTTTAACTGCCTTCTCTGGCAGGCCATTAATAAGGGACTTCAGGAAGCAAGCAGAGCTCCGTCACAATGTTTATGAAACATACACATTTGAGCAGTCAGTTCTTTTCTTTCTGGAGGATTGAAGCTGACGGCGCAGTGCAAACCCATTCTCTCTAGTTAGAACACACTGCCAAGAACTAGCTCTTATCTAAGGAAAAGATCAAAATGCATGCGAATACTTCCTACTAGCACACAACTTCCCCTCTTACCATGGAAAATCTGTTTCCCTTTTAATTGCCTTTAAACACTCTTTGACAAGTAGATTCCAAAACCAGAGATTTGAAAATCTGCTTGCTTCACTGGTGAAGGACATTTGCATTTTTCCCTTTAAAGGACTGGGGCTGCTCCCCTGGCTCCTTTCACTTCAGCACTTTTTGTTCTAATACACAGAGCGCTTGATCAACTATGATCAGCTGAAATAGCTTTAGTTTGGCAAATCTCCACTTTCCCAGAGTTACGCATGGTGTTCCCATCTAAAGGTGGTGTTTGCTGTGTTTAAATGCCTTGGTTTGAGTAACTGTCACGATTTATATGATGAAAAAACCCACTGAGATCATTTATCGAGAGTAGTGACTAATTTGATTTGGCCCTTCTAATATGTATGGTAACTCACAAATGAATTGCCACAGTTTTAATTTCTATTTAACAGCATATATTTATCAAAGATGGATTGGCGGCAAGGGATTAGATTTGTCTTAGGTATCAAATCACATAGCGAGGATTCAAGGGATAACGTACAAACAACAGTGTACATCAACTAAGCATTTTAACTAACATTTTGAAAGGCTTTCTTTGCAAAGAACTTCCTAGCTGCATCTCTTCTAAAGAGGAGTATTTACAAACAGACTGTCATTTCCAATAGACCTGACCTTTTCTTAGATAAATAAGCATTATTTTCTCTGTTTAGGCCTGAGGAAAAAAGAAATAAAAGGTAAATGAAATAAAGGGACTATATCTAAGGCAAACATTTCTCTTTTTCTTTGCATTATAACTTATGAATTAATTAAATCGTGGCCTTTGTTATTATTACTGTAATGATTCATTAAACTATATTATGTAATATATTTTTATTTTTATGATTTCATTTTTATAACTCACTATGGTTATATATTCTTAGACAAACTTTGCAAAACACAACACAATTAACAGCAAAAATGGAGACCAGAAAGCCAGAGTCAGCAAAACTGATTTATTATAAGTTTACATAGATAGATGGAAAACACAGTTAACTTCCCAAAACATTTTTATTGTTGTAAACTGGTAATTTTATTGCCGTCTCCTTTGGGAAAGAGAGTCTCAAAATTTAACTTCCCTTGTTGCAAAAGTGATTTTAAAATGCCATATTATTCATTAAGCATTAATTAAGGAACAGCAGGATAATTAGTAGGATCATCAATATTAGAAGAAACATTAGATCGCTCCAGAAGGGGGCAACTTAACTAGCAACACTTTAATTTTTCTCAAGTAGTGCAGATGAGAGTCGGGGGTGGGGGAAAGACATCCAAAATGACTCTTGGGAGATATAGATGCTTGGGAACATATTCTTTTGTATTTGTTTTATCAAGGTAAAGCAATAGGACTCACTTGAGCCCAGTAGCCCCCACCAGAGATTTCCCTGTGATAGGTGTCCAGTTTCTCACAGGACGGAAGTGATCATTCACTGGTCTGGTGTAGCTTGGATTAACGTCTCAGAGTAGATTTGAAATCACCGAATACCCTCTGCAAATCTTATCCTAGAGGTCTGTGTTCAGAAACAGGCATCCTATTTTTTTT
>JAQHUG010000023.1:829899-893228 GCA_028555095.1 Dicrostonyx torquatus | reverse complement strand
GGCCAGGCATCCTATTTAAAAGCTAGCCATCGCCTAGGGTTTTCTATGAGGATCTTATCAACTGTCCTCTCAGTTACTCCTCTAAGGAGCATCTTAGGAACAATATTGGTGAGAATATGGGAGTAGCCGTGACCTCCGTACTTCATCAATCGGTGCTTCGTGTGGATGTCATGTGCCATGAGAATCCGATCTTCATAGCCCTCGTCCACCAGGAAGCGGACCCTAGGAATAATACGTTAACTCGTTACAGGGCATCAGGCTCACATTTTAGACGATAACCTTTCACTCCTGAACACACTGTGCTTGTAAAGATTCTGCCTTTCGCTGTGGCATGCGCACCAGGAGATTCTAAATGAACACTGTGTGGTGAAGATGCAGGTGTTACTTCACGCCAGTACGAATGAGATCCTTATTCTGAGCACACAGCCATTTCTACCCAATGATGTTTCTGACAGTGTCTGGCGATGCTTCACTGAAGAGAGCTTACAGTGCTCGGGCCGTTTGAATGTATGGCCACAATAGCAGTTCACTGAATAATTTTATATTCAGCTCGCCTCCCTAAAATGCTTGTCTTAGTCTCAATTTTGAAATACCATTCTCTCTCTCTCCCTTTTTAAAGTCAGTGGGCGTTTGTGATTAAAATATAGAAACAAAAGGATTCTTCATATGAATAAACTCCTGGGAGTAAGATCAGCTGATTGTCAAGTGCAAGGCCCATGCTATGTGGTTATGCAGTCAGTGACGATGGGCTGGCGAAGTTCTCTGTATTCGAGCCATCTGGTCCTCTGAACGCAGGGATTCTGACTTAGTGGTAGTCTCTGAGCATTAGAGGAAACTGACCTAAAGTTTTTTAGTCTATCTTCCTTGTCAACAAGGCTGCTAAAATAACAAGCTGCTCCTTTAAATCCATAGTCCGTTGACTAAAAGACAGCTCCCTGACTGTAAAAAAAAAAAAAAAAGTAATCCTCTTTGCCTAGTTAAGAGCTGTAATCTGCAGCATGCGTCACCTCCTGACAGCCACCATCTGTACGTGTCTGCACTCTGGGCAGTGTCTGTCCCTGGCCGCGGTGGGCCTTTGATGTCAGATGCGCAACTTGTGAACGGTGGCTTTTCTCTGGAATTCTGTACAGTCTTGTGAGGATCGACTATCAAATGGATGTAGGTGGATGGATCATGCTTTTCCTCTGGCGCTTGACTGAAAACTCTCGTTTTGACAGATAGATAAGATCATTTCTTGGTTTTTCTCAAGCATAAGTCCTATATTTAATAACTACTGTGGTACTCATGGGACACTACAAACAAAAATGCCTGGCACAAAAGCCTGCCCTCTGAGAACCTTTAAAATGAGTTACAATTGAATATTAGACCTAGCTGAAGGTCAAAGGGATGGAAGCACCACAGAGAAGAGCCAGTCTGGGTACTCAGTGCAGAAACCAGCATTCAGCAGGCACACATGGATGCCATGTCTGTCTTACAGCAGCATGGTACCTGTAATCTCATGTATGCCACTAACGTTGTTAAAATTGGTCCTGAAGTCCTGATCTGCAGTTACTTTTTTGAAAAACCTGTAGTTGAGGGGGTTTAGTTAAGATCATTTGTATGATCATTTGTCAGACAAAGGGAGAAGTTTGATAGAATACATGTGCAATGCTGAGCCCAGGATAGATACTGATCAGAATGGAATGTCACAGTAAGGGGACAGTTCTCAGGGTTGTACATATTTCTTTATTAGCTGAGAACTGTATCTCCTGTTGCAGGTAGAGCTTAGGCCCTAATGCATCACAGGCTCTGGGCTCAATCCCCAGCACTGCCTATAAGGATGAGGTAGAGGCACACAGGTCTGTAATGGAATCCCACCCAGAGGATAAAGTTGGGGGAGCTGGAGTGAGACTTCAGGATTACTGCCTCAGGCCACATCGGGGTTGCCCACCTGACCTATTTCAGACTTCATTTTCCCTAAAACAATGAAAGAAAAGCTGGCTCATTCCTCCTCAACCTGAGGCTGTGGTTCAGAGGTAGAGTCGTTGCTTCTCTGAGAATTTTGATGTGTCATTACTACAACGACATACAACGAAAAAGTCCTATAACATACCTGTATCCCACCTGGAAACACAGGTTCTCAGAGTGGGAAGTTACAGGAGAGAATATGATAGATTAAACACATGTAATTAAAAATGAGGACCATGCAACAAAATTGTAACACCACCCCAGAAAAGGAGAGGAGAAACTTGGAGACCTCTCCCTATTTTGGTTAAACTATGAATAAATTCATTTTCGGGGGCGGGGCAGAGGAAACTCTTAGAAAGCCCAGTGAAGTCAATGCATCAGAGTCGTGTTATCTCATGGGCATAAGAACGTGCTGGTTCCAGAAACACAATCATGCCGATCAGGAGCGGAATGCGCCTGGACATGCCTACCCTGAGAGTTCAACTCTGATGGTACAGCACCATGCAGAAGAACAGGCATTACAAAGAGGCTGCCAGAAGGGAGGAACCACTACAGATGAGAAGACAAAAAAAAAATCACAGTAATTATAGCAATACAAATGAGTCCATGTTTTGCAAACAAATATTAGAGAGAGACTACAAAGTGTGAAAAGGCAGAGATATAATAAGATTTGAGAAATGGAGCATAAGATTGAAAACAGGTGTTAGACACAGAATTTCTGGTTCTGAGAACCAGAGGTAGGCAGAAGCGTGTGTCGGCACTCCTGCACTTGGGGAGCTCCAGATTCCCCCGGCTGGGAAAAGACTGTCCGTGAATGACACAAAGCAAGTGCTCAGCCCATGGGGACAGTGGGGGTCGGGAATGCACACAACCCCAAAGGTCACTTAGTTATCATCACTAGCTGGGTACACTGAACAAATGCACAGTACTAATTTAAGAACAAATAAGCAAGAAATACACAAGCATACATATAGCATATACAGATATTTTTACATTCACACATATACACATTATTCATTTAATAATAAAGAATGCTTACACTGGCACAATAAGAGATAACCAATATTAAATTTTTTGTTAAGAAGGATTAATTGGGAGGTCAGTCATTATCATATCCCCCTTATCACCCCTCCTTTCTTGTTCCAGAAGGCCTGGGAACCTCACAGAAGGCACAGTGATGCAAAGACACACCCCATTGGCTGAAGAGCTTTAGAAAGAAAAGTCAGATCCAGAGTGGAAACCTCTAATTCCAAACTGAATTTAAAATATATTGACATTCATCATGAAAGAGTTATTGAAGATCTATTTGAAAAAGAATTTGTGTGTGTGTGTGTGTGTGTGTGTGTGTGTGTGTGTGTGTGTGTAAGCATACCACATGCATGCAGGTACCTGTGGAGGCTAAAAGAGGGCATCAGATTCCCTGGAACTATAGTTATAGGTGGTTGTAAGTCCCTGAAATGGGCGCTGGGAACCAAACTCCAGCCCCCTGAGACAGAAGTACTGTTAATTGCTGAGTCATCTCGATAGCCCCATGTTTTGTTTTGTCTTGTCTTGAGATAATGCTGCATAAGAATGAAGATCACATAAGAAAACATGTGATATGGTAGCCTGCTTGTAATGCCAGCCATGGCTTGTGGAGTCAGGGGATCCCTGGAGCATGCTGGCTAGCTAGCCTAGCTGAATCAGCAACTTTGGGATCAGCAAGAGACCTGTTTCAGTTTATAGGGCAGAGAGCCATGCGGAAGACACTTGCCATTAACCTCTAACCGCCACATATGTATAGGAACACACATATATGTTCATGTGCACCCTGCCCCTCAAAGGTGCATGCATACGACACAGGCATACAAAAAAGGAACAAAAAGAGGTAATGAATTGTTTACCAAAGAACTAATTGAGTAGAAAGATGAAAACGACAGTTTCGTTGGTCCAGTTGGAGGAGGTACTTGCACTTTACACAACTAAGTAACACACTGCAGCTAGCTGTCTCTACCTAATGATACTGAAATGGAAGCATATTTTACTGTTACTGGGAGCACTGTAGACAAATGACAATATACAGTAGTCTAGGCCCACTTTATGCAGACATAAAGGCCGCTTTCCTGAGGGAGCAATCTTCAGCTTGTTTGGAATGAACATGGGCTTGGGATATTCTCTGCAGCCCCCTTGTGTACATGTTCAACGGCTGATATCCGTCTCAGTTTATGGACATTAGTTCTCAGTTCTAGTCTGGCTCATTCCCATTCCAGCAGCTTTCTACTCAAAACCCATACTTCGGTCCTTGTTATCGCAGGACCTCTCTCTCTGAAATCATCATCGTCAGCTTTCCGCGCTGGCCACTGAACCTCTTGGTACTGCCTCCATTCACCTCCCCTACTGCATGCACCCACCCACTTCTTTACAGTCTGAAGCTTCACTTTTCTGTTACATTATTTCTTAATATGTGCACATTTCTTCATATCTTACCTCCAGCTTTGACTCCCTGCCCCTCATTTTTCAACCCTTCCTCTGCTACCAACTGCAGCCTTAAAAAAAAAAAAAACCACCCAATCCTAGATTTCTTTATGTGTGCACATTTAATGCTTCTACCCATAGTGCTCCACTAACACTATTATCAATATTGAAAACCTCCTTTGGGAAAGCAATCAGCAAACCATGTGCACTTGTGCCAACACACAGTCATGCAGCCATGATTTCCAGGGTCAAATGGGTCTCAGAACCTGCATCCAACCCAGCACCCATTCCTACCCTGTGCCCCAGAAGACCCTGCCTTTAATCTACCCCTTCTTTCTCAGGAGAAAATCATGTTTGCCTCCCACCAAGACTGGAGAACACAAAGGTATTTGGCTTCAATCTGGATATTCTTGCTAAGCCATCTCATCAACATCACTGTTTGTGTCCTGCTTTTCCAATGCGGAGGAGAAATACTCTCTCAAATAACGTGCACCTCACTCCCCAAATTCCACCTATTTGCCTCCTTAGGCACCTGACTCTACATTTCTTATTTTTCCAGATAGTTTTGTGTGAACGTTCACTGAATATTTCCATAAGCAGTACCAGGCACTCATATGAAAACTCTGTGTGCTGTATTATGTGTAAACTGTGTATTAATCTCTTAGAAATACCATTCTTTCTTGGACGTATTCTTTCTGTCTCTGTCCCTCCCAACTTCTGATCTTAGCTTCACAAGCTGTTCAGCTTTGGAAGATGTTTCCACGGACCTCCTGTTGTCTTCTAGCGTTGGTCCACCTTCCTGTTTCTCTCTACCACTGCAGTTTTGCAAAGAGCAACTTCACATTTTCCGCCCCCTTCCTTAGCACCTACTAGTTTCTCAAACCTTCTACTGAGACCACACGTCCTGACCATCAGAGTCTCCTAATGTGCAGTCCAGTTGTTATCCTTCAGCCTTGAACCTTCTTGATATCTGCTGCCTATTGTAGGTGTCCAAGCTTTTGGCTTAAGCCTGTCTTCTCACTGAGATCCAGTACATTTCCCCTGATGGTATCAACTTGAAAACATGTCTTCCTACCTGTCCCTAAGATGCTGTTACTGATTCCATCTATTCAATACCTGTGCCCACAGGTCTCCATCCTCTTTCTTCTCTCCATGATCTTACGTATTCCTAAGATTTAAACAATCTCATATAAACTGATGATGCCTACTTTTATGTCTCAGTCCAGATCCCAGCTCTGACTTCACACTCTGATATTAGTTATTATTTTAGGGTTAACAATACTAAGATACTCCAAAAGTAAAACCTTTTTTGTCAATCTCAGACGTATTTCTCCTCTCTGAGTCCCTATCTTGGTTAATTTAATCTTCAATATTCATGCCACCCTGTGACCAAGACCAAACAATGTAGCCATCTTCAACTCCATCAAAGAATGAATGCTGTCATGGTTTGCTTTATCACATATTAGACAAAGTTGGGACAGTGTGATGTATGGTGCTGACATGTGGCATTTTATCACTTAAGTTGTAATGCCCACCTTAACGGACACATGTATTAAAGCATTTAAAATGAGAGTTGCAGAAAATCTTGGCTTTAGTGAAATCAACCGGAAGAAGGAAGAACTGGTTCCACTAAGGGCAAAAGAGGGAATGGCTTTCATTCTCTCCTTGTCAAGGCAAAGGTAGGGCTTTGCCTGCTCCTTGTCAGCTGTCCATCTGCACTGAGCTTCTAAGGCTCTGATAGCTTTAGCGTACTTACTATGACTCATTTTTCTCTTGAAATAATATATAAAAATTTTCTCCCTGGAACAGCTCAGATATATTTTTCTCTGCCAATGCTGCTTCAGCCTGCTTACTATTTTCCAAATTTTTGCTAATACTCACCTAGATATGACAAGCCCAAAGGACTGGAAGAAGAGAATGTGATGAGAGACTCCAACATATTTACCTTTTAATTCTTTTGTTATCATTAGGCATATCGATATCTGGGCTCAACTGGTAATTAAGGAGCTCCGTACCAAAGAGATCATATTCCAAGTAGCAGCCAAGTTCAGCAAACTCCAGTAGCTCCTTCTTATTAAATATAGACCTAGAGACAATAAGACAGAGATATTGCTATTGCTGTTATTAAAACATATTCTCTACATGTATCCTATGGATATATGTATATATATATTATATATATATATATATGTATATTATACTTTAGGGGCTGGAAAGATGACAGAGTGGGTATCACAAGCACTAGCTGCCAAGCCTGATGACCCACGTTCAAGTCCTAGGATGCTCATGGTGGAATGAAAGAACTGACTCTCACCAGGAGCCCTCTGAACTCTGTACTCCACGGATGAACACGCCCCCACACATACATAATATAAATGTCATAAAAACCATGACCCTTATTATGTTCAAGTTCAATTAAACTAAGTTCAATTAATTACTAGAAATATGGAAACACGCCTAGAAAATGAAGCTACCTTTCTACAGTCCTTAGGAATTAGTCCTTACATCCATTTTTCTGCTATTAGCCAAACAGAATTTTATAACTCTCCTTCAGAATGTTTTTTAGGATATGTTCCATATCCTTCTAACAATCTTTACTAGCCTGTGTTTTCATCCTGTAGGACTGGCATGAGCTATGAAAGCTATCAAATGTTTTTGGCATCTGGTGTCACTGGAGCAGTTAGGTTAGAATGCCAGTCTGCCTGAAACAGGAAGTGCTCACTGCATGGCAGCAGCAGGGTGATTTTCACAAGAAATGACTCTGACATTAACTCCAAAGCCTACGCGAGGTGAGTATCATTCCAACATTTTTGACAGGGAAAATATCCGTAAGAGTAATACATTTAAGCATGAGGATCTGGGTTCAGATCCCCAGCAACAAAAAAGGCTGAGTGCAGATGCAGTGGGTCTGTAACCCTAGAGCCAGAACAGGGGTGGGGTGAGGGGTAGTGGATTAGCAGATTCTAGGAGCTCAGTGGCCAGCCTGATGAGGTCCAGTTCCAATGGAAAAAAAAACACACGTGACTCAAAAAGTAAGGCAGAGGGTGACTGAAGACAACACTCAACATCAACCTCTGGCAGCCAGAGGCACATGTCCATACACGAGCTCACACACATATGTGCCCATACTCATACGAACCTGCACATAAACCACTAGTATACATATGTGTGTGTATTCTTAAAATAAAATTTATTATTTATCAATATCTTGCTAGATTAATAGGTATATTAAAAACCTTTCTATTTTAGGATACAGCCAAGTAAATGAATATAAAGGAAAAAATAAGATAATACAAATAGGGCAACAGAGGACAGAGCAAAAGATATCTGAAGAAATTTAGATTATAGCCGCTAAAAAGAGAAAAATTATATTACCCCTGAATAACTCAGTAGACATTCAATCACATGGAGAAGCAGGAAAGAATAAATAGGCCCTGACAGAATACAGTGTGGAAAATAATCTAGGGAGAGAAACTCTGCTAGACATGGCATGAAGGGCTAGAGAGGAAGTGATTGCTTGGGGCCCGAAATTAGCCTGGAGAAGAAATAGGAATGACAGCTCATTCTTACACGCACTGATGTTTTACCACTTTGGCAACTTCAGGAGCCAAGGATTAGCGCATGATTACATGTCTGTGATTCTGCTACTAAGCATTCAGAAGTATTTTCAAAGCTTTCCCCCTAAACAGTGGAGGGCTAATTAGGCTTTCATGTGCTGTGGGGGTCAGGGGTACTTGCTTCCCATGCTTCTGGGCCATTCTGAGCTATCATGGTACAGCTGCCTCCTTTCTCTTTCACCAGTTTAACCCAATTTAGAGCTCAGGGTACTGTTTTAGGGGGAGGCTAAGGAGGCTTTCTTTCATCCTTCAAAACCCGTATCACCACTGTGCTAAGGTCTATTAACACTACTCCTTCTCCACCTTCTCACCATGGAGACAGGCTTCTGCTTCTAAACTTACTAAGCTAAAAGGATGTGTTTTTCTGTAGTAAACATATTCTGTGTTTCCCAAAGAACCAAGTTTAGAAACAAAATATACACAATTAAAATAACAGGAGGGAGAAGAGATCAAGATTAGTATTTTCTCATTTGAGTCACATCTGAATTGTTGATTACCCAATACGTGCCAGCCACTAGACAGGGAAGCCAGGGAGGCTGGGAACACTGACATGTCAGATTAGACTCTTTTCCTTTCTTCTTTTGGCTCAATGCCCAAAAATAAGGTTTTCTACATTTTAAATAATGTATTAAGACATACACGTTAGGCAACAACAGAAAATACAGTAGGTATCAAGCCACAGGAAAATCTTTAGTTTTAGTTTCAATTGACAGAAAAACGAGGGACTGGGTAAGGGCAGCTCAAGCTGGTAAAGTGGCTGCTGCGTAAACATGAGAACCTGGGTCCGATTCCCGGCTCCACATCAAAACCCATGCATTGTGGCAGAAGCTGGAGGAAGTGGATGGAGGCAGATACCTGGAGCTGGCCATCCAGGCAGTCTCTTCTAACTCTCCCAAGTCCTTGGGAGAGACCAGTTTCAAAAAGCAAGGCGAGCAGCCCCTGAGGACCAGCACCTAGGACTGACTTCTGGCCTCCACATGCATGTAGGTGCAAACCCACACATGTTCTCCTAGCCTTTGTGCTGTTTTATCATCTCATTAGAGGTTTCCTACAATCCCATCGGTTCTTGGTTTCACTGACGAACTGGAGAACTGATATCAAGGTAATGTGATAAACTCATTTCGAAGTTGGAAGCTGTTATTTTAGTCATCATCACACCACACAGCTTGTCCCATTACCCCCTCCTTGCTCAATGGAAAAACTACATGGACTGAATATAGACATAGTATATGTCATTTTAAAGCTCGGGACACTATCCTGAAACTATGTGTGAAAACATGGGGACCACATGGGAGTATGTGGGTAAGGAAGGGAAAACTCCAGAAGGACAAGACAAGGTTAGCTTGTAGAGTGTTTTAATTCCTAAGTAGGTGTATAATTAAAATGATAAGTATAATAGGTAATAGTAAGACTTCCCAGTTATTTTAGACAAAACGAATAACGTGATCAAGGGAGGTGAAGGAACAGCCTTAGTCATGACGATCGCTTTCATTCTTGCGTGAGCCTCAAATTGCCCTATGCTCCTCATAAATGCTAAGGGGCACACAGGCATCTTCTTTTGCCAGGTCAGATGAGATGACTTGTTGATCTACCACCATATTAGCTGCCCCCACACTCCTGTTTACCTCCATTCATATCAACTATGCTATGGCTTGGTTTGGAGTCATGCTCATCAAAGCCTTATGCGATAGAGCCTGAGCCCCCAGCTCGTGGCACTATTAACAGGTAGAACCCTAGAGAAGTAGAACACAGCAGAAGGCCTTCCAGGAACTGGGTGAAGCCTTTGAGAGGAGTGTATTTGGATGTCAGTCCCTTCTTCCTTTCCTTCTTAGCTTGGCCATGAGTTGAAGATACTTGTTTTGCTAAATGATCCTACCATAGCACTCAGAATTTCTAACAAAAGAGTTTCAAGGTAATATATCTTCCAGATCTCAGATTCTACCTCCACAACTATGACCCAAACTCATCCTTCCTTCCTTCCCTCCATCCCTCCCTTCCTTCCTCCCTTCCTTCTGTCCTTCCTTCCTTCTTCCCTCCCTCTCTCCTCTCTGTCTGTCTGTCTCTCTCTCTTTTCTCCTCTTCCTCTCCTTTTTATTTTACTTTTGAGACAGTGTCTCACCACATAGTTCTTGGCTATCCAGGAACTCACTAGGCAGACCAGTCTGGCCTTGAGCACAGAGATTTGCCTGCCTCTGCCTCCTCAGTTCTAGGATTAAAGATTTTCGCCACTACAACTGGCTGGTCCAAATTCTTTATAAGTTGATTCATTCCACATTGTTCTAGTCTGACTATCTTCACAGAATGAAGCAGAAAGAGAATGATAATGTGTCTAGGACAAGATAAATCCATTAGAAGATGACCCACCAATCTATTTCTTCTAACCAGGTACCATTTTCTGTCAGTCCATCCAGCTGTAAGCTCATAATAGACTATGGATGAAGCTGCTGCCCTGAAGACTCTATTACATTCCAATGGCTTCAGCAGCTGGTGACCAACACTTCAACCCATGAGTCCTTTGGGAGAACACTTTATATCTGAACTATAACATAGGCATTTAATAAAATATATAATATGCATATCTACATTTTACAGATGGGAAAGGTAAATCTCAGAAGAGATAAATACCCAGCTCCCAGTGGTGTTGTCATGAAACACAGACTGGTCTGTGCTTAGAAGGTACCCACTTCTACCTGATTCATGCTGAGAATACCTCCTCACCAGAGAAGCTCTGTTCAACGCCACTGACTCTTACTCTGTGGAGTAAGACTTCCTGACATTGACATCTAAAAGACTCACCCACCTTAAACTTTAACAGGGTCACTTACCTATGTGGAACTGACACTCATCTGGGTGATTTCCAGAGGCCGGAGTTGGGCTATTGCAGCTTTGTTTACACAAATGATTTTGCTTTGATTCAGAGAAGGGTTGTTCTCAAATGCCAATATGGAAAAAATGGACTCTACTTGAAGTCTGTCAGGTGAGAGCTCAAATCTTCCAGCCATCAGTGACTTCAGAGGAAAACATAAAAGTGGAGGTGTTAACCTCAGAGTCCTCTGCCTTCCATATTTCATATCCATGAAGAACTCTATTCTTATCTACTTCAAGAATCCATAGATTTTTAAGCTAAAGGTTTTTATCTGTGACATGTAAAAGAACTTCTGGTCTTCCAAGATTGCTTCCTGGGTAAAGGCACTTATCACCAAGCCTGACAACCTGAGTTCAATACTAAGGATCGACGTTGTAGAAATGAGTAGCTTCCACAAATTATCCTCTAACCTACTCACATAGATCATGGTATGCACATGTCTATAAACATATATACCTACATATGCACACAATACATGTTATATATTTATGTATATGCAAAATAAAAATCATTAAAAGAGCTCTTAAATTCAATGATCAAGAGCTTTTGATGAAAGAAATGACTTTTATGCCATTTAGGAAGTATCTCAGGAATCCCAGCATGAAAATCAAACCTAAGTATTTGTTCTTGTCACTCCTATGATATAATTCCATATACTGCATGCTTTAAACTTTTGCTTTTCAGCTAGTAAATTGATACTATAAGTTACAAAATAACGTATCTATAGAAGGAACACACATAAACTTAATGAAAATATATATTAAATAAAGAATGTATTGTCGTCCTCCTAGGAGGTGGCATCTGGAGTTATCTGTCTTCATTTTCAGAACATAATTACAGTTTACCTAGAGTTTCAAGGCTGGAGTGAACATGCATGTGAACACTGGTTTTGTTATTCTTCCCCTCCTCTCTGTATTCTAGTTTTTGTCATGTCCTGAGAGATTTAATTTAATGTCAAAATGTACCCTGAAAGGGGGTAGGGGTGTCTGCATAAAATGACAGTTTGGACAAGATTTTGGGCCTTTGTGTAGAAGAGCTAAGAGTCAGAGGAAAGGTTGTGATTTATGGGTGTCACAAAGAAGGCAGCAGCACCTACTCTTTGTCTGGAGGCTCCCGGGTCACAGAACTCCCAAGCACATTGTCATTTCATGATCTAGTTATGCCCTGTGAATTAACTTAGCAAACATTTACTGTCACCTGTCTTTTGTTATTCTTTATGTTGGGAATGCAAATATGAATAAAAGCCTTCAGTTCTTTATAGTAACAAAGTCTGTGGAAGAAGACAGATGTTTTCAAGTAATAATTATAATTAAATGTTCCAGAGTTTTTGTAGTGCAAATAAATACAAGATATTATGAAAGAGCAGTGAATAAAAGGATTTGCTTGATCTTGAAGTATCTCCTTTACATAAAGTTAGATGGGATTCAGGTGTTGCTTAAGAGGTGTTCAATCCAGAGGAACACCTATTGAGAGCTAATAAAGGAGCTTATTGCTCTTGAATGTAAGGCAATGGCTTATCAGAGATGAAGAACATAAGAGAGGAAACATCCATCCATTCATCCACTCACCCACCCATTCATATATCCATCCATCCATCCATCCACCCCATCCATCCATCCATCTATCTATCCATCCATCCATCTTCTTTCTCATCCATCCATCCACCCTCATCCATCCATCCATCTATCCATATGCCCAATAAAGTATCCATTCATCTCTCCAATTAGTAAGGTATTGTTGGTCTTCTATTAGCACAACCCATGAGCTGGAAAATGAAAGACAAATAGCACATAATCCTGTCCTTCAGAAAAACTAGTATATACTAAGGAAAAGAGACACCTAAACAGAATTACCAAGTATCACGATAGCATTACTTCTACAAATGAGGTTAGCAAGTAGAAAAAGGCAAAAAGGCATCTTGACTGGTTCAGGAAAAACTTTGGTGAGTTGCATATTGATGGAATATTCTTCCAAACAGACACAAGGAATAGAATAAAATATTACACTGGAGTGTCACGTTTGTATAAGAGCCTGGAGGCACAGGACACTTGAAGCAGTTTCTTGAGAATTATGGGAGATCGGGTAGAGCATGAAGTGGGCACCAAAGTATTTGGGCCAAAGTATTTGGATTTTGTGTCTAAGCAGAGGATACTAACTGAAGGGTTTGAAGTCAGAGGAAGGAATATAGTCAGGGATGTATTTGGGAAGATGCGTCTAGTTGATTCTAGAGACCAGATTCTGCAAGAAGGCCAAGAAATCGAGTCCTTTTTGGGAGACTCACAGTAGTTCATTTAGGTGACAAATGAAGGCCTGAATTCAGGCAATAAGAGTAGAGTGGATAGGAAAAGCTGTGTTTGTAGATCTCTGTGAGGCGGGTACATGGTAGCATTCTTGAACTTCAAAGAGAGAAAGCCTTGGTGCAAATAGCAAGGCCACTGGCGAGAAAAAGGAGAGCAGCAAACGGCGGGGGTGAACTATGGGGACCTGTCAGTACAGTGACAGGGATGGGGGATGAACTCGGGGCAACTAATTAGCTGAAGTAAGTGATTCCAAGAACATGGGAAGAGCAGGTTCCAAAGCACACCATGCACTGAATATATAACTACGGCACATGAAAATGTCATTACTGAAGTAGGAAACCGAAGCAGGGATCCTGTGAAGGAAGCAAGGGCAAGCCTGGTCTTCCAGTGCCTGGGTCCAGTGTTCTCCCCTTCTGTTGTGCATAAGTCAGCAGGCATTTAGATCTATGGACTCCAGAGGCTAGAGGCTGGGAACTGTGGAGAGAGAGCTCTGTCTCTCTCACTGAGCCAGCACAGGAGGAAGTACGGACTACATTTCCCACAAAGTCATATACTCTTGATCAAGTAAAATTTTAAAAGTTGGGGCACACGTGCAAAGATAGACATTCATAAATGCAACTACTTTAGTAAAAATGAATTTTGATGAATGCCCACTATAAAAACTAAGTACCAAAAAAGTAATTTATTTATTCCTCTGATCCCTTGAATTTTTTACTTTAAAAGTTAAAAATAAGAAAGAATATTTGCACAGATAAAGTATGTGGAATGTTTAATTATACAGCAAAATTTTCAATAACTATATTACTAAACTCAACTAGAATTCTTCATTTAATAACCTAAAATGTATTTTAACAACTTTGATGGTATTTTACACAGATACATAACTCATTATAATCCAATGATAATAATCTAATAAACTAATACTGATGTCAGGCCTGGTGGCTCACATCTATAATTCCAGAACCCTGAAGGCTAAGGCAGGAGGTTCCGGATTTCAAGGCTACTCTGGGATACACTGTTGATTTCAGGTTAACTTGGGTGGGTTACAGCATGCGCCCTGTCTCAAGAAATGGAAATAATTAACAAATCCTCTCCTTATGTATGCTCAGCACTGCTCACGGCAGCCTTACCTCAATACAGAGATTGAAAAACTCTAATTTTGGACAAAGTTCTGGGTATTGAACCAAGGGCCTCACATGTGGTCTGTATTCTACTTTTGTAACCATGGGGATGGAAGATACTAGTTAATGAATTTTAATTAATTAAAAGTAAATGTCAAAAATATGAGGAGTAAATATTGCCAACAGATCTTAAGACAATTTTGTATTTCAATTAAATGTTTACTGAGAATTTGAGTTTCACTCAAGCTTATCCTTTAGAATGGCACGTTATTAGAATAATATATTATCTCATGACTGGATTTGAAGGTGTTTAAAATATCAATGTACATATCTTATAAGATTCTTTTTGACATCTTTTTATGGGCCAGCATTTCAATGTTAGTGATTAACTGGAAATAAAAGCTAGGAAAAAATAATTTCAATGGCCATTTTCTACATTTTAATTAACATCTTCCACACTTCCCAGTTCTGGCTGGGCAAGTCCCTGTTTGATGACATCATAAGAAGAACTGAGTCACACTTTAAATAATATGACTTAAAGTTTCAGTAAAAGGAACAGAGGGCACAAGGAAGAAAAACACTTGTTCAAATTAGACTAAAACCAGAAGGTGGCTCTGAACTGCAAAGTGTAATTAAACCTTTATTTGAAAAGGCACTTCACAGTTTATACACCCCAGGAAGGCACTTCACAGTTTATACACCCCAGGAAGGGCTTTCTGCCATGAACTCTCCAGCTGCCACACAGCACAAAAGAGGCTACACTTTCCATGTTCGGCAGCCCACAGTTCAGGGGATGACAGTGTTGAGGACAGCGAAGATAAATCTCACAGACACGACAATCCTATTTGTTAAAATGTCACCTTTCATGTGAATGGTGTCAGAGTCATGACAAATTGCTTCAGGAAAAAAATTAATAGTGCAAGGTTTGGGTGGGTAGAATTGGACGGGAAGAACATATGACCGGGGAAGCCTTTTGCCGTGATACCGACAGTTCCACAAACAGCAATTTGGGGTACTTGAAAATATCAAATACCATTATAGCATAATTGCATTTTATTGGACACTATCCATACATAGAAGTTAAGTTGTCTTTCAGTTTGTGAGAGGCTTGGCTGGATTTCTTTCTTCTTTCCATCTCTGTGTCTGTGTCTGTCTTTTAAGTAGGCTCCATCTTACAAGGAAACCCATGGTAAGCAATAATAGAAGGGCATTTATATGGCACTTTAAGGCTAAAAATATGTTTCTTGGCTGGGGAGATGGTTCAGTGGGAAAGAGTACTTGCTGTGTGAGCAAGAGGGCCCGAGTTCAAATCCCCAGAACCAATGTAAGAGCGAGGTGAGGCAACACGCCTTTATCTCTAGTGCTGTGGTAACTACAGACAAGAGACTTGCTAAGATTTACTGGCCACCAACCTAGTGGCAGGTTGAGGGAAAGACCCTGTCTCAAGGAGTACCTGATGTCAGGTTTCCATGTGCTCATGGGCATGTGCACATACACAAATGGTTTTCTTTAATGACTTTGAACAAACAAATTTGGAGGCTTAAAAAAAAGCGTTTGAAAGTCACAGCAAGCAAATGAAACATGAAACCAGGGAACCCAACTTCATCTCCTCTCTCTAGTTCTCGGTCTGTGATACAAAAATGAAAGAAACATTGTAGCCAATGTCATCCCATAACTTTAACTTAAAATATATTCAAGGTTTGCATCAGTAAGGACTCTATTAAAATGGATATTTTATATAAAATGCATTACCAGAATCCACATGTACACAAAAGCAACAAAGATGCCATGTTAAAAAGTACCTAGGTTATCATGGATGTGATGCCCACACACTACACAGTGAATCGTCTGTCCTAGTGAAAACAGAGGACGTGCCAGTGAGTATCAGTCATTGTAGGAAAGAAAGTGTTATTCATATATTTTCTATTAAAAGTTCTCACTTGCTCATCCTTTGTTGCCTGACCAATTTCTTTAATTTCTCACTCTGGTTGGATCTCAGGCAAACAGACTGACATTGTTTTTCCTGTATATTAAATGCATGTGCTGCAATGCTACACAATTCCCTCATTCGTCCGGATGCATTTTGTGTGTCCTGTCTGCAATGTATGTACATGCATCCTCCCAACTATAAACTGTTAAGAAATGGAGCTGTATTTACAGGCCTCTGAACACTGCACTCCACTGTAGGTGCACAGCACCCCAATTATTCTTCTTTAAGAATGCTACTGTACTATTTAGCAATACAAAGATGTTTTGTTCAATTCTTATTTGCCAGCATTTGCTTGGAACTGGTTCTCAATGATTTCAAATTAATTTATTAGAATTTGTAGGAATTAAAAGTGTACAGATCCAAGGATCCTGCAGAATTATTTTTTTTTGTGCTCTTTCAAAGAAAATCTTAAGGTTAAAAGTCACCATAATTATAATTCAATAATCACTTTGACAGAACTCCAATCCAATGTTTGATATATACATATGGTAATTAGTCACTCAAATATTTGTTGTATGAATGAAGTGATATTCCACTCCTTTTATTTAATTAGCAGCATGGGAAAAAGTGTCAGATTTTTATCTTTCCAAGAGTTCGGCCAATTTGGCATGTGTGATCAAAGGCAAAGAGAACGAAATGTTTTTGGAGCACTCCTGAGTGTTTCCTTCTGGTCTTTCAGATACCCTCGGCTCAAATTCCTTTCCCTTCCCCAGGAAGCACTTTTCCAAGAGAGTGATGTGCTATCTTCCTACACTTAATTATCCAGCCCCTAATCAGACCCTGGACGTCCTTCAGAACTCTCTGGCTTCTTAAATAGATATCCAAGAGGAGAAAAGATTTAGGCATAGCACCTGTCTACTGCCTTCCAGGAAGCTCAAATTTTGATTTGGCAAATAGTTCCCAAATATTTGTTATTTGGACGGTGTTTCTTTTTTTTTTTCTTTTTCTTTTCTCCCCCATTGAGCTTTCTCTGGTAAAGAAATAATTCTGTTGTATACGCATGGTTACAACTACTCTAATAGTGCATTGACAGTAAACCTTGTTTGAAAATGATGGACAAAAAAAGAAGAACTGTGGGGGTGCATTTTTGAAAGCACATGTAGCCCACATTAGACCTGTCCCATGGTGGAGCTGCTGAGAGGCTCTACCCGGAAGTGTGGTTAGAGCTTCTGCAGGTGGGAAAATTATTACGGAATATTTAATGGTGCAAAGACTTCCCCATTAAAATCCCAAACAAGAACACAGGGACACCGCTATTCTCTAATACATGTTGACTTTGGGTAGCCACTGTCAAGGACAGCCCCCTTTGATGTCCCTAAGGGTTAAATTCAGCAGTCAAACTGCTCTTCCACAGACTCTTGTGCCTTAGGGAGACAGATGGTTAGGGGAAAGCTTGGAAAATGGCCGATTTATTTTATCAAGTTGTTGCCTGTTTAATGACCTTAGGCTGATAACCAATGGTCACATGGTAACAGTGTGGTTTGGAGGTCATCCGGGAGATGGTCATCTATTAACTCTTTTCAGCATTTCAATTGCCCCCTTTGGATAACCATGAGAAAAGTTCTTATTGTTGTAGTGGGGTGTGTGTGTGTGTGTGTGTGTGTGTGTGTGTGTGTGTGTGTTCATGTGTGTGTGTGCTTCTCTGGTTGCCTGTCTTGGGTAAATCCTCATGCAGATTTCATAAAGCTTCAGGAATATTTTACTGCTTCTGTAGATTTGCGAGCACACTAAAATATTTTATGTTTGTGTTCTCCCAAATGAAATCTACATTTGAAGGGGAAGCCTAACGTGATTTTGCATGTAGTCAAGGCTGAAGATCACCCTGCTCAGTTCTAAACCTCTGTGTGAGGTAAAAAACACAGCAGCCACCCGACGCTACCCCTTCCCAAACTTAACAGAGCACAGCTTCAGAACCTTCTCTATACTATGCCCAGAAAGACAGTGGGAGAATGAAATGGCATTATGTTTGCTTTGGGAAGCTTTAGAGGCTGTGTTTTAGGAGATGCTCTCCTTTTTTATGTCTTCCACATTGTGTCCAGCTCTTTTGGGAGCTGTCCCCATTACACAGAGCTGAAGTCCCTGCTTTTCCAGTCCAGCTCAGACTGTACACACTGCCCAGCAGAGCTCAGACAGCCGGTGGAAAGCTGACCTAGCAAACTCCAGCCTGGCAACTGGTCTGCTGCGAGCAGTCACTTCAAATAGCCACCACTTCCTACATCTGCCTCCTGACTTTTTTCTGTTACTTTATTTGGTTTGTTTTCAAAAGCCTTTTTCCCTGGTTGCTTCCCAAAAGAAATAGTCCCATGTATTTCTGTGTCTTGCACTAGAACCTCAAATGATCCATACCATGGCTGCAAAATGGGTGACTGCTCTAGCAACTGCCTCACGGTGTGCCTCTTGCTTGGGGCTTGTGTGGTGTCAGGTCAACAATTCCATTCAGTCAAGAGCCATCCAAGAGGGAAGTAATGAATTTGTAGCCAATGGAAATCAGTTCATATATCTTTATCATTTTATATATATATATATATATATATATGTAAAAAAACATAGTCCAACTATTAGGAAATAAATGAGTAGTTTTTTAAATATTGTTTGATTTTTATAAACCAGGAAATATTGTTGTGCTAGCTCAGGTTTATTTTGCAATTTACAATGAAAACTTATTTTCTATATGTGCCAAGCATAATTTTTCTAACTTAATGTCTAACTGTGAATAAAGAAGGATGGTAAGATCCTGCTTTAAGGAGAATCTTGATCTAGTTTCAAGCAGTGTGGCAGACTAAACGTTCACAGAAACCTTTCCAACAGAGACCATGTAAAACACTGAAAAAAACTTAGCAGAAAAAAAGTCTCATGTTTTTAAAGGCCTGGTTGGGGCTGCAATAAAGCTGGGGCTTGTTCAGGGGCAGAAGCATCAAGGGAGGTGAGAAGATGAGCAGTAAGGCTGGGCAATGCCAGAACTGTATGACAGACTTGGCGGACTAAGGCAGCCAGGGCTTGGGACTGAATTGGCAGCAAGATCAGTCTGGAGATGCAGGGAAAGCTGCTCACCCATCAGAAACAAGATCCATAGGGAGTTGGGAGAAACCTTGAGGCACAGAGTTCTCAGGCGTCTGTGCTTGTCTTCATCTCAGCTGATGATGACTGGGAAAGATGGGAGAGAAATCCGAGAATCTATAGCCACAACTATTGGAAGGGTGAGAACTCCTAGTGGCCATGTGACGTTTGACAGGTTCTCCTGTCAGAAATGTACACAGTCATAAAAAGCTGTGTGTGTGTGTCCATTCATCGAGATTCACAGAGAAGGAAAGTAGAACGGGGGAGAAAGTGTCCTGAACACCACTGAACAGAATGCTTCAAATATTTAAGATGATAAACTTTATGTTCCATTTATTTTATCATAATAAATTAAAAGAAACATCTTTAAATTTAATTTAAAGTTGAATTAAGTTGACAATGACACCTATCTCCCTGCCAGAAACAATCAAAACAAACAAACAAACACATCAACAAAGGCAAAAAACCTCAGCAAAACCAAAGAAGAAGGGCCAAGAATGGAGGCGCATACCTGCAGCCTAATGCTTGGAAGGTCAAGGTGGAGGGTCTGGATTTAGGTCAGCCTAGCTACACAGTAAGACTCTGCCTCAAAAATAAATAAATAAATAAATAAATAAATAAATAAATAAATAAATAAATAACACATTTAAAGAAGAGGAAAGATAATTCACCTGTCATATTAATTTTCCAGGAGTGTGGGATATACTCACAGTGAAACATTTTAGAACACATGAAAGCACTTTCTATGCAGGACCCTTCTACAGTGAGTCAATAGCAAACTACACCAATAAAAAAGACAAACTGTGCTTATCAATTATAAGATAGATATAAAGATATCAAAATATAAGAGAGATATTGCATGATTAATTTTTTCTGAGTCAGTATCTCACTGCATAGCCCTGACTGGCCTGCAACTATAATGTTATGTGACCAGGCTGGCCATAAACACATGGAGATACACCTATCTCTGCTAAGACTGAAGAAACACACCACCATACCTGGCCTTATGCTTCTTCTTCTTCTTCTTCTTTTTTTTTTTTGGAACAAGAAGAAACTGAAAATGTGTTGAAGGAAATAAAAGTTCTTAAATTTAACTACACAGATTTGAAAAGTAATAAAGTAGAATTTAATAAGAAAACTTTATGTTAATATTATAAGGAAAATACACAAAGGGCGATGGATTCTGCTGGGAGGACCACAATGAAGAGATAAAACTGAAGAAATTACAGCTCAGAGAGAAGTGGAGGAACAATGAGAGAGAGAGAGAGAGAGAGAGAGAGAGAGAGAGAGAGAGAGAGAGAGAGGGATAAGGACAGGTGTGGAGGTCCTGCTGGAATGGGGTTGGAACTTACGCTATGAACAATAAGCAATATTTGGAGAGACAATGTGTGGAGCTTTTCAGGAGTAACCTTGTTATACCGGGAACATCAATGACTTTTAAGTACACAATAAAAAAAGACACAATGAAGCAGAGTAGTGGTGGTGCACACTCTAAACCCTTGCACTTGCGAGGCAGAGGCAGGTGAATTTCTGAGTTTGAGGACAGCCTGGTCTAATTCCAGGGCAGCCAGGGCTACACCCAGAAACCTGGTCTCAAAAAACCCAAACCCAAATCAATGAAACAAGTAAAACCCACAATGAGTCAGGTCATAGAAAAAAAAGGCAGAATAATAAAAACAACGGCTGTAAAAGATTTCAGTAAATAAGCAAAGGAACAAACAAAAAACAAAGTATTTTAAAGGAAGAACCCCTTGTTTCAGCTGGTTGTCAATAAAAGTGCACAATGGTTGAACACGGGCTTAGGAGAGTAGCTTGAAAGTAGAGTATTGGAAATGATTGATTCTATCATATTATCCATAAGATACACACACAAAAGCAGAATAAGGCTATTTTCAGACAAACAAAAGCTAAACATTATAACACAGACATTTACTGAAGGAATTAAAAATAATGTCCTTGGGAGTAGGCGTTGGAGGGGGAGTGAGGGATGGATGTGATCAAGATCGGCTGTAGACGTGTATGACATTTTCAAAGAAGAAATACAATAATTTAAAAAGAGGAAGATTTATAAATCTTGTCAATCTAATGCTAATTTCAATACAGCTAATCTAAAGGTTTAGGATGAGCATTGGCAACATAGTTACATGTTCGCGTATTAACAGTGGCCAAGCATCTGTTTATAAAGTGAAGCCTCTCATAAGACATGTAGTGGGTGGAGTCGTACCTTCCAGAAACATGTCTGTGTTTTAACCCTAGGAAGCTCTGAACGTGACCTTATTTCAGAAAAAAAAATATTTGTAGATTATAATTAAGGATCTTAACTTGAGTTCATGCTATTACAAGTGGGTCCTAAATTCAATATCAAATGTCCTTAGAGATGGAAGGGAAAACAGACATAAACCCAAGGCCTAGGGAAGGCAGAAGCAGAAACCAGCTATCCGGCCACAAGCTGAGGAACAGCAAGGTCTGCCAGACAATGGTGCAGCCTCTGAGCACCCACAGTCTTTGTGACATTGGGATTTCAGACTTCCTCCTTCAGAACCATGAGAGAATCAAAGCCTACCATTTTGGGTTGGTTGTTGTGTTATAATTGTTACAGCAGCCATACAGTCTACTATCCCAAAATTAGAAATACCATATTTGACATTATTTTAATAATTTCAGTTTCCAAAATTCAGGTGTTGCAAAGAAAAAACAGGTGGCAGAAACATTTTTGGTCTTCCTTTTAGGGTGAAACCATTTGTTTTCTCTCTATTTGTATTTATAGATGCATTTATCACCCCAATTGTTGGCAAATACTGAACAAGTCAAATTGGCACGTGCAAGATATCGTATCAAAAGAGAAAGAAATGGGGCAGTCAGTAGTGACCTGTACTGACAAGTTGTGGAAAATCAAGGAAGTCCCTCTACAGAACGTCTCAGACAGAAGGTGGCACGCCAGAGGGATATACACACTGCCGCACTGATTTTAGTGCATGCTCATTACAAGACTTCATAAACACCGCCTTCCAGGGACTGTGGGTATGATTCAGTGCTAGTGCGTGTCACAGTTGAGTGTGTGGGGCCCTATGCTCAATACTCAGAACTGGAAAAAAATATCTTCCAAGTAGCCATTACATCTTCTTATTAGTATTTCATTTATTGCATCACCAGTGATTTCTCTATTAACCCCTGAGTTGTACAGTGGTTTACGGCGATTTGCAAAATACCCCACTTACCTGTCAAGGTGGGACATAACTGTTTTAGAGATGTCTGCACCTGCTTCTTGCAATATACGGATGATCTGAAATGGTGCGCCTGGGTTCCTCCCAGGGTGGATGATGACTGGACAACCCAGCTGAGCCTGGGCATGAGCTGTAGCCTGAAGTACCTTTCTCTCACTGTCAGTCAAAGGCCAGGAGCAGCCAATTTCTCCAATAACTCCACACTTGATACTGGTTCCATCAGCTCCTTGGAGAATTTCATTGACAAGGACATCTGTAAGCTGAAGAAGAATGAGAATGAGCCTGTTTTATAGATTGTGAAATCCATCCAAACAAACTCATACTATACAGAGGTATTTATTTAAAAATGTATTCTTTCAAAACTGTATTCAGAGTCAGGGAGCAGAGAGATTGGCTCAGTCCGTAAAGAGTGTGTCTCACAATCATGAAGATCTGGGTTCCACCCTCACTCACATATGAATGCTGGGTGAGGTGGTGCATTCTGGTGACCCCGGCACTGGTGAGACAGAGATGGATGGATCCCAAAGGCTCACTGGCCAGCTGGTCTAGCCTAATATCACCAATTAGCTCCAGGTCAATGAGAAACCTTATCTCAAAGGAGAGGTACAGTTTTCCTGAGGATGACATCTGAGGTTGTCCTCCAGCTTCCACATGTTCCCTGACATGTATTTGCACATATATTAATCTCTCTCTCTCTGTCTCTCTCTCTCTCTCTCTCTCTCTCTCTGTCTCTCTCTCTGTCTCTCTCTGTCTCTCTCTGTCTCTCTGTCTCTGTCTCTCTCTCTCTCACACACACACACACACACAAAACCCAACATTTATTTAGCTAAGATTGGCTAATGAACCACACATTTTTTTGACTAATACGCACATTTAACTAGCTATTCTAAGTATCTTACTGAAACTATTGAGAAATTCATAGCTTAACATTCTGTAGGGACAAGGAGAAAGACTGTGTTCAGACTGAGAAGAGGGGTCCTTATTTTAATCTGGATGCAGGAGCTATGGATGCCATTGAATCTGTCAACTCTATCAAGTTCTTTAATTCTCTCTTTTATTCCCACAATATGTATATTACTTGGTTCCTATGTCCAGTAGCGTTTAAGCATGGTTTGACAAGTATATAATCATTGTCATTAGCTTAGTCTTCAACTAACATAAATGTAGACGTTTAAAAGTTTATTTGGAACATAATGCAGATGAAAATTTAAATCAAACCACCTTAAATATTAACAGATGTTTCACCAAGAGTCTACCTGACATTCTGTACAGGCTATGGAAAGTATACAGGGATATATACTATATGTAAACACGTGTAAACTGACATGTGTTTAACAAGAGAATACACGCATGTCCAACAAAGCCCTGGAAGCTTAGCTTCCTTCTGTTCTGCCCATTCCTACTTAAAATTACAAACAAGAGAACAGTTCTTCTCCCACCCCTCCTGGCTTGTAATAAGAGAAGAAGCAGTATTTGCAAACGTACCAAGTCTATGCCTGCCAAGTCTCACCCTACTGTGAATTTTCATTGCTGGTTATTATAAAACCTGAGGGGAAAGCCGAAGCTGCACGGCTCATGCTGAAAAAACGAGGTTTACAAGCAGACTAAAGGGGACCACTGAGCTCTGATAGAATTTGTACAAACCAAGTATTAACACATTGAAGCTGCCAATGACCAGTGTGTTGAGAGCCCCTTCCTCAACACTTGAAAGACACGGAATCTCACTAATTTGGGTCCTAGTCGGCAGCTGTCTTTGTGAGCTAGCTATTTTTTTTTGTCACATATTCAGTTCCTTCTGAGCCAATGGCATTCCCAGGGTTCAGACTATCCTGAATTTATACACAAACGTCATAAGTAGTACTGTTTACCTGCTCCACTGACATGGCCCTGGTTGCTGCTGAGTGAGTTGCATCAACGTAGAACCCAGCTCCTGCTATGATGTGGACTCCAGTTTGCTCGGCTAGCCACTTCAGTGTCTGCACATCCCTGCTGAGCCCAGTGGTTGTGTTCTCCACCAGGGCTCCTCCTCCCTTAGCCTTGAAATACAACAGTTCTTCCTTGATGGCTTCTGTCTCTTGATTCAGCTGAAGGTTCTCTTGATGGGAATAAGGATTCTTCTGAATCCAAAATAAATTTTTCAGCATGATAGGTTCCTTGGAGGTAGCTTCATGGCATGGAGGAGGTGGGCAGTAAAAATTGTCAAAGGTCATTGTTAAATGCTCATGGGTCAAGGTGCGGCCCAGTTTGCTTGGTTCTACCAGGCCCAACACAGTTTGCACTTTCCCACTTAAGGAAGACATTCCTGACAGCGTCAGAAGGATTTGCTCTAAAAAGGAAATAGGAAAACCGAATTAGAACATTTAACACAAACATGCAATCTGTCTGTAGAGGGCAGGGTTGTGAATATGACAGTCTGGAGAATCAATGGCACTAGAGATAAGACCTCATTTATCATCTGCCCAAGGGGGAATGCCTGGATTAGATGTCCCCAGTTGTTTCCACCAGGTCTCCTCTGATAGAGCAATTCCTACTTATTTACTGGGGAATTTTTTTTTGATATTCAGTTTACATTTATATTTCACTTTTCTTGTCCCAGTTATAGCTATGCTTCTTGGATACATCAACAAAAACCATTTTCCTCCTTAATTGATAACTTCCATTAAAATGAGTCATCTGTTAATATTAATATTATGTCATCACTTTAAATCCAGATAAACTATACAGTGGCTTCTACTCATGGCGCTACCCATTTGTTTCTGTAGTAGATGGACTACTGTTGACAACCTGCCATGCGTCAGAATCATGACATGAAATCCCTAACCTGCATGGCTTCATTGAGGATGACCCCAAAATAAGTGGGGGAGGGAGAAATGCAAAGTAAGAAGAAACAAACCATTTCACTTTCAAGAGTTTATTGTCTAGTGCACACAGAAAGTAACCCTTCAAAATTCTTAAAAGCAAAACGTCATAATTCTATAATGTCATAATTGTTATAATGAAAGTGACTACAAGGTTATCTGTGATGGTTAGAAGTTAAATGTCAGCTTGACCCAACCTAGAATCACACAGAAAGAGAGTCTCAGGGAGGAACTGTCTACTCTGGCTTAGTTTGTGTTTTGTCTGTAGGGAATTACCTCAGTTACATCCATTGACATAAGAAGGGCCAGCCCATCACGAGTGGCAACATTCATTCCCCAGGCAGGGGAATCCTGGAC
Organism: Dicrostonyx torquatus; assembly: GCA_028555095.1. Lineage (NCBI taxonomy): Eukaryota > Metazoa > Chordata > Mammalia > Rodentia > Cricetidae > Dicrostonyx > Dicrostonyx torquatus. The sequence continues at coordinate 867,437 of JAQHUG010000023.1, read as the reverse complement.
TGTAACAGAGTAGAGAAACTGAGGAGGGCACAAGCAAGCAACAAATGTGTATGTGTTCATTTCTCTCTGCGCTTGACCAGGGGTAATGTGACAACTGTCTCAGCGCCCGCCCCTGTGCCTTCTCTGCAGTGATGGCCTGTCACCTGGAACCAGAGCCAAAGAAAGCCTTTGCTCCCCTAAGCTGCTGCGTGCCAAGGTATTTATCATAGCAACAGACATAAAGCTAGAACGCAACGGAAACAGAAACCAGCTGCTGTCCCTAAAAGGGCAAAGATAACTTTGTCCCCTACATACTTTCCTTACGGACAGCACTTCCGTGTTCCGTGTACATCCCTAGCGGAAGGGACTGCATGAAGAGGAAGATGGCACTGAATTTGGTGACCAGTTACCCCACAGCTGAGGGCAGGAGCTCCATTCAGAGGACCGGCAAGCCTTGCTCACAGGACTGGAAGAAACAGGCTGGGAACTGAGAATAGAATAGCTTTTAAAGCTTTCAGAGTGTTCCCACAACCGACATTCTAAAATTACCCCCCCCTTCCGCCTGCCACCACATCTTTGGAAGCCTTCTCTGTATGTGTGGGGGTAGTACACAAGTTTGAGCCTGTGCATGTGGAGGTCAGAGGTCAAGCCATTTGCCATGTTTATAGAGACAGAGTCTCTCCCTGGCCTGGAGCTCACATAAAAACTAGATAGCAAGCTCCAGTGATCTACCTATGACAAAGCCTGACTACGGTATTACTAAAGCCTACTAACGCACCCGGCTACTTTATGTGGGCTCTGGAGATTGAACTCAGGTCCTCACGTCTACAAAGAATGTACTTTATCCACTGAAGCATCTTCTAGACCCATTCTATGATTATCTGAGAGTCTTGCTTCTCATAAGTAAATCGGAGACTCTACATTGCACAGGAACCAAATCAGATGCGATAGGATACTACACACAAAACATCAGTACAAGAGGCCCACAGTCTGTGGTTAGCAAAGAGTCGAGTTATTTTGCACGTTGACTAGATAACTTCTTTCTGCAGAAGAAAGGATATGGATCTGGATGTGGGGGCAGAGCTGCGTGGGAGTAGTTGGGGGAGGGGAAACCATGATCAGAATATATTTTATGATATGAAAAAAAATGTATTTTCAATAGAAGAAAAAACTTCAAAAATGTAATGGGTACAGTGCAGACTTTGAAAACAAAGATAGAGGTCAGAGGAAAAGGTTTACAAATAATGGGTCAGTTTTTATCCAGGCACTTCAAGGACCTTGAACTCCAACATTTGGGAAAATTTGCTCACAGTCATAAATGACCAATTTATACTTTCCACAGGGAACTTCAGGGCTGTGACCAATGTGACTGATGAGTTTTGTTTGACAGTGTTCTTGTGCAAGCCGTGCTTCCGACACTAGACTGCACACATGGAGGCCATGAGGAACACGTGGTATCTGCTCAGGGATTCACCATTCAATGGCCGGTCCCCACACAGGCAGTGGTTTTCATTGGTGATCTCACTGCTCTGAAGAGAGGGGCATGGAAGGTGGTTTGACTCTAGACTGGAACTTACTGTTCACAGCCTTATTCTTTGCTACTAAAAATAAACAGTACGTAGTTACTCCTTTGGTTGATGAGATCACAGCACCATTAGTACATTCTGTCCTCCATGTGGGTTCATTTTCTGGTTCTTTCCTTCTGGCTGACAACATTACAGATAGTTTGGGAGAGTCACGGGGGGGGGGGCTGGGCAGAAATTAGGATAAATTGATAAAACACTACCGCATCTACTACAAAAGGACCAAACTCCATGCTTAATTGATGTGTCTTTGAAAGAGCAATTTNTCCGTCCTCCATGTGGGTTCATTTTCTGGTTCTTTCCTTCTGGCTGACAACATTACAGATAGTTTGGGAGAGTCACGGGGTGGGGGGGGCTGGGGAGAAATTAGGATAAATTGATAAAAAACTACCGCATCTACTACAAAAGGACCAAACTCCATGCTTAATTGATGTGTCTTTGAAAGAGCAATTTGGTATGCTTCAAGTTTACAAGCTGTGATTTTTTTGTAAAAAAAAAAAAATTATTTAAGAAATGTCATCTGGGAAATGCTCTCAAGCAGAGCTGGCTGATCTTCTGTGATCACACACAATGGAACGCACTCGCAGAGGATAAGGAAAGATTAAGGAACAAAAAGGAGGCAGCAGTACTTTAACCAGGAATGCGGCTTTGAATGGAGCAAGGCACAGACTAGGAATTCGTGGTTCCAGTGTGGCTAAGGAGCCCCTTCTCGCCTATGTTCTGTCTGGAAGTCACCCCCAGCACACAGGCAGAGGGCTCTCCTGGTCTTTCACTATAAGGATGAGCACTCAGCACTCGTAGAAGCGGGAATGGCAGATAAAGGCTGGGGATGGCAGTGCACATCTGTGCAGAGGGGAATGACACATCTGCAGAGGGAATGACCGCCCACACCAAAGGAGGCTTCCAGCATTTTCCAGAGCTTCCCACAGGAAGTTCAGTATCCCACACACCTGCACTGCAAATGGATAGCTGCATCTATAAACACACTTCACAAAAGCCTTGTTCCACATCACCTGTGAGATCTGAATAACGTGTGAAAGGATAGTCTGCAAGTATGGACCAACAGCCTACGAGAGTTCACACTGATCTTCACCTTGACAGGATCTGGAATCATGGAAGGGTCGAGGTCTAGGCATGCGTCTAAAACATTACCTAGATTAGGTTAGCTGAGGTGAGAAGCCCAAGCCCAGATGTGAGCAGTGACATGCCCCAAGCTGGGCTAGCGCATGGGACAGAGGACAGCTAGCTGGACAGCACCATTCATCTTTCTTTCCTTTGTTGGGGATGCAGTCTGGCCCGACACAGCCCAGGTGCTTCTGCCTTAATCAATGGTATCACTCTAACCCCAAGTAAGTCTTTTTTTCCTCAGATTGCTTTCAACATGTCCTTGGTCTGAGCAGCACAACAAGTAACTAATACAGAACTCTTCCAACCTTTCTAAAAATTTGTTTTTTTGTTTTCTGAGGCCAGGTCTCACTGTGTAGCTTACACAAGCCTGAACACATCATGGTCTTCCTCCCTCAGATGCCTATGTCCTAGAAATACAGATGTGAGCCACCATGTCTGTCAACCCGTCTAGTCTCGCTGGGCATTGAATAAAAAGAGAACATTGAGTAAAAAAGAAAATGAAAACAAGAAGAGAATAAGAGAATGGAATATAATTGCCACATCACAGCTGAAACCAGAGACAGTGCATGGAATTTAATTGCTTACAAATATATGCATGCACTAACTAATGACCAAAGATCTGGTGGGAGGAAGAAGTCTGGATATAACTTCGGTTTCCATTCGGTTTCACTGGATTTTTGACCGTTATTTTGATCTGGCCATTGTGATTAAGCATATTCTGTTTACCTAAGTTGAATATCATTTTCAGTTACAGTAATGGCCAATTCATCATTCTAATTGGACTTCGATGCACCGAGGGTATTGGTAAGTCACACACCGGGGTGTGTCTGTGAGGAAGTTTCAGAGCCAATTAGATCATAAGGGTTCTGACCCAGTGAACAGATTAAGGATTCATGAATGACGGCATTTGGGGGAGTTGGCAGAGGTGGGACCGATATGGAAGAAGCAGGTTACTGCCTATATGTTCTTCAAGGCCATAGCTTATCCTGTCCCCTTCCCACAACTCGATCTCTGTGCTTCCTGGCCACAATATCAAGAACAACCTCCTCTGGCATGCTTTTTCCCTCAGCCATGATGGTCAGCACTACCTTGGAGCCAAATCAAGAGTCTAGGGGCTGTGTGGATTGAACTCTCTGAAACTATAAGTCAAAACTAATGCTCTCCTTTCCCCCTTTTGGGTGATTCATGCCTTAGTTTACCACATTGGTGAGAAAAGTCATGGACACTGGTAATCTCACATTTCAGAGGGGAGAGGACACCCAGAAGTCTGGAAACCTTGTACAGACAAGTGGGAACTCCTAAACACACATCCTCTGCACGCTGTAGGCATCATCCCTTGCCCTGTTTCTACACTGGTGTGCTGGCCAAGAGCTGACTGAAGCCACTAGTACTTCAACCGAGATATAATGGTCAAATTGGAAAACTGACTTTTTTACTGAGATGATTTAAAATTTCCTGTCCCGAATTCCCCCACAACAGTGAAAGGTCTAGTGCCTTTTATAAACCCCTTTGCTGCATTTCTCTCATTTTTCTCCATGAATAAACCCTTACTGATGAGATAGAAGCGATGGAACCAAGGCCATGTCCCTGAAGAGACCTGTAGGTACTGCTATAATGCTGAAAGAAAAAAAAAATCAGATGGTCGCTTGGTCTGAAATGACACCAGTTGAGATGGCAAAAAAGCAGAAGAGCAGATGGGACTTTCTAACTGGACTTGCTGGCACTAAAAAAATACCCTGCAAATAAATGGCCCAAATATATCAACACTTCTATTTTTTATGTGTTACATCACAGTACAGCAGTACTCCATAAACACTGCACTTAAAGCTGACATTTGATTTGTGATAAAAATATTTTAACAGCTATATAATATTTTTTAAAGCTTGTTTGAATACTTCCATCATTTAAAGGTTCAAATCTGTGACACAGCCTCTCCCAAACAGCACGGATCTGGCTGTTGTATAATGGCGACCCCAGGAGTCCATCTTGCACACAACCACAGCCTTTCTCTAGTCCATTTAGTGACGGTCGAATAAGGAGAGATCGAGTAGGGTGTGGTGACACGAGCCAGCTATCTCAGCTACTCAGGAGGCTGAGGCAAGAGGATCCTAAGTTCAAGGCCTGTCTGGACTGCAGCGTGAGTTTGAGGCCAGCTTGTTCAGTGAGACTCTGTCTCTAACAATCAATAAAGGTTAGAGAGGTAGCTCAATGGTAGAGCCCTTGCTTAACATGCAGAAGAATGGGGCCTGGGTATCACATCCAGTACAGGAGGCGGGGGGCAGGGAAGGGAAAGAGATGCTATCAGACGCACAAGGATGTGAATGGAAGTCAGTACATTCTTCAGCCTATGAGACACATGAAACAAAGTGGTTCAGGGACAAAAGGACAGCAACTGGACGAAAACGGCTTCACTCATGAGCTCCTCTTTTGGCGACCTTTAGACTTAAAAAGTTGACAGACAATGTAGAAATATTATGAAAGCAGGAACCATATCAGGGTGCATGACTGAGGATGTGGGTTGGGGCCTAATTGACCCTAGGTTCATCAAAATAGGCCACCGGGCCAATTCTTCATGTCACAGTCTGTGCAGACTGTGGTAACTGCCTTGTTTGTGTTAGCTCGCTGCTTAGTCAAACAACTAAAGCCATCCTCTCATTATGAAGAAGACAAAACGAAAAGGGGAAAAGTGGGGCAGGGAGGGCAATAGAAGAGGAGAGGAGGAAGGGGGAGGAAAGTGCTGTCTTTACTTAATTCAAACTAAAGCGTAATGGGCACCAGTGACATCCTAGAGTCTGGGGAGATGGAATGGTCCCTACCGCCTAGCAGTCTCAACTTAAGCCCTTCCTTCAGAAGCAGGCCCCACCATGGATGCTGGGAAATGCTTTGATTTCAATACTAACCAGAGTCCTGAAAGCAAAACATGCACCAGTCACAAGACAGGCCAGTCACACCTTTCTTTATATCACGGGGCATATTTCACACTGGGAGCTGCACACAGAAGGCCAGAAGGCCCTTGCTCTTGTTCCCTAGTGTGTATGCATACGTGCGTGCACGCATGTGCGTGCACACACACACACACACACACACACAAAGGAAAGATAAAAAAAATCTGTGCATTAAATTTAGCCCTCAGATTTTTATATATAGAGATGCCTTCTGCAGCAATAGGTTGTTGCCCAGAAGTTGAAATAAGCTGAACAAATATTAAAGCCGGTTCTGACCTGTATTCAGTCAATAGAGAACTAAAGTGTTTACATTTAATTCCTGGAAACCACAAATTAGTATCTGAAATGTGTTAATCTTTCTCTCTCTTTCTCTCTCTCTTCCTTTCTTTTTTTGCTCTCCTTTCTTTTGTTTTCCAAGGCAGAATCCTAGTACCCCAGGCTTGCCTGAAACTCATTATGAAGCCTGGGCTGCTCTTGAACTCATGGGTATCTTCCTGTCTCAGAGTCCTGAGTGCTATGCTAGGATTACAGAAATTAACGATAACACCCAGCATCTTCACACAGTTTTACTTAGAAATCTATTCTGGAAGGGCACAAATGAAGCTGGAAGAACAGCAGGTTTCAGAGCCCGCCGTTCTCGGCTGTTCCACTAAATAATGGTACCACTGAGGTGAGCGGCGTAACCAAACTGAGTCTGTTTTCCTAACTATGAAATGAAGGGTTGGAAAGATGAATTCCCAATGCAGTTCAAGTTTCAAAGTTTATTCATTAAGGGGAATACCTTCAAATATATGTATTCACACACACACACACACACACACACAGTGCAGGAAGATGGGTTTCAGGTTCAGGCCCTTCAACATTTAAGAGAACACCAGGAGAACGGGTCCCGGCTCGGATGTTTCTTCTCTGAGGAAAACTTAACAGCTTCTGATGAGCTATTTTCCTCACTTGAAAAGTCCAACATTCCCCTGAACTACCAGAAAGATCAAAAGGGAAAGACAAGGAAGAGAATACCCTAAAGCACTATCCAAATTATAAAGCACCGTCTAAATGTTTGGAATTATTACAAACTTTGAATTATTTCCTAAATATTTGCTTAGTATCCACAGCCAAATGGACCTGAACTTGTTCTTTTTAAAAACTAACAATAGGGGATTGAAGTTTATGAGTCAAAGCAAGGCTCTAATTTGGTTATAAATGAATTCCTGCACTTGAGACCCGGGATTGTTAAAAGTAGATTGACTATTGCGATTGACATCAGAGCTCATTAGGTTTTGGGAAATGCCCACCAAAGCGACTAAAGCCGCAGGAGGTCCTCATTAGCCACGGGGAACTGCGACTAGAAATGCCGCTTAAAATGAATGTACGTAACACAGTGTGTTAGTCTTCACAGATGGCCTTCAGTGAGCATGCCTCCTCTCCTGACGTCACCACTCCTGTGTGGTCCCCAGGCCCCTTGAACCCAAGCTCAGCTGCCACCCACTGTAGCCAAAACAATGTGGCGAAGTGATGGACCAATGGGATGGCAATCTGAGACAAAATCTTCCGAAGCAGCCTCTCCCTTTGGGCTTTGGGGAACCGAGCTACAGTGTAAGGAGTCTATGCTTGCATTGAAGGAGGGGTCCTGAGAGTATGTGGAAAGAGGAGGCTCCCAGTCATTCAGTCCCTGTGAACTCAGTCCTGTGGAGGGACCAGGAAGTTGCATGACCACCTTCAATGTTTTTATCCACAGAGGTCCCAATGACTGCAAGCTCAGCACCACGTGACTCGGTAGGGCACGGTACACCTAGAGAGTTGTGGGAGATTATAAAGTGGCTATTGGTTTAAGGTATCACTGTGGACTGAACCTTGCCGGTTGATAAGATGGAATGCTCCTCACTAGTGGTGGCGGTACGATATGGTAGCTTTGGAAAAGCTGTGGGATCATGGAAGCAGAGGCCTCTGCAGTGAGACCAGTTGATTCCGAGCTTCTTTGCCCGTTACCATGTAGAGACAGAACAAGATGACGGGCCTTTCATGATCCACAAAGAAGATAAAGGTCTGCAAGGACTGTTTTATAATTTAGGCTTCTATTACTATGAAGTCGCATGTGAGACTGCATGTCTGTCGTATAATACAGAACGTCTGTGATACCACATGGATGCAGACAGGCAGTATGTCATTCTGCAAGAGATATCACATGTGGAGGGCAATGCTGAATAAGTAAATTTTAAAAAGGTTCAATCAAGCTACATATCCAGAATTCTAGCTCTGGGAGACTGAGGACAACCTGGGTTACACAGCAAAAACTTGCTGCAAAAAAACAAAGCAAATCAATGAAAGAGTTGAAAAAATATTTCAAATCGGAAGAATAAAAATGTTATTCAAATTAAGTCATTATAAATTTTTCCTACTAATAAAGAAGATTAGTTGAATGTTGGATGTGATAAAGGGTTGGGGTATCTTTTCTGTTAAGTATTTGTGATATTCAATTCTTACGCCATCCCATTGATGGAAAAGGATAGCTGCGTACAGTTTCGCTTGTGTCACATCAGTTTTAAATACTGAAAAATGACACATTAAAAATAAAAATGGGGGATGGCAAACATTTCAGCAATTAAGAACACTTTTTATTCTTGCAGAGAACCTGGGTTTAGTTCTTAGCACCTATATGATGGCTCATGAACATCTGTAACTCTACTTCCAGGAGATTTGGTGCCCTCTTCTGACCTTCTTGGGCTCCAGGTACATGTGTGGCACACATACATCCATGCAGGCAAAACACCCATATACATAAAATATTTTTAAAATTAAAAAAACATAAAATACAGACATCAATGCAGGGCCATATAACAGTTTGATAGAGATGTCTATTGTATACTATCTAAATCAGGCTAGTATCTAAACCAGTAACATTTTCTAATTTCTTTATGGTTTCAAGCTTTTGAAACACGCATTAGATTCTGCTCTCTCAATCACACTGCTCTGCAATGGCACCCACAGCTTCTGGATCTCATCTCACTCTGGCCTAGACTTCAATACCAGTGTGTTTCCCATCTCTCTCCTCCCCTCTAGACTCCCCAGTCTATGGTGACCACCCTTCTAATCTCAATTTCCACGAGATCAATTCTTTTATATCCACACATAAGTGAGATCTAGAGGTGTTCGCCTCTGCTCTTGGCTTTAACATAATGATTCCACCTCTGTTGACACAAAGAACAGGGATTGGCTCTTTTCAATGCCTGGCTAGTACTCTGATTCTTCTGGGTTTGGGTGTCCGAGTTTCACTGAATGTCCACATATGACTTTCCTTCACCCATTGATCACTTAGGCTGTTTCTATATCTCATTTATTGCAAACAGTGCTGTTATAAACAAGGGGTCCTGAGGTGTCTCTGACATCTTGATTTCACATCCATTGACTATGTGCTCAGTGATAAGATGAATGCTCATTCTAGTCTTGAGTTTACTTTTGGGTTTTCCATCATGGTTGACTAATTTCTATTTCACCAACAGTAAACAAGAGTTCCCTTTCCCCTTATCCTTGTCGGCTCTTGTTCTGTCTTTTTGATAATAGGTATTCTCATTGGAGAGAGGTAGTACTTTGTTATAATTCACTTGCATTTCCCTGATGATTAGTAATTAGGGGACATTTTTCATGTATCTATTAGCAACCTGCACATCACGTTCTGAGAAACACCGGTTGAGCTCTAGCACTCACTTTCAATCAAATCCTTTACATGTTCAGATCCTTATACATTCTGGGTATCAACCCCTATCAGACACACAGTTTTCAAACACCTTCTCCTTTTTGGAAAACTTTCTCTTCCCTATGCTGATAAGTTTCCTTTGCTATGAAAATGATGTCCTCCTACTCGTAAATGTTTGCGCTTTTTCTGTGCTTTGGGAATGTAATAAAAAAAGAGTGCCCTCCCATTTCAGTATCCCGAGGAATTTCCCTGCATTTCCTAATTCCAGGCCTTACGTTTCCAGGTGCTGTTTGAATGAGGGGGAGAAGAAGCCACTCTGACTCCTCTACATTTGGGTATCTGGTTCTCACTGCACCGGTCACAGAAGAATTTCCTTTCCCCAGTATACACTCTCACAGCCTTGAGGAAGGGCAGCTGGCTGTGGACGCCTGGGCTTCCAGGCAGGCTCTCACAGTGCTCTGTTTGTCTGCTGTATGCGAGTTCATGCCACTGGAATTACTGTGGTTTTGTACTGTATGAAACCAAGCAGTGTAATGCCTCCTTCTTTGCTCTTTTGGTTCAGGGCTGTTTTGGTAATCGGTCTTTTTGTAGAGATGCCCTTTTTAAGGCCCATGTAGAAAGCATATCTATTTTGAAAGGGGTTGCACTGAGTGCACGATTTTGAATAGTATGAACATATAAAAATATTGTTATAGTTTTTAAGAGACATGCTATATTAAAAACAACTTTCAAAGAGGGGTGCAACACAATGATGACCCCCCTCTACATTTCAAACAGCTGTCCAAATGTTCCATGGACAGAGGAGTAGGGCATTTATTTGGGATTGTCGCCACCAGATAAGACTCCAAAACATGACAGGAGAAAAGGCTATGCCATTTCAGTTTGGTGTGAACATTTCTAAGGAATAAAGATACAGATCACTGAGAAGGCTCAGCAAGGAAAGCCACTTGCTGCCAAGCCCCATGACCTCCAGCTGATCCCTGGGGCTCATGACGTAGGAGATAGCAGATTTCAAAACGTTGTCCTCTGAATTCCACTTGTGCACTATGGTGCATGTACGTACACACAAATAAACAAAACGTACTATTTAACATACGAAGTTGTTTAAAAGTCTGTCATTGTAAGATCCTAACTTACATCAGCAGCAGCAGCACTATCAAATGACTGCCAGTGGTTTCCATGGGTAGAACCTTGCTTCATTCATCAGGGAAAAGCTGTATATTGGAAATGGTAACAGTCCTTACGAGTTGGCAGAAGAGCTGAAGCTGCAGGGTTCCTACAGAAAAATCCCCTTGGGTGACAGTCACAACAAATCTGCCATTTCATTGAGTAGTTTATGATGATAAACACCACCACAATGAAGGGAGAAACAATGATTTCATTTTGTCGTTATCTAGAACAGCACCAAGTTCTTGGGAGCAGAGGAGATGGTGTAGGGGTTAAGTGCACTGGTGATTTTTGCAGAAGGCCCTGCCCAGTTTCCAGGTCCAGCCTATGGAGACTCACAACTGCGTGTAACTTCTAAGCCTCTTCTTGCCTCCCTAGGCACTGCGTGAACATAAGATACATATTCAGGCACACATACACATGAAATAAATGTATTTTTTTAAGCAACAAAAATACCTTAGAAGAGAATGGTGATATATGCTATGGAGCTTTATAACATTTTCAAGCAATATTTTTTCGTGTGTGTGTGTTTGGTGTGGTAAGTGCATGGGTATGCATATGTGTAGGCACAAGTGTGTGAGTGCACACTCGTGTAATGTATGTGCATGTACCTGTGGAGGCTCAAGGTTAATGCCAATAGTCATTCTCTATTCCTCTTCTACCTTATTTACTAAGACAAGGTCTCTCAGTCAGACCCAGAACTCAAAGATATAGCTAGTCTCACTAACTAACTTGTTCCATCTTGTTCTCTGAGACCAGAATTAAAAAGGGGGCCACCATGCCTACCCAGCATTTACACAAGGCTTAGGGATCTGAACTCTGAGCCTCATGCTTCGACAGCCAGCAATGTAATCACTGAGACATCACTTCATTCCACATTTTCAGAGAATATATAATCACTTAGAAAGATTATCATACTATAATACGAAAAGGCAAAACAAACTGTACTAAGTATGATAAATGTATGCCCAGTGTATACATCTGCATGAGAACTTAAAACTAGACATACTGAAATACTGTGTTGATTGTAGGTTGGTAGAATAAACAAAGATAGTTCATATTTTTCTCAAAACAACAATATTTTCCATAACATTTTATGTTTATCTTTTATATTTATAAGCAGTAAAAGAAAATAAAATGGGAAAAGATCAACACCTATACTAAAGTCGCATGTAAAAATCCAACAGTTTGAACCACTAATGTAAACCAAAGGCCGACAGTGACAAATGGTCCCAAGAGCCATTCTTGCCTGATGTTCTGTATTGTCTCTTATGCAATATTTCACACCAAATCCCCACCTTCCCAGTGGCTGTGGGTCAGTCTGATTAAACTCAAGTGGTTTCATTGTGTATTCAGTGGACTGACCTTGGAATCAGCTTGGAATGAAAGCTGAGACTCAGGGTGGAAATTCTGGAGCCTGATCACAAATTTGGAAAATATCCAAGGCTGTGAGAATTCTTTCTTTTTCTTCTAAAGGACAGATGATAAAAAAGTTTTAAATTGTTTATCATACACTTTAATCAATTTTTGTCTCTAATACAGACCACCATCACTTTTCTGAATCTATTTTTAAATTTTCATAATATTTTTTCTTATATCACAATCAACTCAGTCAGGAGCCAGGATTCTACTTGAATACACTCCTGTGTGGGCCTAACAGTAGAAATGGGGTGGTCAAGGAGACATTTTTAAACAAAATTATTAGAAAAGATCAAGTGTAAATGAAAAAGAGAAATCTCAAGTCAAGACAAGGACCACAGAAAGGATCTTGGCTAATGATGGGGAATGCTTGGTAGATCAGTAGAAAAGCAAACAAGATGATAAAGGGACAGTTGTTGGAGAATTGATAAAGATACATTTATCATCTATTATGTGCTATTACAGACAGAGAAGGGCAGATTTGATGAAATGCAAGAGGGGCTTCCACCCTCACGCAGATGCCAAGAGACAACAGTAGTGACTCTTCTCCATTTTCTATGCCATGTTTACCGAGTTCCTTCCAAGAGTCAAGTACCCTTACCATCCCATTACTTCTCTTATCTTTAATTAACTATTGCTAATGCTTCTGGGTTGGTGTGATAAGAGAAAATTGAGGCCAAAAAATTTAAGAAATTTGCTGAAGGGCTGGCCAGATGAATTAAGGCCTATTTTGAAGCATGGCGGTATTAATTCTGAAGAACAGTTCACAGAAAGTTTCCTTATAGTTACCAGAGGTTAGCCTATGATAAACACCATAATCAGCCTTACCAAATGATCACTCTGAGTCAAATGCAGCCCTTGATACTTACGTGGACATCAAATTTAGTCCCTAAACAGTTTACATGTCTACATTCCCTCTGATACTGCATCTGTGAATGCAGAGGTAACTGGTTTTAATTCACCGTTTCCTCCTAATCTTGCTGTAGGAAATCTGTCTCAGTGGGAGCCATCACCATGTCACATTAGGCATGGACTAAGGTGAGAGCTTTTAATGGCTTTCCCATCTTTGCAGCCCATCTCGTCAAGCTTTCTGGAACACAAGCACATACCATTCTCTGCCTGAGTCCTGCTAACTTTAAAAACAAGTCTCTTAAAATAGACTTTCTTTACTGCGTGTGTGTGTGTGTGTGTGCATGTGTGCATGCGTGTATGTGCATGGGTGTGTATGTGTGTGTGTGTGCAGTTGTTTACAGAAGTCAGAAAAGGACAGCAGATCCCCTAGACTAGAGTTAGAGACAGCTGTGTTGCTTAATATGGGTGCTGGGAGTTAAACTCTGGTCCTGTAAAAGAATAGCAAGTGCTCTTAGCCACTGATCCATCTCTCCAGCCCCCCCCCCCAAATCCTAACCTAGAGTTTGATAGTTTCCCCACCTGCAGCTCATATCTATGCTTTGGTCACCAACCCTAAACTCCTTATGCTACCTGCTTGTCTCTGGACTTCACAAATTCTCACCGGTTCAATGTTTTGAGTGGTTGTCTCCGTCTCTCAAATCAGTTTGTAAACTCAGCCCATTTATATCCCTCACCCTTCCTGATTAGCCTGCCTGACCTTTACAACAGGGGTTGGGCGTCGTTTCTAATCAAAGCTTCTCTTGCTATTCCTTCACATTGTTCACGCAATCTGGGTAGTGTGCTGGTTGTAGGCACTAGGATAGCATCTTGACGATGTACTTCTGTTTTATTTCTCTACTGTACTTTGATCTCTGCATGAATGTCTACATCTTATCTGTCCTCAGCTCTCTTCAGTGCCTGCACACAGGAGCAATTAGTATCGAGATGCTTTTGCTATAACCAAGCCGTAGTCTAGAAATAGGTTCCATTAAGGAAATATAAGGAAAAAAGGAAATTTTATTAAAGCCCAAATAAGAAAATTAAAAATAGGTGTAGACTTAGGATCAGAAAAAAGGTGTTGTAAGCTGACTGTGGTGGCTTTTTTTTTTTTTAAAAAAAAGATTTATTTATTTATTATGTATACAACATTCTTTCCATGTATGTTTGCAGGCCAGAAGAGGGCACCAGATCTCATTACAGATGGTTGTGAGCCACCATGTGGTTGCTGGGAATTGAACTCAGGACCTTTGGAAGAGCAGTCAGTGCTCTTAACCTCTGAGCCATCTCTCCAGCCCCTATGGTGGCTTTTAATCCTAACACTTAGGTGAGGCAAGGGGACTGTCTGGAGTTTGAGACCAGCTTTGGCAACATAATCAGCTCCAGGTCAGCCTGAGCTATACTGCACCAAAGACCCTACCTCAGAATAAACAAGACAAAATAAAGCAAAAGCACCAACATAAATATATAGTCCTCAGATGTTAAAAGCTGTTAATAAAACATCACACTTGTTTCCTAGAATGAGTATTTAATATAACTCGAACAATAGAGAAATCTCACGTAATAGATTCTCTTTGTTGAGAATTACATTATTTCCCTGAACCGTAATGTCAAAAATTATTTAAAGGCATGAAAAATGTTTTCCATCAGTTTCTGGGTGACAGATTTTAAAACCAGGTTTGTTTCTTCAATTTGTCTGTATCTTCACAGTCCAGGCTCTTGGAAGACAGTGAACACAAATTTCTAGCTTATTCTTCTGCGCCCCACACAATACTATATAGGGATACATGACTTTTGTACACTTAAAAATAACAGTAAGTGACCTCATCCTGATTCCCAGCTAAGTTAGTGGAAGCCAACTGTAAACCAGAAAAGCACAAACACCAAGCAAAGTCACAGCAGTGGGGCCTGGCCACCGTGACGATTTTACCGAGAGAAAAATGAAGCAGTGACTCAGGCTTGTGTTTCTTGTGTGGATGTGGACGGGGGTGGGCATGTGCACATGTGCGTTTGGAGGCAGAGGCTGATGCTGCTGGTCTTCCTCCGTCATGCTTACCTTTGTCTTTGAGACTGGGTCTCTCACTGAAGCTGAGGCTCACTGATTAGGCAAGACTGGCTGGCAAGTATGCCTTGGGGATCTGTCTGTCCCCACATCTCCAATACTGTGACTACATGTCTATGCTCCTGCCTGACTTTTTTATGTGGGTGCTTGGGTGTGAACTTGGGACCTCATGTTTACATGGCAAGCACTTTACTGACTGAGCCATCTCCCAAAGGCTCCTCAATTCATGTTTTTCAGCGTATTGAGCCTAGACCATCCACAGTGGTATCTTTTTAAGGGCAGTTTAATTTTTAAAGTCTTTCGTGAAGCACAACTTCAATTGCACAACTGTGTATTCCAAGATACTCCCTACAAATTCTTCCCACATCCTTTAATTTGAAGTTGAGATTAAAAAGGCTTGAGATTTGCTACTCTGCTTAGCTAATTTAGAGTTTAATAAGCAACCAGTGATAGCTACATGGCTTTAGACAGTCAGGCTGAGTTTGTTTGGTGTAAAAAGGAAAAAAATACAAAAACAAATGAAACAAAAACAACAACTGGGTAGTTATACAGAAAAAGATCCACGAGACAGACAGAGCAGGGCACATTAGAGATGGTGCCAGCCTCCTTCTAGCCCTTGTCCTCTTGATCTGGTAGCCAACTCCTAACTGGACAATTGTGTGACAACCAACATAGCATGTTTGAAGAAGGGGAGAAACTAGTCTTACTAGTAACTACGAGAGTCAATTTCTGCTCTCAGAGATGTAGATGCCAATGCTGAGCTATTACTGTGATTGACAGCTGCTAACAGGCACTCAATAACCAAAGAACTAATATTAAATCTTGTGTTTTCCATCCTTCAGTTCCGTTGCAATGGAATGCATTTTAGGCATATGCTCTCTTTAGTATTGTGCTGTCATGTAGACTTGTCACCAGTCATTGCTAGTCCTAAGACAGGAAACTGTGCTATAATTTATATCAGATACCTTGACATCGAAGTTTAGAAGATATAGGAAGACAACATGAGGAAGCCAAGATTTCCAGGGCCACACAGTTTTTATCTGAATATATTTCAACTCAATGTAGTTCTTTGCCAAGGATCTGTCGCATTCAGTGGATGATATTAAGGAAAATGAAGATAAAAAGGTGACAAACTAGGAAGCCACAGAACCCATGACACAATGCTAGCACATGGTGAACACCAATGAGAGGTCAGTTGGGTTTCTATATTGACAAGATATTCATGAGATCATGGATAATGGTGACACCAGGAAAGAGGCACAAGGCAGACATACTGTTGGGCATGCCTTGGTAACAATCACCAAATGAAGGACACCAAGAAGGCTTCCTGGAGTAGGAGAAGGAACCTGGCATGGGCAACAAAAGGCATAGTTGGACTTGCAAGCACCCTCGAAGGCCTCATGCATGGACTGCATGACTAGTTCATTATGAAACACAATGACACATGGGCATGGCCCAAAGATGAGCCCTGTATTAGAGTGATAACTAAATGGGCAGTGCAGGGCATGGACCGAACACTGGAGAGAGGAAGGCAAGAGTGACGAGTTAGGACAAGAAGTGAAAGGCTCTGTCTTTGTACCTCAGGGACATTTCAGGGTACATGCCAACTTGGGCATGCACCCTCTTCTTTTTCCTGTAATATGGAAAAGTGTTAAAAAAGATTACCATAGCTGGGCGGTGGTGGCGCACACCTTTAATCCCAGCACTCGGGAGGCAGAGGCAGGCAGATCTTTGTGAGTTCGAGACCAGTCTGCTCTACAAGAGCTAGTTCCAGTGTAGGCTCCAAAGCCACAGAGAAACCCTGTCTCCAAAAACCAAAAAAAAAAAAAATTATCATATGAGAACAAACTGCTAAGTCTTGAAAGCTGACTCAAACCAACATTGCTTGAATACTGAGCTGATCTCTGAAACATGACACTTAGTGATGACAAAAGTTAAATCACTTAGAAAGACCAGAGAGACCCAAGCAATTCAACTCCGAACTCCAGGTTTTAAGCCAGTTATTAATATTGCATTGTACAAATAAATGTATTTTTCATAAAACCCTGTATTATAGCCCAGCTCTATAGAGCTAGTTTCATTACCTTCAAGAGATCACTATTTATTTATAATAATAATTTCAGATGCTTCCCTGGAGACCTTAAGACACTCGGCACACTTTAATTAAGTCTCCTAATGTCCAGGACAAGCAGGCAAGGGATGGAGGTGAGTCATCGAGAAGGACCCAGCAGTGGAAGACTTGACCACAGGATGTGCTCTGAGATGAAATCCACTTATTATTGCTCCCATTTCAGCAATGAGGAAATGGAGCTCTTGTCCAGACAAGGGTGAGGAGCTACAGTCCATTTTCACTGAAGGCAGAACACACCGCTGTGGCCTCTGGAAGCACCCCCTGGGAGACCTTCAAAAATAGTATCACACCCATGACCTCTGAGGTTTGTCTTTTCAGAGTCGACCAACATTTATTTAAAAAAAAAAGACCTAAAATGTGTGCCAAAGAAAATATACAGCATTTTGCTCTTGGAAAAAAAAATGGAGGACGTGAACCCCAACATGTTGTGGAACATGACATGTAACTGCTTATGGGAAGGGTCTTAAATACCCCTTTCCCCTATAGCAAAATATCAAACGGAAAAGAATAGACAGGAGTGGAGATTCATTTTGCCTCCTGATTTCAGAGAACTCCCTCCATGGCTTCTTGGTCCTGTGTGCTTGGTTAGATAATCGAGGTGGCAGAAGTATGTGGTGGAGAGTGGCTCTTCACCATACTGCATTGATGGTGGGGGAACTGGAGGAGGCAGAGCAAACTGTAACTTCAAGTTATTTCTCGCTCAAGTTTCACTTCCGACATTTTGCCACCACCCTTTAGTGCCATTACATTATGACTCCTACAAGGAATTAATCCGCTCACAGTGTCAAGGCGTTTAAGATGTACTGTCTCCAGGAAGGCCCGCACAGACACCCCCTGTAGTGTGTTCTACCAATCACCTATGCAATACTTCATCCAGTCAAGTTTTCAACCAAGACTAACCAGCACAAGCAACTTGTGTGACTTCCCTGTCTAGAGTAGTTCTTATCCTCCCTAGAGCTCTTGTTATCTTCAGCTCCAGAGAGATGAGTGGGTACTCTCTAGTCGTTAGGGGCTATGTTAGGAGTAGGATTGATTATGTTGTTGATACAGTGCCGATTATAGGACTAGATATTGAAAAGCCTATGGCATGGTTTGGTTGTGTCTTAAATGTACACTCCTAGGATTGGGAGCCTGGTCCTTATTATGGCAATGTAAGGAGTGGTATGGCTTTTAAGAGATGGAATCTAGTAAAAAGAATTGGCTTATTTGGATTCTGCCCTTGGAGCCAAGTGAGGAGTTCTCTTGGGATCCAGGTTAATCTGTATATGATGGTTATGTCACCAAGTAAGTCTGGCCCCTTCCTAGTCTCGCTGGCTTTCTCTCTGACTACGGTTCTTTCCCTGTTACAATGATGTCATGTCACCCATAATGATGTGACCGTCATGGACATTCATGCCCAAACTAATCAGAAGCTGCTGTCATGTTCCTGAACCTCCAAAACTACAAGCTATGTAGATTTATTTCCTTTACAGAACACCCAGTTTCACTTGTTTTGTTATAGTAACAGGAAATGGATTATTGCAGAGCAAATTTATATGCACTGTCATATACAATCTTGTATAAATCAACTCGATTTCTCATAAAGAAACCTAAGAACCCCAACTGCTTCATCAGACTGAGAGCATTCACTCAATCCAACTCCCCCTAATGTCCCAGGAGAAAATTGTGGCTTCCAGGGAAATAAGGACCTCAGTCAAAAAGAAGACAAACATTATTGTTTTGTGACAATATTTTTTTTTCACCATCAGGGTCTTAAAAAACAAACAGAGATACAAGCAATGTAACTTTATGGCAACATTTTGACATCAAATGGATGCAGCATCCTAAAGAGTGACTGAGTTATCCCAACAATGAGAATGCAAACCCCAAAACCTGGCTGGTTTTTGTGGAACCACGGGATTAAGGAAGACCTGCTTTAAGAAGGATGCTACTAACTGTACAGTAAATAAATTAGGTGGCAGAATCTGCTTATCCTAAGAGAACATGGCACCTGATACAGGAATGGATTTGGAGGAAAGACAAGAATTTGATGTACTACAAGTGTTTGTCTTATCAAGAAAGTGAGAAAGAAAGGAAGTGGAATTGGGTAGGTGGGAAGGATCTGGAAGAAGCTGAGGGAGGAGAAACCAGAGTTTGGGTTTTCTAGGGATTACAGATGGCCCAGCAGAAGGGACCCTGATCCTAAAGAAAACCCAGCACCTGAGCCTGGTGGCTCACAACCACCTGTACCTTCACTCCAGCTCAGGGGATCCAACACCCCCTTCTGGTCTCTCTGCATATGCGCATGTGCACACACACACATACACACACACACATACACACACACACCCATACACACCTGTAAATAAAAGATTTATTGAGCAAGCTATTTTATCTTGTGCATTTCTATTACTGCCTCCTAAGACCCTGTAAAGCATATATCTTTATTTATTAATATTTATTAATTTATTAATATTATTATTATTTATCAATATTACTGGACATAATTATTTAGCTTCATTTTTAAACAATTGTTAAGCAGAAAGTTCCTTTAATTATAGATTAAATTCAGTTTATCAAAATTGCCAAAATACCCAAGGAGTATAATTTTAATATCTTTTTTGAGATTTGATTTATGCCTGTTACTTTAAGAATTTTACTCAGTTTCTTGAATAGAAAAGTCATTTTAAGTCAAATCACAAATCTACTGCCAAAACATGTCAGATACTGAAATGCCATCCAAGAAAGTATGGTTTTGAATTTAGATCAATGATTTTAAAGCAACTAAAATACTGGATATTTTTATTAAATATTTAAAAAGTAGTGTTTACAATGAAGATGTTTAAGTTTCAATTAATGTTAAACGTTATGTGCTCAAGAGCTTTTAAAGGAACTATGAGGGTCATTCAGTTCCATGTTTTTGTTTTACAGATGTGAAAACCGAATCCTCTCTCTTTCAAAGGTCCAGGAATCTAAACCAGAACTGAGTCTCTTAACTTCTCAACCTCATGATTGCTTTATTAAGTCATATGACTATCACAACGAGTTCCCATGGTCTTCTTTAATATGGAAGTGCTACTCCAAAGAACATACAATTTATTATTTTAGAAACACTGTTACAACAATCTATTCCCAGCTGCACTGTTGTTGGGGCAACACAAAGTGGCCACTGAATTGCAGTGTATCCCTTTTCGTAATTATAAAAACAAGGACTTTAGTAATTTAGATTCACCTACTTAATTTGGTTGTTGCAAGAAGCAATAATAAAAATAACCCTAAATCATACAGCATAGCTAAATGCAAACTAAATGCTTAATAACAAAAACCCATCTCAACTATATTTAAACCAAGAAGCAATAACCACTTGGAGTCATAATTAGGAATGAGCAGAGAGGAGCAACTCCGTGTCCCTGTAACACCCGAGCGAGCTAACACGGCTGCATATCTAAGAGGCTCTGTGGCTCCTAAATGTTCTTACTTTTCCATAATCCAGTTTTGTGTTTACCTAAGCCACGTAGCAATTGTGGATTGAGACCGAATTTAGAAGTCAGTGACTCCTCATAGGAGCCACAGTTCCTGAGCGGGAGGCAGTGTTGTCGCTGATACACCCTGAAGAAGCCACCTGCGTTTCTCCTGTAACAGAGCAGAGGCGCTGCCAAGCATCATTTGCTAATAGTAAAATATGACTTCCCAGGTGACGTGCGAGGTTGTCTATCTAGCCTGAGCTGACCTTTAAAAAAAAAACAAACAAACAAAAATTTACCAACTGGATTGTCTTGGATAAGAAATTGATTCTGCAAACAGAAGGAGTAGGAAGTATCAATAATTATATTATAAAAGTGTTGTAAATGCAAATTTTGAGCAAAGGTGAGTATACTAGGTATTGAAAATAGGGCTGGGGGTCATCTTTGGGGATGAGATTTTCTTTTAAAAGCAACTTTTTTAGAAACTCCTTTTTTCCTTTGTTTTTTATCTTTTTCAAACATGGATCATTTTGGGGTTAAGGGTATTCTACCTGGTATGCCTGAGATCCTGGGTTCAATCCATAGAACGTAAAAATAAGAAAATAAGTATTAGCAAACATGGATTTCTTTTGATTTCACAGACATATCAATATATGCACGTATGCAATTTTTATGTGAGACATAACTTGCTTCAGTCTCTTCTACTTGGCAAAGTATGACATTTGTAAAAGAAATGAAACAAGAGAGTTGGGAACGTGAGTTGGTGGTAGTGACAGCATGGGAACTGGAGCCAGTACTTTAGATTGGATTCTTGATCCCAGTTCTTGGAGATGCTCTCGGGGAGGAGGGGGGCACTCCATGCAGTTAGTACTAAAAGGCAGGGTTGAAATTGGCTTCAAACCATTTTTAAGCTTACACTCAACATGCATTCTTTCTTAAAGCCTACAGTTTTCCTTTCTGAAGTGCATGTCTCCATCTCAAATTTAAACAAGCATTGCTCTCAGTGTTTAATTACAATTTAATGGAAATAGTACTTGCATTCCAATTAGCTTTTAGTTTTCACATCACGAATATGCATCCAAGTTATTGTGTCATTATAATCTCATGTTATAATGGCTTCATAATGCAAGTCCCTGCAGGGTTGAATTAGTAGTTTCCTATGGTAATCGCCCATCACTATAATATCATAATCACATAAGCACAGTCCCCTCATGCTCCACTGCAATCATTCTGACATTGTAAGAGCATTTTAATAGTATTAGCATAGATTCTCCAGAGAAATCATCTCATTGTCACTGCATTGCCACACAAGATTAATTGTGATGGAGCCAAGTCATTGTGGTATAAGAGCTTGCAAAGGAAAGCGTGACGCTCAGCATTATGGAGTTCACCTCCTCCAAAGGTCAGGGCTTTCTGCAATAGGTCATCAGACAAACCTTGACTGAATATTTGTCCTTTCCTGAGATGTTAGGGTTGGGGTTTGTTCGTGAGGATTCAAACGATCGTGATGAACTGGGTCAGCGCCTTCCTGGCAGACAAAGTGAAAATAGACATGGTTCCTATCTGACTGGGTTCGTGTTGAATGCTTTCATGAAAATGAATGTACTCTGAAGAGATTGGCAATTTCTAGAGGCTGGGTACTACAGAAGAACTGATCGTTGTTTCCAGTGTTGAGGATGGAGCCCAAGGCCGTCTGCATGCTAGGCAACTGCTCCACCACTAAGCTACATCCCCAACTAGAAGGAATATCTAATAACTAGGAAAGGAGTTGAATAGAGCAAGCATAACCATTTTGGCAGAAATGAAATGCGTGTAATAAGCATCAGGATGGTTTCTTTGTATTCACTAATTCTGGGAAGAGAAGAGAACTCTAGCAGAATACATGGCCCCAGTAGCACCTAAGCACAGACTAGAAGCAGAGCTGTGGGTTGAAGACTCACTCACGGTGGGGCATAATCCCTCATTTAAAAATGAGCTTACAACCTTTACACGTAGGGGCCTTGTGGGAGGTGACCAATCATGACCATCCTGAGAGGGGACTAATGCTGGCAGATCTTATGGGACGAGTTACATTTCCCAGAAGTAGGTTAGTTTCTATGAAAGTGGGTTATTTAAAAAAGGTGAGCAGGGGCTGGAGAGACGGCCCAATGGTGAAAAGCATTTATTATTCTTAGAAAGGGCCCAGGTTTGGTTCTCAGCACCCACATGGAAGCTCACAAGTGACAATAACTCCTACTGCAAGAGTATCTAATGCCCTCTTCCGACCTCCACAGGCTTCTGCACACATGTGGTGCACATACAAATGCTCCCAGCCACACATGTACATATTAAGTCAAACAATCAATCAATAAACAAATCGAGCAAGCTAACCTTCCCCCAACTCTTCACTTTTATATTACACACACACACACACACACACACACACACACACACCTCATAACCCTCTCCAGATTCTGCATCCATGCTGTTTGGGCTTTCTAGTCACCAGTGTCACAAGCCAAGCAAACTTTTTTTTTTTTTTTTTTTATCTTTATGCTTCTTTAGTATTTTCCACACAGAGAATGGAGCTGCATTGTGGATTGATTGCTAGATGAAGAAAGAGCACAGCTTTCCTCATGCCGCTTCAGGTCAAGCACCAGGAAGAAGAGAGTCCAATAAAGAAAAATGCTGCCCATCCCCCAGTAGTTTCCTTGGTTTCCTGAGTTGAAACCACAGTGTAAAACGACTATCATCGTGTCAATGACAAATGGCACACATGGCAGGGACTGGCAGGATATTGTGTTCATTGGAGGGGCCTCTAATCTCCCAGTATTCTCGGGGGACCCCACAGGAGAATTGCAAACAGATTCTCATAACTCATGAGGAATTTTCCTTGCTCAATGTTGAAGTGGAGACAACGTCTCAGCGGCACTTAGCGCCACGCCTGGCCCAGAGCAGGCATTCTATAAATGTTTATGGATGGATGAATACATTAACTTGACTGGAGAGAATGTGCGGGTTTCAGAGCCACTGTGGGTCTGAAAACACAGGGAACAGATTTGAGAGACGTAGTCTCTGGTGACATTAGCAGTAGAATAGTTACCAACTGGAAGTGCTTCTTAGATTAGTGCTTGTCTTCTTGGTCACGGCACATTGCAGCCTTCGGAGGGACAGTGATCGCAGCATTCTGAGGGATGGTGGTGGCTAATTTCCCTTTCTGCGATTGTGTGCACCCAGAAGACCCCAGAATCACTCAAGACTCCAGTTTCAAAAAAAAAAAAGCAGTAACACTTTTTTAAATTGGAACACAGTAAGGATAAAGATATATTCTCTAAGTACTCAAAGTTACTTTTACCAACAAACTGCAGAGCGATATAAACCGATTACATAAACAGAATTAGCTGCCCTTCCTTTGAAGCTATTTTTAACTTCATAGGTAGTCTTTACAGCCCTTGCCACGCTATTCTGCTTTGGGTTCTTGTCTCGGCATCCTGTGAAATCTAATCTCATTTCCTGGCTAATTCTTTCCAGTAAATTCATCTCATGCATTTTTCATAATGTATTGGCATAAAAATGTGCTTTTATTACACTTGGTTATCAGTTTTTAGCATTTGCTCTATTACTAGATGTGACAGTAGGTTAAAAGGATCGGTATTTTGGGGGGACTAGTGGATGGCTCAATGAGTAAAGGTGCTTGCCCCAAAAACCTAAGGACCTGAATCTGACCCCTAGAATCCACATAGTGGGGCAGAAATGACCATGGGAAGCTATCGTCTGATACCCACATGCATGCCATGCAATGTTCACACCCACAGATATACACACATAACAAATAAATACACGCAATTTTCTTAAATCAATAATTTAGGATGTTTAAATCCATAAATAGTCAATGGACGAAGAGAGATCACATTTATTATGTTTAATATATCTTGCCATTTAGAATGGAAATAATTCCTGATTTATTAGATTAATTTCCCAATTCAGCAAGTTATGGTATATAAGATATATTAAATGATAGTGATGAAATATCTTGAATGTTAGCAAAAGCTACTGTCAAGTTAATATACTTAATCAATATCTTAGGGTTTCAATCCCTGTGATGAAACATCCTGATCAAAGTCGGATGAAGAGAAAATAATTTATTTGGCTTGCTCTTCCACATCACTGTTCATCATCAAAGAAAGTCAAAACAGGAACTCCAGACAGGCAGGAACTTGAAGGCTGGAGCTGATGCAGAGGCCATGGAGGGGTGCTGCTTACTGACTTGCTCAGGTTGCTTTTTTATAAAGACCAAGACCACCCAGGGTGGCACCACCCACAATGGGCAGGACAGTACTACATCAATTACTAACTAAGAGAATGCCCTATAGGCCTGCCTACAGTCCAATCTTACGGAGACATTTTCTCAACTGAGGCTCCTCTCCAGTAACTAACTATGTCAAGCTGACATAAATCTAACTAGCACAGCCAATCAATATGAGAAAACGGACACAGACTGGGAAAATGATGGTCTTCTGAATATATCACAATTTCACCCAGGAAGAATGAAATCTGGAACTTTAACAACTCCATAAACATTATAAAAAAAAGTTACTATGTTAAATGAGGTCCTTGTATTTAGACCTCAGTTTTCTCATTAACAAAATGGAAAAGTATAAGAAGTATCTTTCGGATCCAAGTTCTAAGGTGGTATCTGAAGAGGAATTTTGTATGTGCCTTATATAACTTTTCTGCAACTTTAATATTTAGACATTAAGAGAATTGGAATAGGAATATTACCAGGTGTGGTGAACCACACCTTTAATACCAGCACTCAGGAGGTTAAACAATTAGGCAGATCTCTACAAATTTAAGGTCAGCCTGATTTATATAGAGTTCCAGGTCAGCCATTGAAACCCTGGAAAGAGAGAGAGAGAGAGGCACAAACACAGACAGAGAAAATAGATATGTATGTAAAAGAAACTGTAGAGCTTCTCTATAAGGAATATGAAGACTACTGACACTAGGAATATGAACGAGACTAAATTCTCTTTTTACAGTATGTAGTTTTAAGTTACTGTAATCATAAACTAGTACTAACAGATGAATGAAATCAAATGACTTTATAACCCAGAAGTTCCAGACTGTTAAGTATTCGTTATCCTTACTACTGCTCAAAAGAGTAAAATAAAGCACAGTACATATGATGGCTTCCATAGCCCTCAAATAAATGTTCCATTGAAGCAGCTCAACAGTACTATTTGTCAAGTAACTGAGAGTGACCTATGATCTGCTACATACATGAGTATGTATGTATACACATAAATGAACAGAAATTTCCAATCACTATAGTAGAAACACAGAAACTATTCTGAAGATTTGGTGTCAACCAAACAACCAATATACGCTTCATTATTTAGTGGGCAGTGATGTACAGTTTCAAAAAGCCAATAATCCACTTTGGTTTTTGTTAAGGTTTTAAAAGTGTTGATATGTTTCTCATCGCTTGTTCAAATTAATCTTAGGTGGTACATGGGCATTTTAAAATGTTTTAATCAAGTATTTATTTTATTCTGTTCTACATGGGCATTTTAAAATGTTTTAATCAAGTATTTATTTTATTCTGTTCTAGGAAAAATATAATAAACACCATTGTGTTTCAAGTTCATATACATTAAGGTCAAGCTTAAGTTAAATAGTGGGTTGTATGAAAAACAGCATATAAGAATAGCAAATACTGTTAAAGACGAAAGGACAAAGAACCAAGTTTCACTGGGATGGGTAAGACTTACATTGTTTGTGAAAACAGAAAGGACTGTCAACTGTCTACAACCTCTTACAAGCTTCACTTTCAAGCTTGTTAGAGAAGTCACTACTAGCCTTGCCCCTAATTCATCAGAAATATAATCTTGACTTCTAGCTAGGCAGAGAAAGCTATTATCAATTTCAAACTCAGACCTGTTTATTGATCCTATAATTGTGAACATTATTTTAAGCTATGTTTGGTTATAGGCATATATATGGTATATGGTTTAAAGAATATGGATGTAGGCATTATTGTCAGACACACTAAGTCACTTTGTAAGCTTTGCGATATTTATAGACTAAAACTCCAATGTTTTGTGCACTATTCTCTGTATAGAAACAACATTTAAGAATTCTCAGGCCGGGCGGTGGTGGCGTACGCCTTTAATCCCAGCACTCGGGAGGCAAAGGCAGGCGGATCTTTGTGAGTTCGAGACCAGCCTGGTCTACAAGAGCTAGTTCCAGTGCAGGCTCCAAAGCTACAGAGAAACCCTGTCTCGAAAAACCAAAAAAAAAAAAAAAAAGAATTCTCCATAATGTCTGAGGGTGGGAGTTTAGCACAGTGGTAGCCATAGTCCTGAACTTGATCCCTAGCACTAAAAACAAAATCAAACAGAAAAATCAAACAAAAAACTGCTGTGAAGCTATTTCATTAAAAACAACACATAATATAAACCTACTTTGGTTAGATGTTACAAACAAAAATGTAATAAAATGAAAACAATCTTATACATACACATACATGTACGCTACAATGCCATCCATTACACTGTATTGTATTTTTCAAAAATACACTGCAAAATCCCATATATTCTTTGAGCATACTACAGAGAGAATGAGTTGTAGCACAGACTCATGAAGATCTGTACTACAACAAAATTGAGGATGCTCCATATTTGGCACATGTCTAACAATAAAAAATATAAACTAATAGAACTGCATAGACTCTTCAAGAAGAGCATTATATACCTGGAACTGTAACTTTGAAATATTTCCCCCTGTCTACCCCAAAACATTTGTAAACAAAGAGTGGAAAGATCCTGCAGAGAAGAAATAAAGGGTGACTAAGACGGCCATCGCTACACCAAACGTTAAGAGTCTTCCCTTTGTGCCTCATGGCCACCACATCAATACCACAGCAAAGTCTCAGTGATGTCACCTTTTGAGGTAGAAGATGCTGCACTATTGAGGAACTGAATTGCTACAAGGCATTTCCGTTAGAGGAGAAAGAGGAACAACCTTGAAAACTGTGCTTGGCTGAGTGCTAGTAAGTCAAGTTCAAGGCAGCAGAGAAATCAATGGAAACCTACACTGGGCCCAAGAGCTGTGAGACTAGTGATGTCCAGTGGGATTTCCCGTCCTACACATGGGAGAACTGGACAGGCACCGCCAAGGGCAGAAGGAGACTGGGCTACAGAAAATCGCACCTCTGAAGAACGCTCTTGCCTAATGTCAACCTCTAAAACTGCCCCTGTGACAGCAGAGGAAAGTTTTCAGACACAGCATTGGGCAGGACGTTCAATGGTTAGTGTAGTGGTAAATTAACAGGCTCCCAAATAAAAGGCTTAATTCAAGAAACCGTATCCCAAGAGTCCAGAGAACTAGTAGAAAATCACTGAGTTGTGGAAGTAACAGACATATCATACGACAGAAAGTAAGCAAACACATTTAGCAAGGAAAGCCATTCCCATAGAAGTCTTGCATAAGCGTTTCAGTAATACTTTTGCAGTGGATCAACCAGTAGTTTGTATTCGTTACATTCTTCATTGCTGTGACCTGCCCGAAAACAATAAAAAGGAGGAAGACGCTGTTCAGGGTCATGGTTTGAGGGTACAGTTCATGGCAGTAGAGCCATGTGACCAGGGGAAGTGAGACATGGCTGGTCACATGGATCACAGTCAGGAAGCAGAGAGAGATGAATACTGGCATTCAGTTCATTTACTCCCTTTCCTCTTTTTATTCAGTCCAGGACCCC
The DNA here is from genome assembly GCA_028555095.1 of Dicrostonyx torquatus. Taxonomy (NCBI): domain Eukaryota; kingdom Metazoa; phylum Chordata; class Mammalia; order Rodentia; family Cricetidae; genus Dicrostonyx; species Dicrostonyx torquatus. The sequence continues at coordinate 839,260 of JAQHUG010000023.1, read as the reverse complement.
AGCCCATGGGATGGTGCTGCCCACGTTCAGGGTGAGCCCTCCTCATTTAAACATTTTAGGAAATTCCCTCAGAGAAGAGCTTATTATATGCAAGTCTACTAGGTGACCTCAAATTCAATCAAGCTGAAAACGAAAACTGACAATCATACAACTAAAACAACTCTTCTTATATAAAAATTATTTAGCATGTGCATACAAACTTCATCTCCTTCAGGTCCTTAAGCATCAAATTTTGCATCATTTTAGGCTGTTATATATCATTCATTTCTTCTTACCTCTTTTTCTTTTTTATTTATTTGTTTAGTTTCAACCCAACCTGGTCTAGAATTTACTATACAGACAAAAGTATATTTTTGATTTAGAGAATATTCTTGGATAAAAATGCTATAAATTACTTAGGATATTTGAATGGATGCAGTTTGGATAGTAAGGTATAAAGTTGACTATGCATATTTTGGTTGTTTCATGAATCCTGCCTCATTCACTGAATGATGTCATTTCATTTTTAATTTAATTATTTCAATGTTAAGTCACAAAGTTCCTTTAATATTCAAGAGAAATTCTCGAATAAAGCAGGCTCCAGGGACTTGCAGCCATGAGTTAGCAGCTCATATATGATAAAGAAAATTACTAAAGAAGTGTCATTTTGAGAGACCGTTATCACAGACACTGGAATTATTCTGTTCCCACTACCCATGCTTTTAGATTCCCAACAGCACAACAGAACAAAACTGTTTGTTGAAAGGGTCTTACAGAGGAACTTTGTCAAAATGAGGTTGCCAAGGTAGCGCTAACACACAGGACTGGGTGGTTTTGTAAGAAAAGGACAAGGACACACAAAGGGGTCAAAGGACAGACACAGGAAGAAGATGGCCTTTTGCCAGCCAAGGAGAGGAGCCTCAGGAAAAGACAACTTGGGTAGCTGACACTTGTGTCTTGAACTTCAAATCTCTTGGCTGTGAGAGAATTCATTTCTGGTTTTTAAGCCACCTAGTTTGTGATGTTTTGTTACAGTGAACTAAACAAACAAATACAATCCAGTAACGGAGGACATCTAAACTAACCTACAGAAATGCCCGTTAGTCTCAGGGTTCTCTAAATGGAATGATAACTATAGGAAAGACAGGCCAGACACATGCAATTTAATATAACACAATGTGACAGATTTTGATAACATCAGGTGATAGTTGAGGGCATGGCCTTAGAACAAGTAAGCCAGGAAGCTAATTGAAAAATTAAACAGATGACACACAGTGTATGCAGAAAGGTTACGATGTGAACTATCCCTGAATTGGGGTGGGGACTTGTAGGATTTTAGAGAACAAGACTAACAATATTTAACTTTTCAGATATGTGAGCCATGTAGTGGAGAGGACATGGAAGCAATGTGATGGGGAAAGCAAGAGATAGGTTTAAGAGTTTCTGAAAATATTTAGAATATTTTAAAGATCAATACATGTATAGTTTGTGTAATAGTAAACAATAACAGGATAGAAGCCTTTTCAATAATACTGAAGACTTTGAGGAGGCATGGGCTTTTAATTACACAAAAGAGCATTAAATTAACACTAATATTTGCCAATATTCTGTTCAAAATGCTTTTCAAACACCAAATTATTACCCAATTAAGCCATTGTAAGATAAACTGTTATTACTGTGGATTTAGTGAAAAGACTAATAATAATTATTATAACAGTTTCTGAAAAGTAAGACAGTGTTAACTGTGTATAACTGAGCACACCTCACACCGTCTTAATGAGGAGGGAGCAGAAGAAACAAAAGGCTAACTATCTACATGAACTCAGCAGAAAACAGAGTTGCCTAAGAACCAAGAGTCACGGCCTGTACACAGAGAATTTAATATGCGAATCAGAGATCAAAATTGGCAGAGGGCTATTTATGAATATTGTCAATACTGAGTATCACAGACTGACAATCGAGAATCTTTGGTTCTCGAATGCCCTGAACAACATAATTCATCACACCAGTGCGCGGGGCAGTCATGTCCAAGCGATTTATCATCATCATATTACTCGTTTGAGTACAAGGAGAGGAGACCGTTGATTGTTAACCTCTAGGGAGGCTGGATTTATAGCTGGCGCCCTCAGAATGCATCCTGGCTCTGCCCAAGGCAAAATGTTCCTTGCTTCACTTCTGTTTACGTCACTGTCAAAGAGAGCGCGATGCCTACAGGATTCAGTGAGCAAAGCCCAAATCTGATTCTCTCATAGCCCAGTAAGATAGTCAGGAAATTGTATTTTAAATGCCCTTTAAGCTGTGTGAAAAAAATATTAGTCAATGGTAAATAGGCATGATTCATTTCAAACGTCCTTTGGTGACAAATCAATTTTGGAAATGCATTCACTGATAACTACATTTGGGAAGGAATGTCTCTTCACAACCCATCCATGATCATTTCTCCATATTGGAAAATTTGGCAGCATGCAATACACAAGCACACACGTGCGCACACACACATCTTTTTTCCAAATAAAAATGGGAGCCTTGATCTCCACCCTTTCTGGGTATTGAGTCTGTATGTATTTTTACTTCGGTCCTGGCTGTGTTTGCAGAATGTAACTAAGCATCTAAATCAGTGGTTCTCAACCTTCCTAATGTTGTGATAATGCTTTAACAGGGTGACCCCAACCATAAAATTATTTTCACTGCTACATTAAAACTGTAATTTTGCTACTGTTATGAATCATAATGTACATATCTATGTTTTCTGGATGGTCTTAGATGACCCCTGTGAAAAGATTGTTCAACTCCCAAAGGAGTTGCAACCCTCAGGTTAAGAATTGTTGATCTTACTGCTATTCTTTTCATCTTTGTTTAAAATCATGAAGCTGACTGGGGCACTGTGGGATACAGTGTGACTGTCATCCCCCCAACAGTGAAATGGATACTAGTTAAAAAAATTAATAAAAGCCATGTATAGCACCTTCCACGCGGCTCTCAGGTTATCTGGTGAATTGGACATGGAAATTTCTGGATACATGGTACTCAGACATCCTGGAGTCTGTAAGGCAGACCAAGTGAGGATGTGCCAACAAATTCTCCAGTCTCCAAGACTAAAGGCAACAGAAATGTATTCCTAGGCCATTTCATACGTCCACACCATGTGATGGTTCGCGTGATTGTCATCTTGACAAGAATGGAGACTTGGTTAGAAGGCAAGGCTCCAGGCACACCTAGAAGGAATTATCTTGATCCAATTAGTCATCTGCCATGCCTGTACGGGATTATTTTGATGAGGTAAACTGAGGTGGGATGACTCACCTTACAACCATTCCCTTGACTGGGAAGCTGGTTGAGCACCGACATCATTGTCTGCTTCCTGACCATAGTTGCGTTGCAACTGGCTGCCTTAGGCTCTGGCTGCCATGACTGCCTCACCAGGATAGAAAATTTCCTACACTCTGAGGCAAAAGAAGCCCAGCTATCCTTGCCGGGGTGTCTCATTGCAGCAACAGTGAAATTAACTCATTCTCAGAAGGCAACATGGAGTTTAATTAATCTCCTTCATCTTAATCTTGCTCTGGGATGGTGTCTCCACAGGAGAGTAACTGATGGGAAAGCCTGCCCCAAGTGTGGGCAGCAGCATCTCACGGGCTATGATCCTGGACTGTGTGGGTAAAAGGAAGAAAGGGGAGAGCCAGCTGACACCAGTGTCGGGGACCGTCGCTCCAACATAGAAACTGATGCTTTTCCCCAAATGTGTGCTCGGAGACGCGTGGAAAGAAACAGGCTTTCATACCATTACAATTTAAAAGGCTTCTCTCATTCTTCAGTGAGGCCTTGTGTTTATTATATTTCCCTAAAAACCATCCTGCTCTCTAGGCTCTCTTCAAACCCTCTCTTCTCTGCCACTGCTCTATATTTCTCTGCTCTGCTATGTTCCTTCTTGTCTCTTTCTCGCTCTGTCCCTCTCTTCCTCCTCTTGGGGGTTTTTCTAACTCTTCCTTCTTCCGGGGCATCTCTTTCATCCACACATTCCCATTCACACATCAGCTCGAAAATCGCCACCTTTCCTGGGGCAATCTACAAATGACCCAGAGAGGCTGGAGCGAAAACCTTGGCTATTGTCTTTCTAAATAGTCGGCTTCAGCTGCGAACTAGCAGGTATCAGAGCCCACACACCAGCACTCATCTTTCTACTTCTTCACAGTGACCACAACAACATAACCAGTTACCTCATGTTCCTACCGCCGTGCCTTCTCTGTCCTGATGGACTGCACCCACAAAATGTGAGCTCCCCCCACAAAAAATCCTCATTTAAATTGCTCCTTGTCAGGTATTTGGACAAAGGGACAAGAAAAGATGAAACCCACATATTGCCACACAGAACTTCGCTTCTATCTTGCCCCCAACTGGTCCTGCGTTTTTAGTAATTACTAGCCCGACTTCTCAGTTTTCAAGCTAGCAAACTGAGACTCACCTTTGATTCTCCCCTTTTCTGTCACGACCACATTCAACAGCAAGGTCAAGGGACTCCAGCTCCGAGGTACTCAAAAAGTCCACTCCTTCAGCAAGTCCTGAAGAGCCTAATTCACACAGAGCAGAGCATCAGCCTCGGGGAAGCAGGCCAAGGACCCAGTGTCTTGGCTCCCTGTGGTGGCAAATACCTGAAATTCCAGACTCATAGGACACAGGAAGGAGACTCAAGCTTGAGGCTAGCTTGGGCTACACAGCAAAAAGTACCAAACTATCAGTGGCTACATACGGAGATTCTGACTCTCTGAAACAATTCGGTCCTCAAGTACAAGGCATTCTTCTAAGAGGGAATAAATAACACCGTTATAAATACAGTGTGCTATAAGGGAGTTAGCAACCGGGGGAAAGAGAGTACGAATACAATGAATGCTAAGTCAAATGGTACACATCGGAAAGATGTGCTGATTATGTGACATTGGCAACCTTGCTTTCTCTGCCTCCACTGCCACTGATGTCACCAGCCCTGTTCTCAGCTTGTGATTGGGTTTCATCACATCCACCTTTGTGTTAATCCTGCTTCCTGCACTGAAAGCCACAGTCCTTTCCAAATGGCACAAATCCCGGCATAACCTCTCCCAACCGGATCTCCAGCTTCATCTTGAACTGGACACTGAAGCCTTAATGCATCAAGTTCTTTCATGTCGCCCCTGCCCTGCAAGGTGCCAGCGGAAGGCATACCTTTAAGTCCTTCTTGTCTTCCTACATCAGGATTTAAATTGGTGAGCCATCTCCATCACCAAATCCAGCCAGCACCCTCTCCACCAGTATCTATCCCAGCCCCCCCCCCACTTAGAAGTTGTATCTGTAGATTAATTTGCTTGCTGGCTCCTTCACTCCCAAACAGAACGCAGTCTTAAGAATCTGGTGTCTTTATTTGTCCTGCTCTCGTTACAGTTCCCGAGAGTACTCAAGAGCAGAGTACATATTTATTGATTGAATAAAGTAACCCTTCCTGACCACCTTGTAATTTCAACACCAGATGTGACCAAAATATCATTAACTAAAAGCAGTATCTTATTTTCATAAATCCATGGATTGTTAGGTTGAGTCAAGCCTTAGAGATCAATGACCTCGATGCGCCTAGGAAACCTAAGTAACTTCTACAAAGCTCGGTGACTACAGAGCTAGAGACAGACTCATTAAAGGTCCAAGTTCTTCAAACCGGCAGCCACTTTCTCTCTCTCTGAAATGAGATTTTTAATTTTTATTGTCGAGGGTTGGACAAAAGGCCTTGTGCATGCCAGGCAAGCATTGTGTCACTGAGCTTAGTCCCAGTCCCTTTTTAATTTTTCACTTTTAACACAGGTCCTTACTCTGTAACCCAAGCTGGCTTGGGACTTGAAATCCTCCTGCCTTGGCCTCGTGAGTAGCTTGTGCAGGTGTATGCCACCAGACCAGGCCACCAGAATTGACTCTGATGCTGTCTTCCAGATCATGACCTAAGTCTCTGTCGGAGGTGGGGCAAGCCTATACTATACAAGGTGGAAACAGTCTAAGGAGAGCATAGACTTTGGTTTTAGAAAAACAGATCCCCTCCTAACACCTTCTAGCAGCGTGGGTCAAATATTCTGTGCTCAATCTTGCTCATCCATACTCAGGAAAGGCAAGGCTGTGCGATGGATCAGAGTGCAGAATTCAGGTACCACCCCTAGTAGCTAACTTTCACTAAATGTCAAAAAAAATAAGCACTTGAACATTCCTAGGATTCAGAATCCTGGAATAGAATTAAAAAATCCACTTGCTCTTTCATTCCAAGACTATCTATGCTTTTGTAACTTTGATAACTCTCAAGCAACATCCAGCCTCCACAAATAAAAACATAATTTCATAAAGACACACTTGGTGAATCTGGAAATTTCAAATTATCTTTTTGAAAATCGTTATCTGACCCATCAACAGTCAGAAATGGTAAGAAATAATTCTTTTCAGTGTGCACTGTGGTTTTCTTCCTTTCCTGATTTCTCTTTGTTCCTTATTTCTTTTTCTTTTCTTCAAAGGGAGCTGGTAAAACACCTCAAGGATAACTTTTGGACATCCCTTCTGACTGTGTAAACTGTAAAGGAATGGACTGAATGAGTGTCTAGTCCCGGACCTCTTCTTACAAAGTTTCCTTTTCTGTAGCAATGAATAAATGAACCTTAAGGACAGGAATTAAGCGCTTCTCAGTTTCCTCTAAGTTGGTAAAGATTTGAAGATGTTCTCCCTGGCAGGCATCACTATCTATACCCAAGACATCATCATAACCACCACTCAATATCAGGGCTGTATAAACGTCGTTAAGAGATTTAAGGAGATGCACTCAAATGCTGGAATATATGTACAAAATGGTAAGCTCCAGGCTGAGGGTTCTGATGTCAAAGCTTGTTAAAGAAACCCAAGCAAGGAATGGAGGCCTCCAGCTTCCATTCCCCCCTCCCTTTCCGGCACGGCTGTCCCAACACAGAGCACAGCAGTCAACAGCGGAGCAAGTAAAGGGCAGGACCCGCTGAGGGTCGCGAGCTTTCACATAAGACTTTGGGAGACTTGAAACTTGGGGAGATCAGCGCCCTCTAAGTTCAGGCCATCTCCCCAAGGTCGGGGCGCCTGAAGTCAGGCCCCCTAGTCTTTTGAAACCTCTCAGGAGCCCTTCAGAGAAGAGTGGAGGAGCCACAGCGCAGCTTTCCTGCCCGGGGCTCCACGTGTCTCTTTTCAAGGCGAGTCCCGACTTCCAGGCCTCGGTCCCCACCTTTTTTACCCGGCCCACAGCTCCTGCACCAGCTCCGAAGTTTCCTTTCTTCTGCCGTGCGTTGCCTGCTCCCCTGGGAACTTGAACTGGTTCGGCTTTCCCCTCCCCTTAGCTGTCCCCCTCCCTGCCTCCCTCCCTCCCACTTGGCCTTTTCCTCTAGCCTTTTCCCCGCCCATTGACCCTAAGTCACACCCCACTGCCTCCCAAAGCCACTCCCAGTGAGCGCTTGCCTGACCTGAGACCGGGCCCATTAAGTTCCTGCTTTACCAAGCAGGAATTTAGGCCTAGGCTGTGCTCCGACCGGCTGGAGGGCATACTGGTGTGCAAGCTTCAGGCTTACAGCTAAGGAGCAGCTCTCAAAGGCTGAGCTAGGAGCCCACCCACCCAAGGGGAAAGAAAGCAACAGAATTTTCCCCAGGTCTCAATTCTTCTTAAAACAGCCTGGAAAGATGGACTTCTCGAGTAACTCTCTGTGTCCTCCAAAATTACATAAGAGAGCACTGAGCACTGCCAATTTGGTATCATGTTGCAGATTGGATCTCCCTCTGTGCTTAACACAGAGCTCTGGTTTTGTTTTTTATTTTTTTGTTTTTGTTTTTGTTTTTGTTTTTTGACCCTGGACTTGCTTGCTGCCTTCAAGTTCAAGGCCAAGAGTAAAATCTAGTTTAGTTGATATCAACCACAATATCACCAGTTCATAGGGACCCCCTGATTGGAGGGCAGGAAATAAACTTACTCAAGTTAGAAGGCACAGAAGAAACGGTTACCCAGTCTCCTTTGCTTCTTTCCCCGTTCACTTTTAAAAGCAGTGTTACAGTAGAAGAAGCCCTTGAGAAAGGGATAGTGAGGAACAGACACTGAGAACAATGTGGCTGGGGAAATTCTAGAAGGTGGGATGAGAAAAAAAACCTAGGGCCTCAAGATAAGAGAGACAAAAATAAACATAGCAGTAAGGAAGTGCAGAGCACCCTCCTGTGAATACTGGGAGGGCTGACCATTGCTGGAACTGGAGGGGCTCACACTGAGCTGGTGGAATGAATAGATGGACCCAGGGAGAATTCTGGAGTGACTTCAACGCTGGCTGCCACTTTTCATTGCCTGCCCAGGAACTGTGAAGCCAAATGTGTGCCTGACCATGGTTGTTAAAGAGAAGCCTAAAAGCCCATTATTTGTAATGTTATGTGTTTTATCAATCCATGCTGCCAGAGATGAAATTATGCACGAGGTTCATGTTAAAAATTGACTTTTTCTTTTCTCTATGGAAGTTACTAAATTCTCCGCTACCCACATAAACCATAGAACATGATAAAGCTTACATGCAGACTCTTACTTCTGTGGCTTTCACTCCATAAAAAGAGAATTTTAAAGAAAAATGGCCATGTACTTTATTTACCTTTGAAGGAAGCAACAACAAAAAAATTTCCAATTAATACCTAAAATATTTACTCACTTTAAAACATTCCCCCAGCAAAGTGAGACCATGGACAACAGGGACACACTCTTAGCATGTTGTGCCAAGATATATATTGTTATCCTGCTGTATATTATAAGTGGTTTGTATACTAATGCTAGCTAACTAACAAATACCATGAGATTTTAAAAAATACATAAGGGGGCTGCAGAGATGGTTCAGCTATCGTTCTCTCAGAGGACCCCAGTTCAGTTTCTCACACCCATGTTGGACAACTCACCCCACCACGTAACTGCAGCTTCAGAGGATCCAAGACCTTTCGATGGCTTCATTAGGCACCTGTACTCAGTTTCACAGACCCATCGATGGACATACAAATGGAACCAAAAGTGAGAAAATGTTGATTTTTATTTATTGCAGTTTCATATGTAAGTATTGTATTTGCTTTGCTTCCCCCTTCTTGTCCTTCCCTCAACTTCTCCTGTGTCTATCACTGCTGCAGCCTCTAGCAGCTCAGGGAGAATTGCAGAGCCATGGAGCTTGACTTTTCTATCTGAGGGAGTTAAACTTAGTTCTCTGGTGCTGGTGAAAAAGGGAAACAACACACACACACACACACACACGCACACCCCTTCAACATGTCAGGACTCGCCTTGGGTGCTGAGGAATGGCAAGCTTTTAGCAGGTCAGAGAACTGAAGAGATGCAGAGCAGATGAACTACTGGACA
>JAQHUG010000023.1:764263-816025 GCA_028555095.1 Dicrostonyx torquatus | reverse complement strand
CGCGCACACACAGACACACACGTGCGCGCACACACACTCTTAAATACATTTGGAGAGTCACGGGGCCTTTGTGACAGGCACTGACTGCTTTCTTCAACATCTCTACTATTTTATTCCTTGAAATTATGCTCAGTTACATTGGACTTGAGAAAAAAATTATGTAACTCTCCATGAATAAGTGAGGGATTTAATGGCTCACAGAAACAATAAGTATTGGAATTTTTCTTTCCTGGCTAGGCTGTTCACAGGCAAAAGATTTCTGTGAACAAAATTTGCCTTCACTGCCTCCTGCCTTTCATGCTTTTCACCTCCATCTTGGTCTTTGTGTGACTCTCATGCACCATCTTGGGAATCCCTATTATATGCTCTCCCCTTAATATAAGATTTATTTTTTAAAAAAATTAAATTATTTTATGCAAATGGATGGTTTTCCTACATGTTAGATTTCCTGCAACTATAGTTACAGATGTTGTGAGCTACCATGGGGATCCTGGGAATTTCACCAGGTCCTCCAGAAAAGTAGCCAGTTCTAAGTCATCAGTCAGGCCCCACTGGGAGATTTCTCCTAACTGTCCGAACAGTGTTGCTCCTGAGCTCATTCTCCCAACGGTACTCCTTGCCCATCCTCTGCACACCCACGTGTCATTCAGTGTTCCACTAAGCCCGAATGAAAACCCCCATTGCTTCAAAATTGTGTTCTTTAAAGCCATTTATTTTGATTTAAAAAAATTCACACTCAAGTGTTCATGCACAATTATGGACTTATTCTGTGATATCTGCACTCTCTCCCCCATCACACACAAGCTCACACAAAGGTATTTGTGAATTTTTATGATTTGAATATTTGTGTCTATGGGATGTGGTTAGGCCATGAGGAACACCTGTAAAAAATTTAGTGTTTTTTTTTTTGTTTTTTTGTTTTTTTTGTAACAAAAGCTACAGCAAGCTAGCTTACCCCTTCCACCATGTGAAGACAGTCAGTGCCACCATAAGCATGTCCCCAGGGGGGCAGTTGTTCAAACACATGAGCCTGTAAGGGACGCTTCACCAGAAGACCACAAAACTAAGAAAAAAGCCGATGCATTGCACAAAGGTATTCATCAGTAAGGATGGTAATAAAAAGAGTCTTCTCCTTGACCAAAACTTTATTGTTAAAAATTACCAAGGACGTTCAGCAAAACTTGAAACTGGTGAATATTTATCCAGAGGAGCAATGGCCTTTGAGAAGAGGATGCCAAGTTTCTAAACCTTTGCTTCTTGGGTGTGAAGTGCATGGTGCTCTTTAACTGTGTTATCCTCTGTCATCTAGAAAGAAGCTTTTGACAGACTGCAGAGTGGGACAGAAACAGCCATGAGATGAAGGGTTTTTACAGAAACACTGAAATTTCTCCGGGAAAAAAATATTTATCTACAACTGTTTACCAAGAAGAGAAAGAAAGGAACTTCCTAGCTGATCTAAGCTTTAGTCTACACAATTCTGTCATTAAACCTTCTGAGTTAGCAAATTAGCAATGTCTGTAGCACCTGCGTTGTGCAAGGATGGCTAAGGGATTTGCCGAAGCTAAGCAGAAAGCATCAATTTACATAAATAAACATCAAGCAGGTTGGTCTATTTGGAAGAACGGGAGGAAGAAGATGATAGAGAAACAGAAGGAAGACCACACAGTGTCAGGACCTCAGCACACGTTTGGGGCAGGAATCACTGACATGACTGCTTCTGGGACAAGCTGCCTTCTTATCCCAATGTCTTCTATATCTAGGCCAGATTGCTGGGTCCTGCCCTTTAGAGGGATCCACATACATATACATCGGGGCATGTTTGATATTTGGGATCTGGCACCCAGTGCTGGCATAGTGTGATATATATATCATGCTTATGATCATAAGCATCTTTTCATTCAAGCCCCAGAAAAACCTCTCCTCCTCTCTTGCTGCTCAGTGTCTTTGGAAGGAGAAGGTAACAAGAGCTAATGCTGTGAATATCTGTGGGAAGCATCTTTGCCAACCCTAGAGATGGACAGTGCTTCTAAGCACAGAAAGAATTTTAGCAGCAACTGGATAAATAAAAGAGAAGAATTAATTTCTGGGTCCATGCTAGATATTATCTGTCAATGCATTCTTCCATAGAGAAATTACTCTACTCGTCAATGCTGAGCATCTCTTTGGATGCTTGGTTTGTATTCTTACTGATGTTCCTTAAGGTTCTATGCCTGTGGCTTCATGTGGTATTTGGTACAACCTACACATGAAAAGGAAGGAAAACTGTGTGTTCTGGATTCGTTGTTTTTACCTTTTTGTATGTGTTGTTCCTTTCATACATTATTGTTTCTGGAAGCTAGATGTTGTTGCTTCTTCCAGTTCTAATCAAGATTTTATGTACTGACAGATGCATATGACCAATTCCTAGCTGCAAGGGAGGCTATGAAATTAAGTATTTGGTATTTTGAACCTCAGTAGTAAAAGGTAGACTTGGATTCACAACCCTTTTCCACTGGCTGAATATTGTCCAGATACAAGAAAAGGTTGAGATGCTGGCAAGCCAAAGCAAGATGTCAAGACAATTCTCCTATAGTCACCTACATTTCTAAAAATAGAACTGCCTCTGTGAGCTAGCTATTGGTTTGTATTTTGGTACTGAATAATTTTTTTAACACTCTCATCAGAAGACTTGAGTTTGTTATCACTGAAAGCAGATTTAACGTTTTGTAATGTTTGGCTATTTTCTATCCTCAGTATATTTGTTGGTCATATCATTTCCTTGCTGTGTTTTGAGTAAAAATTTATTGCTCTTTATTAATTTTTTTATTTTATTACTAAATAAGAGCATTTGTGTGTCTCTGTGTGTAGGGGGGTGGGGGTGATGAGCACATAAGTGCAGATATTTATGGAGGACAGAGGGGTTGGGTCCCCCTGGAGCTGGAACACAGGTGATTGTGAGCAACCAAGTATGGACTCTAGGAACCAAATTTGGGTCCTCTGGAAGAACCACAAATGCTCTTAACTACTGAGCCATCCCTCCAATTCCTTCTTTTCAAAATTCTCTTATTTTCCTTCCTTCTTCTCTTTCTCTTTCTCCTTCTCTCTCCTTCTCTAACACCTTCTTTCTTGTCTTTGTACCCTTTATCTCCCCTACTCTCTCACTCTATCCCTCATTTCCTCCCCTTCTTTATTTGTTGAGACAGAGGCTTGTTATATAATTCAGGGTGGCTGAATTCACTATGTAGACCAGGCTGTTCCCGAGCTCTCAATATTCCTTCTTCAGTCTTATAAGTGACCAGATCACAGGCATGTACAAAAACACTTGGATCTTGGATTATTTTTTTAAAATCATATTCATGGCTTCTAAGAACAGTCTTGGACATCAGTGTCTCATGACAATGTACAAGATCACTTTTATTTTCTTTGTATATTTCCTCCAAGAATGTGGCCAAATGACTGATTCCCCTCTGTCCCGTAGTTGTTGGAAGTGCTGATGCTGACCCTTTCAGAACCCTTCTAAGTCAGTCTCCCAGAATGTCTACTTTCCAAGTCTGGATGGCTTGGAGATTTTTATAAAATACTACTTTTTCTTTTTTCAACTAGCTTTTACCACTAGTTTCTTTCAGAGAATAGGAAGAAAATGTTGGAAACCCACAACAATGATAGAATGCAGTAACTAATTTCAAGCACGACAATTCCCTAGACTTGGGACCTGAAGTGGCTTTAAAGGAAGTTTAGACAGTGCTTCTCTGTTACTTCTGAAAAATAAAGAAGGTGCCAGGGACTGGCAGAGTGTGAGCTCTTCTTTCTTTGAAGGCCCTGTGGAATGGAGGTTTGGAGATGCTCCAAAATTTATTTGTTCTGGAACCTTCTCTGAGTCTTTCAGGGACCAGGGCGTTCATTGGCACACATGTGGACCAGTGAGCAAAGCTATCTCTAAATTCCCTTTCAACACTGACAATCAACACGTGTTGTGTTTTCCAGTAGAAGCATAAAATCAAGTCAGAAGCTAAACTGAAAACAAACGAAGCTAGGGACTTTCTAAAACAACAATGAAGATACAGCCAATCTCTCACATTTTCTCAATTTGTCTTTTAAAACAAAAATACACAATTTTACTATTTTGAGAATTTCATACATGCATACAATTTTTTTTATCATATTCATCTTCTACTGCTCCCCTAACTCCTCTCAGATGAACTGCTCACTCCTCGGTCCCTCCAATCTTCATGTTTTTTCCTTTTTCTTTACATATCCGATTGCTTCCAATTAAATTGGTTTCTTTTTCTTAAAATAGAAATGTAACAATACAGGCTGGAAAGATGCTTCAGTGCTTAAAGCACTGACTGTGAGGCCCAATGACCTGAGTTTGAAATCTAGAGTCCATGTGAAAATGCAAGGTGAGAACAACTCATCACACACACACACACACACACACACACACACACACACACACTAAATGTTTAGAACTGCAAAAATACTACATAACAGTGAAAGAAAGCTACAACATAAATCATAGTGGATGCAGTCAGGAAACAGGAAAAGTATTGTGTGAAACAAATCATGTTGTGGAAGAATTCAGATAGTGGTTCCATCTGTAGAGACGGAAAATATCCAGCATATATGGCAAACTACAAGGAAATCAAACAGCAGCCCAAACTTCAGGGCAGTGAGTTCTTCTGTGGAGGATAGGTGAGCCATGATGCAGAGGCAAGTGATGTTATGTTATCATATATATCAAAAATTATCTTCAGCAGTACCCCAAACACTTTCTTATCCTGGATGATGGATACAAAGTTCCCAATCTTCTTGTAATTTATTATACCTTACACATATTATAAGCATTCGTACACTTCCCTTCAGTTTACGTGTGCATGCATATATTTTATGTTGGTGGGTACACATGTCCAAGTGGGTGTGTGGAGAACAGAGGTTAACGTTGGGACCTTTATTTTATTGTTGTTTGGTTTTTGAGACAAAGTCTCACACAGCCCAGGCTGGTCTCAAGCTATTCATGTAGCTAAAGTTGGCCTTGACATCTAGATCCTCCTGCTTCCAAATACAGAGGTTACAGGTTAAATGCTCACCACCTTTAGTTTTGAGGCGGGGTCTCTCACTGCATCCAAAGCCGACCAGTTCAGCTAGGCTAGCTTGCCAAGGAGCTTAAGGGATCCATTTAGCCTACCTCCCCAGCACTTGGGTTGTAGGCTATTGCCGTGCCCGGAGTCTTACGAGGTTTCTGGAGCTTAGCTCAGGTCTTCGTGCTTGCATCGCAAGCCCCTACTGACCCAGCCATCTCCCCAGACCCTCATTCCCATCTTTAATAGATACTGCATGAGAGACAGGAAGAGAAACTCTAACTTTAGCAGTTCTTCCTGTACAAAACAAAACATCATGGACGCACAAGGTAAAGCGAATGCATCATGGGCACCTTTCCTGGAGAAAGGCAGAACTGTGTAAACACGGGCTGTGAAAGGCAGGCGTTTACGCAAACGGGAACCTTAGGACCAGATTTCCACAGCTCCACTTTTGAGAGCTATTATTAGTTCCTGTGTTCAAATGACATGAATTCTTTTTATTTATAATATTAGAAACTAGGACTTATTCGCTCTTTTATTGATCATGAATGTAATGGTTTAAGTAAAAAATAAAGTCATTTTCTAGATTGTGGCATGGTGGTGCGTGCCTGCAATCCCTGGCACTTTAGAGAATGAAACAAGAGGATGCAAATCTGAGGCCCGGGTAGGCTAGATAACAAGTCCCAAGGCCAGCCACTCTGGGCTTCATAACATGGCTTTATTTCAAAAGCTCCAAGGCTGGGATGTAGCTCAGACGCAGAGCACCTGTCTAATGTTTATATGGCCTTGATTTCAATCTTTAGCATTGAAAAAAATAAGCGAAGTTTTAGCCACAAAAAACTTTGCAAAAGTTTTTTCAAAAGATCTCCAGATGGTATAAAAGTTGAGCTGGGTGGTGGTGCCTCATGCCTTTAATCCTAGCACTCAGAATGCAGAGGCAGGTGGATCTCTGTGAGTTTGAGGCCAGTCTAGGATACAGACCAAGTTCCAGGACAGGCTCCAAAAGCTACACAAAGAAACCCTGTCTGGGAAAAAAAGCAACAAAACAAAATATAAAGTTGAGTCTGGTTTCCTGACTACAATGTTGAAACCAGCAGTCTCCTGCCAGTAGCTGGTTAGTTTCAAGGCTTTATAGAAGGATTCTTTTACTGAAGCCAAGCAGTCAGGGATGCCATGGGAGATAAAATGTTCAGGAATGTGAGGAAGTCAGCAAAATAGCAATACTCTTTAGGATTTTAGAACTTGCAAATCTTTTTCTGCCTCTAAGGGGTTTCACCATTAACAATGGCACCATGTTTACTTACACACAAGCATACAGTCACTTTCTTCTTCACCAAAACTCTCCCATGAGTGACAACCTGCGGATCATATAGCTTCTGTCTGTGTGACCAAGTTCCCTCATTGCACATGTAACTTCTCTATCCCTAAGATTTTGTAAATAAATGAATCGCATGTCTCATGCTAGCACACAGAAAAAGATACTCACCTCTCTAAAATTCAATACCTAACATTAATAGTTAAAAATACAGCACTGAAGTAGATATCATTTGCTTGGGTTTGAGAAGTGCACTCCAAACTTCGGTGGGTGTCTTCTGAGTGTTAAAGAAATGCATTTAAAATACAACAAAGGAGGAAGTCGCTGTCAGATGCCCATTTGCTGAAATCGACAAAAGCGAGGGAGCCCTTATGAGTAGAGGCGCCCGATCCTGCCAGGTAGGAGCCCTGCCTGGTGCCAAAGCAAATTGGACAGCTCAGCAGCCAGCATGATCCCAGGCAGCCAACGTTTCTCACACTAACCCATCTGAAACATGGTGAAACTGTTTCTGCGACCAGGCCGACTCCCCGAGAAAGATCCTATTAAAGTCAAACTAAATTGTACCAAGTGCCTTAAAGAGACGCTGTCTGCTCTAATTTTCCCAACACTCCTCACGGAAGCCTGGCCTAATAGTGCTTGTACGGGACTATTAGGAAGGCATGAGAGAGGAAAATGCAGTTGCCAGCTGTCCCTTTACAGTTTGGATGCCTTACAATAATATTTTTCATGGCCATTGTTACAGTAAAGGCATGGATTCACCTACTACTGTGGCCCCGGTTAATAACAGATTTTATACTTACACTGTGTTAAAAGAGAACACTGTCTAGGGGACTTATCAGCTTTTACCTTCTTACTTTAAGTGTGCTATTGTAGACATAAAGAATTGCACTCTGTAAATGAAATTAGTGACGTGATGCATATTTCGGGAAATTTAATTATTAAAACTAGTTGAGGTTTCAACAGTTCCTCTCACTTAGTGATACAGGCTCTCCATGCAGTGAAGAGATTTCCCAAGTTCATGTGTTACAATAACGAGTGCCATGGAAAGGTCAAATTTCATCAATAGTATGTTTTGATTCTGAAATAGCAAGCCAATCCATGAAACAATGAACAAATAAAATCTAATGAAAATGGACAGTTCTTTTACAAGAAGACACACAATTAAAAATAAGCAAGAAATCAATGAGGTAAAAAGAGTTGACCAGGGAAACACAATGAAACAAAGAAGGATTATCATTGCTTGATTAATTTACATCTATTTGAGTCTCATGACAGTTCACTTTCAATGCCAGCCATTTTTATTTCCATCCTTGTACATCCATGGCTTATTTTCTGGACTAGGCCATTGTACTTTTTACATTGAATTTTGAAATATGTGTGTGTGTTGTGTGTGTGTGTGTGTGTGAGTGCGCGTGCGTGCGCGCGCACGCACACAAGTACTCATGAATAGCAGAAGAGAGCAGCAGATTTATTGGACATGGACTTAAAAACAGTTATTAACTACTCAACCTGGGATCCAAATTCAGGTCCTATGTAAGAGCAATATATTCTCTTAACCACAGAGCCATTTCTCCAACCCTCGCTGAGCTCTTTAAGCTACCTGCAGATGCCCAGGTAGTCTGAGTCCACTTGTGCTCCAGTTTATCTTTCCTGACCACTCTACTTCTCAACAGAGATGATTTTGATTCTCATCTTGGTTCTTCAAATATTCTCTAAACAGACCTTTATGCTAACCTTAAACTCTAACCAATATGCTCCAATTCCTCTTGAGATTAGTATCTCTTGACCGCAAGTAATCACTAATATTGCCATAGGGTAGTTATGATTATTATATCCAGAACATTTTTAGAGCTAATATATTGAGGAAGAGTGAAGCGGGAGAGATGGATCAGCAGCTGATAACACTTGCTTCTCCTACAGGACCTGAATCTGATTCCCAGCATTCAAGGCTGACTTTATACAATCAGCTGTACCTCCCATTTCAGGGGATCTAACACCTTGTCCTCTGTGGGTACCTGCACACAAGTGCACACAAATACACAGGAGAGAGAGATTTAAAAACTACTGTATTTGTATAAAAAGCCGAGGCTCAAAGGAAAATAATGACTAAAAATTCCATGTCTTTTGAGTTCTAAAGGTCAAATCAAAACCCTAGGCAGCCAGCTCTGCAATGAATGCTGTGTATTTTCTGCTAGGGCTCTCTCTCTCTCTCTCTCTCTCTCTCTCTCTCTCTCTCTCTCTCTCGCATCATCAGTTAGCTGGATGTCATAGTTTGTGTTGTATCTCTAATGAACTATCACTGTACACGACAGAAACACCTGTCCTACTTCTCTAGAAACCAGGGAGACCAGGATCAAGATAATAGCAGACTTGGAGTCTGATGACCGCCCATTTCCTCCTTTGGGATAGCATCCTCTTACCTCATCTGACAGAAGAAGTGGGGAGTTTCTTTAGGTTCTCCTTTAAGGTACTAAACTCATTCAAGTAGGGTCCCTACTAACAGCCTGATTGTCCTCAATGACTCCACTTTCTAAATACCATTTCCTGGAAGCTAGGCTTCAACATGTGACTTGGAGAGGGACACCAAAGTCCAGAGGATGGTATTGGAGTTGTCAGCCATATGGTTAAGAAAACAGAAGTAATATGTACAATGACCATAAAGGGGGACACAATGACCAGAGCCACTGGCTAGGGAGAAGTGAGTCTTGAGATACTCCAAACGTTGGTGGTATCGCCATCAGTATAAAAAGCAGTAGGCTGTTCAGTGGTTCTAAACTGATTTTACATATTCCTTTCCCTAGAAACATCTGACAATTCTAGAGACATCTTTATCGTAACGTGTGGGAAGTGCCATCAAGCTTCTAGTGGTTAAGAAACCCTGGGCAAGGGAGATGCCAAGATAACTAAGTGAGAGTTGGTTGGCCCATTTCACTGTACTGATATTTCCTTGTGGGATCAAGGATCTTTATATTTTTTAAATATATTTTTAACACGTGTGTGTGTGTGTGTGTGTGTGTGTGTGTGTGTGTGCATATGCTATAGCGCTCCAGTTAGTGGGTGGAGTTCAGAGAACACTTTTGTAGAGTTGGTTCTCCCTTTCCATCTTACTGTGGGCTTGGGTAGCAAATGCCTCACTGAGCCTTCTCTCCAGCCCCCACTAAAGTATTTTTAACAAGTTGCATTTAAGATACTCTGAGAAAGTTGAACAGTTTTCAGTTTGTTTATTTCTAATGGGTTGACAGGTAATTAAATCATATATCCAGACTTCTCAGTAGTCCATCTTCCTTTGGCATTGTTTGATCATCATAACTTGGCTCTAACTACCCACTTAAAATAGCTAACTACTTTCTGAGGTAACGTCTTCCCACTACATTTTTTGTCTGTTTGTTTTCTTCAAACAGGGGGTTTATAAAAACAACAATCACCTTGCAATCGCCACACATTCCTTCTGTTTCTGTCAAATCCCATAAAAATCTAGGATGCTAGGAGAGCTTCTAACAGAGACACCTCAGAGTGAGGTATCACGGTGGCCCATCTTAGAGTGGGGACAGTTGCTCTTCACTCTCTGGAGGCTTCTTTTCAAAGCACCACAATGAGATCATTCCTTTTGCCTCCAAGATGGAATCTCAGCTCTGGTGTAGCATTAGCAGCTCACATATTCATCAGGCACTTTTGTTCTGCTTTGGAAGATAAGGTTTCTTCTGTGTCGGGTGTGAAAGGGGTTTTAATGCTATCTCTCTGACTTATTCTCCTGTGCCTTTCCCTTTACATGTTATCCACAGCAACGCTGTCCCCCTCTTCTTTCTTTTTAGGTAGTGTGCCTTTTGAGCTGAGCAGACCCTGGCGGAAATGATCAGAGAGGATTGCACAGAAACATTGCTTCTGCAACAGGCTTTCGTTTTCCCCCCTAACAGATTGGAAAAAAGCAGCGTTTGTCTTCTTGGAGCCTCACCACAGCAAGGATGTTTACTGCTCGTCTTTATCACGATCCCCAGCTCGGGGACGAATCCTGAAAGACAAGTCAGAAGTAAACTATTTTTTTTCCATTTCAGCTATTGATAGGCCATTCAGTGATAAGGAATATTGATTATGATCTTGGCTGGAGAATGCAGCTGAGGGGCAGAAGGGAACAGTCCTCTGTTCCATTGCTCATTTTAACTCAGATGAACTGACGTTTGCACAATGCAGTCTTTCAGTGGCCTCTCACTTGAGGCCTCAGTGTCCTCATATGCTGCAAAGATTAAGCACTTCCCCTCTGTAGGTCCCTATGAGCCCTGCTTAGCTGATTCTGTGGACTGTGTTTTTCTGGTGTTCTCAACTGCTCTGGTTCCTACAATCCTTTTTTCTTTCTCTTTTGCAGGATTCCCCTGAGCTCCACCTCAGGGTGTAGGTCTCTTCACTGGCTCCCTCAGCTGCTGGAGGAAGCCTCTCTGATGACAATTTGGTTAGACACTAATCTTTTAGTATAGTAGGAATAACATTAGGAATAATTTCACTGACTTAAGAATATTATTATTTATTTATTTATTTTGCCAATCATGTTTGATGCTATCCTGGGTCGCTGGGCCCTCTAACTTCTGGTTCCTGGCTATCTAGGCAGTGTCTGGCATGGGCTCCCTGTCACGGTATGGGCCTCAAGTTAGACCAGTCATTGGTTGGCCAGTCCCACAAGCTCTGAACCACCATAGTCCCAGCACATCTTGCAGGCAGAACACGTTTATTGCTGGGTTGGTGTTTCAGTCCCATCACTGGAAGTGGCAGGATTTTCAGAACTCCTTCATTCATTATCTCATCCCCATCCAGCATCTATACACACTTTTCACTTCCGGGTTTTCCAAAGGTTGGAGATGTCTAGTTGACGGTCTCAAGTCATCATCACAATGGTACCAGACCAAGCCTCATCCTCCAGTTTCGTCAGCTCACTCGTTACACGCAGCAAGGGTCTCCAGCCTCGAGTTCATAGTTCATGGACTACCTCTGGACTTGCTTCTCCTACTTAACACCTATTGCCTTTTAACCTTTGTTTGTTTTTCGTGATGCTTACACAAAACGACTTCCTTTATTTTATTTATGTCTTGGTCCTTGGGTAGACCTTCATTTTGTTTAGAGAAAATTGAAGGTTTCTATTGCCAAAAACAAGAAAGATAAATTGATAGTTACATATATTAAATAAAAACATTATGCTAAGGCGAATATGAGAACAGCAAAACATAAAAAGTACCATCATAATATATTCTACTTCCCTTAATTTGACACTAAACTGCTTGCTTTCCTTCATCCACATTCAACATCGGCTCACCAGAAGGTTGGTAGTTAAGAAACAAGCTGTTAAATATTAAAGCTGTATCCGTGTAATTGAATGTTTGGAGTATGGTTCTGTTCTAAATATATGCTATTAAGAAACTGTTCAGCAGAGATATTTAATTACTGACATCTAATCATGTTATTGCTGTTTCTTTAACCAGGCAAAAATACAAAGTACTGGAAAGAAAACAATTTCATTTTGAACAGTAACATTTTATTAATCGCGGCAATAAAAGCAAACTCAAATCACAAAATGAAATCATCTTGTATTTTTTTTTTAATGACAGTTCTTCTCAGCTTGATAATCCTTGTATACTTGAAAAATATGACTATACTTAAGGTGGTAAAACATTCTCACAAATAATGCATACAATAAAAGTTAATTATACTCATTTATTGCATCAAATAAATTTGAACTCTGAAATTTGCAAGGAGAATTTGAGAGTTAACCGTGGAGTGAGACTGTAGATGTTTGTGACCGTCATGTTTTTAATATCATCAGAGTTTGGAAAGGTGTCCAGACTGAAATTATATAGTAATATTATCTTTCACTGGATTGCACCCTGACAAATACAAACATTACCTCATCTTATCATGACATCGGGCTGTGAGCTGAATGGAGAAGACATTGGTGGAACCATTTTATACATATGGGTAAGCTGAAAGCATGGAAACACATGACTTAAGTTTCCACAGCAAGTTAGTGAGTAAAATCGGGACAGGACATAATACCCTAATTCCAGTTCCTGCAAATCAGAAGCCGTGTTAAATGTCACTAGGTTTAGAATGTTAGGTTCAGTCTTACATTTGTTTCAAGTGAAAAGGGTCTTTAAAAAGATTTGGTAAAAGACCAAGTGGGAGCTAAATTTGCTGGGAAGGAGAAGAGGGCATAAGAAAGGGTAATGGGGGTTGAATGTGATCAAAATGCATTATATACAAGTGTGAAATTATCAAGAAATAAATGGTAGTCATTTAAAAGGTGACTTGGGCAATAAATATTTGTTCTCTGTTCAAACATGCTAAAAGTTCTGACTTTGTGTGTGTACTATGAAACAGTGGTGTGAAAAATGCAAGCTACTTGTACTTCTGGGATGGGGATAGCCCCTCAACCTGCATTTGTGCTGCAATAGTGACAAGGCCCAGTCTTGTGCAGATCTTGGGCAGGCGACATCTTGAGTGCAGCAGCAGATTACATCCAGTTTTGCTCTACGCCTTTCATTCCTCCTCCTGTAGTCGGAGGCCACTTGTTTGTTCCTGGCTGCTCAGCCCCGAAATAATCACACAGAAACCATATTATTTGCAATACTGTTTGTCCAATAGCTTAAGTATATTTCTAGCTACTCTTATATCCTAAACTAACTCATCTCCATTAATCTCTGTATCTCCACGTGGCTGTGGCTTACCAGCAAAGTTTCGGCATGTCTGTCTCTGGCTGTGGCTCCATGGCTTCTCCCTGATTCTGCCTTCTTTTTCCCCTCATTCCATTTAGTTTTCCCTACTTAGCTAATCTGCCTTGCTATAGGCCAAAGCAGTTTCTTTATTCATTAACCAATAAAAGCAACATATAAACAGAAGGACCTCCCACACCACCCTCTTACATTTTTTCTGCTCCCTCTTCCTCAGTTTCCCCAAGGCATGGAGGAGCTGTTACATCTGTCCCAAGTGGGACACTATCATGTATTTCCACTGGAAAAGGTGCTGGGAAAGGGTGTCACTTTCTTCAGGGGTGCAGACATGTATAAGTTGCCCTTTCTCTGCTGAATAACCTCCTACCCATGCTCTGGCAAGCAACTCTAAACAAATTTAGTGGGTGGGCTGCCTACAGAAAAACATGTGAAGGAGGGCGAGAACTTGGTGAGGAGGGAGCCAGGGGGAAGGGTTGAGGAAAGGGAATGGAGTAAAAGTGACTAAAATTCATTATGTAAATATATATAAAAAGTTGGGTATGGTGGCATCCACCTTTAATCTTAGCACTCAAGAGGCAGAGGTAGAGGTAGACAGATCTCTGTACGTTTCAAGGACATCCCAGTCTCCACAGTGAATTCCAAGTTAGCCAGGGTTACACAGTGAGACCCTGTCTCAAAAAAAGCATGAAACTGCCAAACAATTTAAAAAAAAGGAATAAACAAAACCAAACCAAACCAACCAGCCCAACTTAACCTAGCCAACTAAACCACAAGAAAAAAGAAAAGAAAAGAAAACAATAGAAGCTGACATGGGAGGATGTGCTTACAGCTGAAGTACTAGGGGCAGAGGCAGGAGAACTGCACGTTCTAGGCCAGCCTTGAGCCATCACACAACACCAAACAACCGCCTAGCCAACAAAAGAGTCGCACACTGCAAAATCATCCCCGTCAAAGTGTCATTTCTATCAGCAAAGCCTGCTTCCTGATTTCCTTTCTCCTTCCTTTTATTTCCCCGTACAAATTATTAATGTCTACCAGAGAGAACCAAGTGTCTATTTTCTCTCTAATATCCATAAATACACTCAGACAAGGCAAGCAGGAAGTAGAAGTGACACTCCATGAATGTGCAGGCAATTTTCTAAAGGTACCACCATTCTGTACTGACAAGGCAGTTTGGTCCGTATTCACGATGAAAGAGTTAGGGAGTGGAAAGCTTGGTTATTGCTTAAGAAGCTTATGTACCATTGTGTTATCTGAGCTCTGAAGACATTTAAAGCAAACAAATGGAGAGGCAATATAATTGTGTAAATATGGATTAAAACCCCAACAGGCTGTCTAATCGAATAGACAAGTGACAGCTAAAACTGGACATTCAAATCTGAATTCTGCTCTCAGAACAGTTAATCCAACCACTTTCAACAGAACAGCATCAGTTTAAGTATCTATACCAAAGATGAGCAGGTATTATTTAGTAAAAGGCCAGGTTAGTAAGCTAACCAGGCTTTCAATACATATAATCTCCATTGCTACTGTTCAACTCTTCCATTATATATCATAATGGCAGCCACAGTCAAATGGATAGAGAAGCAAATGGATGTTTCCAGTAAAGCTTTATTCACAGAAACAAGAAGCTGCAGTCTGACTGTTCATCTAGATGGGTTGGATCATGTTTTGTGATTATCTATGAGTCATTACCTCCAAAAGATTATCTGAAATTTATTTTTTAAACAATTTATTTTATTATAAATGTAGATAAAATGTTTATTCATTTTATTTTCTTATCAAATAATAACACGATTAAACACTCTTTGCTTTCTTTCTTTCTTGCTGGGCACAAAAACTTGATGATTTGGGGGGAGTTTTAGAGACATTTTCATTGTATGGCTTTTCTTAAGCAGGGCTAAACTGAGAAATTCTAACAAGATTGTGCAGGGGAGAAGGGATTGAGCTGTAAGTCACTGTGGTGTGATCGACACTTTTGATAGAGACAGTACAACATACTTCCCAAATGCTCCACTATCACAGGAAGAAGGGGCCATGGCAGCAGCTCTGCTAAGCCTCTGGAATCTAGTAGCTCGAGCCTGCACATTTGTGTCTCAGTCTTCCGCTTAGATCACCTCGTTAAAGGCACTTGCAGAAGGAATAGAGGGAAATGCTCCAAGATATGCAGTCATGGCCTGGTGGATGATTGGTTTAATAACCTCTTTGGGAACAAGCCCTAGGCACTCACCCAGAGAGGGAACACAGCCACATGCCTAGAGAGTGCTTACAGAGTGACCTATTGTTGAAGCTGGACATTTTCCCTTATACAGAAGAGACAAAAATGGTGGTTGCTTTTAACTGGCATGTCACTAGAGGTTGGCATCGGGTGTCCTCCTCCATTGCTTGCTACCTTGGGTTTTGAGCCCAGGTCTTTGAATCTGCAGCTCATTTTTCAGCTATGCCAACTGGCCAGCAAGCCCCAGCAATTCTGTTTCAGCCATCCCAGCACTGGAACTAAAGATATGCACTGCTGTGCCTGGCTTCTTTGTGGGTGCTGGGGAACCGAACCAAAGTCCTCAGATCTTTGCGATAAGCACCTTAAGACTGAGTCATCTTGTCAGCCCCACCCCCTCTTAAGAGACAGGGTTTTTCTCTGCAGCCACTGCCTGAAAGTTCATTATAGCCATCCTGCCTCAGCCTCCCGAGTGCACTACCAGGCCTAGATTAATCAAGAATTTTCTAAGTACCATTTCCTGCCCAAGAAAGGGAATCTGAACTTTTTAGGTCATGTGAGAAGAGATCAGGCAGGTATGTTTTCATACAGGTATGCCGCTGTCACTGGTTGTTTCTATTTTTTTCAAAGATAGATCAAAAGCAAAGTACAATTTCTCATTTGAGAAAAAAAAGACTTCCCTCTGGTTATATTGTCTTAAAAATGCTCTTCGAATCAGAGACCTGGCTCCATAGAAAGACTTTTCACTATTTTCGGGTTTGATTTAGACAGACAGAATGGAAGGATTCAAACACAGATGATGTGTCAATCAGTGTTTTGCTTGGCCTTAGACTCACTTTTTCTCTGTAAAATTGGACTTCAGTTTCCCAAGGATTAGTCCAGAGTAGGTGCTACATTGGAGAAGAAGTTATTTGAAGGTGCAAATCACAGCTTGTCTTCACTGTTGCCTCTTGCACAGTTCTTCACCCAGGATCTTACATGATCTAGGACACAAGACAGTAAATGATGAAGAAATAGATTAAAGCCAAAGGAACAAGTGGGACAGTTGTTGTCTTTGTTTGGGGACACTTGGGAGCAAGACAAGAATAGAAACGTCAGTGTTACTTATTACTACAATTCATTACCTCCCCCAGATTGCCGTAGATTTCTTTTATCTAGTTGTCAACCCCTATTTTGTAAGAGAAGCAACTCCCTTTTTTCTAGGGATGGGTGAAGTAAAACTCCACCCCAGATTCATATCAAGTTGGAGGGTCTTTCACCAGGAATTCAACACAGCTCTGGTAGAGCATTGAAATTCTCCTCCCTCTGCCAACCTCAGCATGCTTTGAGAGAGGCTATCGTATTGCAGAGCTTGTAATAAGATGCAGTCATTCTGATAAATATAAATTATTTATTGCTTACTCTCTCTTTTATGGGTTTCATGGTATTTTGAATTATGTTACCCAGCATCATCTTGCTCCCTTCTCTACTCCTCATAGTACTGAGACCCTCTATGAAATGGACAAATTGACAAATTTGGCAAAGGGATGACAGGCTTTCAAACAGATAGATGAAGTGATCGCATAATTTAATCCTAACCACTTACTGAACTGAAGCCTTTATGAAAGAGAGAACCCCAACAACAAATTTTCCCCTTCAAGGATATGCATGGTGGTATCAATCTATGGCTGGGGTTCTGGTTTGACTGGACGGCAAGTCTGCGGCAAGTCTCACCAAGATAGCGCTCTATGAGCCACTGAGATTTTATAATAACCAGCTGAAGAATCCTCAGCTGGTTCAAATCAGAGCATACCTGCACAGAGGTCCCCTGGCAGATAGTTGTGCTTCTAATTCCAGAGAGAGAAATCTGAGTGTCCTAGGAAACCAGAGATCAATGTGTGATGACTTGCTGAGGTTATTAACACAAACGCCCATACAGTTGACCTCCAGAGCCCAGCAACTATTCTTGGAGGTGAGCAGAACTAAGCAGAAACTAAGCAGAAAAGCACAGAGAAAGTGAGAGGTTATTTGATACTGAGAGCCCTTGCAGGCAGAGCCATTCACTGCTAAAGATGCTTATGTGTGATGAAACCAACGATGGCTTTGAAAAATATAAATACAAGCTCAGGCAATAAGGTAACAGGGACTCTGCAAAGGGTTCACATTTTCCTTAAAGTGAGCCCCTAAGAACCAGGGCTCAAGACCAGTGAAGCGGGCACTGGAAACAGCAGCTGCAGGAATCAGGCAGATGAATTTGTAATTGGGTAGACAGTATGGTCTTGTGTCTGCACTGACAGAATGAGCAATACATTAATTAGAAGGGAGGTTCTGGCCAAAAGACAAGAAAGATGAAATAATCAATATGTCAAGGGGTACTTGTTTGTCTTGATGGATGTAACATCTGGTAAGTGGTGACCCTGGGAAGCAATCAATATTGATGGAGTTAGATGGTCATTTGGGGGCACTTACAGAGGGACTGGGGCAGAAAGGTGCTGCCCTCTGAATGAATAGACTGCAGAGCTTTGGAGAAAACCAGTGAAATCTTAATGTGGAATAAATTTCACTGATAAGTAGTCTTGGGGTGTATTTAGGCTGAATTGCATTCATTCTAGAAAGTCCTTCTTGGCACAATTATGCTTTCTTTTTACTCCCCAGTTTTTTCCTTTATGCTCTATTCTTACAACAGGAGACAAGGACCTATCATAATGACTCCCTTCTAGGAAAATAAACAACATGAAACTGAGGATTTGGGTGGAGTCTCCTGCCCCCTGTGCTTCCAGTGTCTACAGTACAATCTGCATGTTTGCCCATGTCTCTCTCACACATATTTGTTGAGTGTCTATAGTCCCCTCTCCACTTGTAGTGCATTCTGCTTCTCCTCTTGCTTTAACTTGCTGTCTGAATCCTGGCTAAGTTAAAGAAAGGACGGAGGGACTTCTGTGGTGACGAAAGAATCTCAGATCTATCTGCTCTATTATCTATTCTCAAAAGAGAGATTTCATCTGATAATCAGACTGGCTGCATTGCCATTTAATTTCTGCTTGATAACGACCCCTCCCTGGAATTCACTTTCATCCAGGATTCTCAGTTGTATTTTTGGAGTGTCTTAAGTGTTAACTTCAATCATATATTCTTATATTTAACTTAATAAGCCTTCATAGAACCCTCACATGTCCATAGTCTTACTAAGAAACACAGAGCTAGCCTACAGACAACTGATTTTGGATAAAGACAAACCATTTTCCTCAAAACTAAGCAAGGTAGTTTCTAGATTCCTTACTGCCTTTATAAATACATTTTGTCTCACTAGTGATTTGAGGATGTAGCTTCTTAAAAATATTTCTCAGAAATAAATCTGTTAAAACACACAAAACATTGAATGAGTAGAATCAGTTCATTTCCAAAGCCAAGGAAACAAATGTAAAAGTAAGAAAGAGGAGTATTAAATTAATGGTGTCTCATGGTCTGTTAAATAAAACTCATGTTGGTAACATGCTTCTCAAACTGTCCTGAGATTTCCCTCCCATTTGAACATCTCCTTAAAAAAAAATCTATCTCACTATCTAACTCATTATAGTCTAGCTTGCAACATACACAAATGTGGTTCCATATTTAAGATTAAAATTTAAATGAACAAATTTTTAGAGGTTGGTTCCTGTATTTCTGCCCTAAGGTATGGCATATTTTAGAATGATTTAGACATTGCATAGACTATAGGCATTATCACATGGTAATATTTTCTATAGTTAAAACCAGATTTAAACATGGCAGTCTATTAGTTTAGTTTTCTGACAATACTATTTATTGAGCAAATTACTCTTCTTTTTAACCATCAAGCAAGTACATATGCAGTATTTATGAGAGCCAAAGTTTATACAAGATTTGTTTAATAAAAAGTACAAAGAGCTATTGGTTATGGAGCCTTGGAAGAGATTCATACATTATCCCATTATTTCTACAATTCCAACCAGGTCTTTGGAAATTCTAAAAGACAGGTGTGCACTGTCTGTGGCTTGCTGAAAGGTCAGGAACTCCCATAAGCTTCAACACTTGGGACCAAACAGCAAGTGTGCAAGAGCTGAGAGCGCATGCAGTAACGGTGAGCTTCTCCAAAGGCCGCGCATCCCGGCTTGGCTTCCAGGTGCTTTCGGTTGACGTGGAAGACCTGCAGCTCGGCAGAGATGTGAAAATGGTTGCATCCTTCCTCGGCTTCTCCAGGACTCAATAAAACAAAGGCATAAAACCTACTCTTTCTATACTTTAAAAACAACCTAGTACATAGGACTTTATGATTTAAGCACATTGAACACAAAGATTTGACAAAAACATTCTCAGTGAATGAGAAGGAAGGGAGCAGTGCCATTGAGGTTCTGAATGAGAACTCCAGCAAACATGCAATTCCCACCAGAAACCTGTGAAACAGGTGCACACACACACACACACACACACACACACATCTCAATTTTTTTTGAGCACTGAGGAGGCTGAGACTCACAGATCAAGAACGTAGATTAAATTCATTCAACTATCACATCAAAGAAGGTGGCTGTGGTGTGTTTCAAATAGCAATGGTTTTAAGCAAAGCACAAATCTGTAAATCACCCCGTCAACTCTACACTTAACTGAGTACACGTTAGCAGGAGGACAGGGGTGGATTTTAGTTTTGGAACTATAAAGCGTGATCTATCCTACACAGCATAGCGTCGCTGAATTATTTAACTGCAGTCTATTTAAGGTGTTAGTTCGAAAGAGTTGGAAAGACCTATTAACACCCAATACAAAAAACATGACAGAACAGTAAGAGAACAGACAATTCCAGCTTCTAATTGTGAAGCCATTCTGTGTTTAGGTTCAGTGCAGCAGCTTCCAACAAGCTCATTAAAGTCCTGCAAGCAACCATTTTTCTACCCAGAGCTCACTGCACAGAGCCCCCCTGAGAAGCGGTCTGACTGCTGGTCCACATCTCCCACGCCTTATGGGGCTGTATGTCAACCTTTGACCTTACAAGAGTAGGAAGTTTCTATGAGAAATTAGAAAATATTTTGCTCCCTGGCTGATCTATAGAAAAGTGTTCCTAGATAATTTTCAGTGACAAAGGAAAGAAAATGTCTGTGTGCCCCGAAGGCCTTTGTACTCAGAGTCATGAAGGGAAGTGTGTGCTACTCCCTATGATAGTAATGAGAATGCACACCTTCACTGTGTCTGGTCCAGTGTTATCCATTGAGAGCTCACTGACTTCACACCATAGGAGCAAAAAAAAGTCCTTGGTCCTATGTGGCATGTATTTATGTTTTATTATAGTGATTAAACAAAAGGAGCATGTTTTCTTAAACATTTCTTCTGTTTATCTCTATTTTAGTTAGTTATTCTATGCAGAGGGATGCTTCAAATAAAAGTCAATAATCTATTTGGGGTCAGTATAGCAGAAAACATTTAATTAAATGTAGTTTGCTCTTTAGCAGTTATAATCTTCACAAAAGAATCATAAATGTAACCTCACAATGAGAGGAAGGTTGAGATTTAGACTCTTGCTGCTTTTCCTAGCATTTTTGTAAGACCTGCTTGCCTGGATTTTCCTCCGACTGTATTGTCAGGGGAGCAGCTGACTGATTGCTGTCCAGTTGTATTTCTGGTAATATACATCAGGACCCTTTCCTGGGGCTGCAGGCATCTTACTCAGTGTTGACCCAGACCACCAGAGCAGAGGCAGCTGGGCAGCAGTAGAAGCTGGCATGTTTTCCCAGCTCAGTTTCCAACCATATGTCTCTCTCCACACTTTGGCACGGACCCTACAGCGTGTGTGGGAACAGCCTAATCGGCGGCAGCAGCCTACTCTGAGGAGGCAGCTCTTGGGATAATCAAATATGCTTCTTGCAAGGGTCTGTGGATTTTACCTTGTCCCTCTATAGGACAAGAGCCTCTGATTATTACCATGGTAATCAATTTTTCTCCTGGGAAGTAGCCAGAGACCATCACACTGATTCTATGCAGGCCATTAGGTAATACTGAGACTCTTGGAAAGAATTGCATTTTTGTATGAAAAGAATCCCTGTGGACAACCCGAGCTAGGCTTAATTGGCCTGTGTAGTTAATACTCATGGAGAGGCGGCAAAGGGTCTAGGGAAATAGTCACCCAAGTGAACTGAGTGATGGTTACTCGTATTTCTTCCATTCCCTCTTCTTCTCTTTTCAGGTATTTATCAGGAAGGAGATGAATTTCCGTGTTTTAGGGCCAGAAGCTATAGGCTATTTTCAAGTAATGGATTTGCAGATAACAAATAGTTGGGAAATTTTAGAGTGCAGCCTGCATCTAGGTCTTCATTGCCAGACACCTGGAAAGTAATTGTTGCTTCTTAGAGACCAATTACTAGACATCAGCCCAGTTGGAAACCATATCCACGCTCCCTCCTTTCCCGGTTCTAGCTGGGATTTTGCCATAGGCAAAGCAACCATTCTTGGGGTCCTTTCTGAAACTTAGGAACCCCAGTCTTTTGCTTACTGGCATTTTCTAATCAGCACTGTTCTGAACCAGGAAGACTTTCTTCAGTTCAAGCTCTGTAGGCTCCTACTTTGGTTTTTAAATGTTTGCGGTTGAGTAAATACTCTAGCCATTAATGAGAGTTTGTGTGGTTCTATGGGTTTGTTCAACTGGTTAATTTCTCTGCCATTAAGGTAGGCAACAGTATGCTGTTTCTACAGAACCCGAAAGCACAAGTGGTCAGAGTATCTAACCCTGAGGTCATTAGAGGAGGGAGTAAGACTAAGGTTAAAATATTTTGCTAAATAAACCACATATTATGGCTATATAGGGTTGGATTTGTTTCTCTTTCTGCTTCTTTATGTTCAGATGCTGACTTCAGTGTTCACTGAGCTAATTTTCCATAGCCCAAATATGCTGACTCCTAAATTTAAATGCTATCTTCCTTTCTATGACTGCTATGCTTAGAAAGTAGGAATTTCAGGAAAGCATCACACTCTGTAATGCTCTAACCTAAAACCCACAAAACTCTCTCTGGTCTCCGTCAAATGTAGCTCTCAGAATCAACTCAATCTTATTTTTTTTTTTTGAAATATACAGGTCCCCTTGCTACTGGCCAATGTCTTCCCATAAACTCTGCCATGGTTCCACATATCTCTAGTATATGCAAAGGGTGGCATGAAACTAGTGAGGGTCTAGCCCAAATCCTCCTGTTTGTTCTTGCTCATGTTCCACCCACCTCTAGAGGTGTGCTAATTTCCTGTGTCTTCTGTATGCCTTCCTAGGGATGAGAATGAATTTTCTTTATCATAAGTCAGTTAAGTTCTGCAGCAACTTTCCTCTGTGCTGTCTTGAATTTTAACATCTCAGCTTATTTACCAAGATGTATTCTCTGGACAACTACTAAGTGATAGACTGAAGACCATTTCTGATTATTTCTATCATTCATATTCCTGAACTACATGATCTTTGTCTTCCTAACAAAATGTGTGCACTCAATGTGTACGGGAATAATGTGGTACGGAGAAAGTAGAAGTAAGGAATTATTGCAGAAACCAAACCCTGTAACGTCAGAAACAGGCAGAACATACCAGGTGTGCGAGCTTAACATTTCCTAGACACTTCTGGAAGGTGATGACGATAGTTCATGCCAATTGGTTAGCACATCACACGTGCTCACGATGTGACTGAGAAACTAGCTAATTTCAGCTGTGTCTTCAAAATCCTTTGAGCCTTTGAATCACTATTACTTCTGCATCCTGAAGTAACTTCTCATTTTCTATTACATCGGTAAGGTTTTATATACTTTCTTTGGTTCTCTCCTTTTATGGTTACTTTTTTCAAGACTCAATTTCTCTTTCATTTTCTTACCCCATAGCTTTAGTACTTCCTAAAAAAGGGTTTTTTTTTTTTTTGTCAGAATTTAGCAACATTCTCCAATCAGTTCTCTCCATTCTGGTTGCCATAGCATCCTCTTTTGGTGCAGAAACTGTAAGTAACCAAGAAAGAAAATTCTTGACTCATTAATCATTTGCTTGGTATCTATGCCAATTGGACCTGAAGCAGTTAATCACAAGACACTTATTCCTTTGTACAGGGCAATGCAATGGACAGTGATCACCAATGATGCATCTCTAAATGAAGAACTTCTGTGGGCCATTGTTTACTTGTCAAATAAAGGTCAACCACTGAATCTAAGTTAAACCATTATTGAGTCAAAGTTCAGAAATTAACTTTGAAGATCAAATAGTTAATCATTCTAGTAAAAATTAGCTATGATAATTCCAGACCTCGGCACTATTCACTCAGTTTTTGTTCTTTTTGCATAGCCTTTTGCCTATTTCTTTCCCAGAGAATTCTTTCAGGTAGAACAGTTTCAAATGACACTGAAAATTTCATTAAATTGCATTTAAGTCTGTTTTACATCTTAGGAGACTTCATCACTTTTATGAAAATTTCATCACTTTTTAAAGTTAATCCTATTAATCTTTCAAGTCATCCCCTGATCTTCATAGGAGATAAGAACTAATGCTGTGAGTTCTCTGTGAAGAAATATATTTCTATCTGCTTAAACTCCTTGGTAACTTCTAATGAAGTGAACTTAAATGTTATAACAGAGAAAATATCTCATTGTCTTCTTTTGAAAAAAGTATAACAATGTCAAGGCTATCTTAGGTTTCAAAAAATCTAAACATTGCACATAACACAAATAAGAACACCTTGAATATATAGAGTTGAGGTAGGAATGGAGTCAGGAGAGGAGATGGCAGCTTATGAGGTCCTGCTGTGCATAGCAATCACAGAAGGGGAGAAATGAGGATAATGAGCCTTGATGTCTAACAGACACAGTCAGATGGGGTAACCATTTTAGTGCCCAGCTGTATGGCCTTGGACAGGTGAGTTAGTGATTAGATTGTTCTTTGTTAAATCCAAGGAGGTGGAAATGTGTTCTAGTCTTCAGTGTATTCCTTTTTAAAAAATATTTTTTATGGTTTATTTAACTTTATTTTATGTGCATTGGTGTGAAGGTATCAGATCCCCTTCAACTGGACCTTCAGACAGTTGTGAGCTGCCATGTGGGTGCTGGGAATTAAACCCGGGTCCTCTAGAAGAGCAGTCAGTGTTCTTAACCACTGAGCCATCTCTCCAGCCCTGTCTTCAGTGCATTCTGCAGAATAAACAAGTGAAACACTTGAACCGCATGCTTAGCTTAGAGTATGTGCTAAGAACTTCTGTCCTTTGATGCAAAGTCGCTCATTTTCTGCTTCTGTTTATGTTTAAAGACTAGATAAATGCCATTTGGTTGTTCAGAGGGCAGTGAGGTGGGGGATGGAGACACGCCTCAAGGTGTCCCCGTGCATGGGAAAATTAAGAGAGCATGAGGCAGGACTGAGCTATAAAGCAAGCAATGTTTTTCCTACTTTAAGTGAAATGTAAGTCAAATCTTGATCAGCCTTGCAAGGAGAAGCTGTAGAGTAAATTAGAAAAGTTTGTCTTTCTCAAGTCAGAAAATGTCACCAGGGTCAATATTTAAAAAATCAATAACAGTTTAAAAAATATATTAGTTTTTATTTGACTTTGAGCCTATAATAATAAATATTGTTAAATAGCATCTTGTACTAGATAAGCTTAAATGTGAGAAGTTGAAATTTTAAAAGAAATTGTTCAGACAAATAAAGGAGCTAAAATATTAAATTCATAGAAAATAACATGGCTATAAATCTTTGATACCTTGAGATAGGCCTATTGAGATATGGTAACAAAATGATAATCACAAACCCAAATCAGACAACTGGACTCATCAAATTAAAAATCTTTCAAGCACCAATAATACTCTATAATAAGTGAAGTGACAGTCCACAAATGACAAAAGGAAAAAAAACATATTCTGATCAGATGCACAGTTGTTTTAAACAGGGTTTCATAAATGGGGCCCTGTTTCTTAGCTGATGACAATGATCCTAAATGTCAGAAACATCACCTAGGAAAGTGTAACAACATCTGGGGTAATATTCCAGAAAGCTCACATTCACCAAGATTTTACATTTTTAAACTAGGAAATTTTTTGATTTAATAAAGTGTTATTTTTCCAAATGTACAACTGATTGAAACTGTTCACGCATCTTCACCAGCAGCTGGGGCAGCTCCGCCCTTTTGGTTTCTGGTGGAAATCACTTGGGCTCTGTGCTCTGAAACCAGCTTAATAAGTTTTTTACTGCATAGCTCCTCCTGCAGGGCTGTCCTGGCCAGGGGTCTTCGCAACTGGAGTAATAGGTTTATAGTTGGGAACTTCCTTATAGAGTTTGCCCTACGGAGTTTTGTCAAACAGGACTAGATATTTGAGCTTGACCCAAACTTTGCCTTTGGACCACTTCTCTTTGGCCTTGCCACCAATCTTATTCACTGGTTCATTTTTGACCCACTTTCCAGCATCTTTCTTCTTCTTGTCATTCTTGGGCAGCATGATGACACTCAGAGAGGTGTAAGGACCACTGCAGCCTTCCTTAAAACAGGAATTTTGAAAATGAGAGATTCATTAAATACTAAGAGAATGCTTCTCTCAAAACCCAGCTTCAGCATCGGGTTTTTGTTGTGCTTTTAGGTTGGGACAGAGACAGATCGCCATTTCCTGCTTATTGCCCATGAGCCTGAGGACGGTGGCGATCAGAAGGGTTTCAGAACAGAGAATGTGTGCACAGGTCAACAATTCCAAAAGACAGTTGAAGGCGGCTCTTGAACAGCCACTGACAATGGATTTGGCTTGAGCATGGGCCTGGTAGGTTCTCAAAGTGTTTACAACTGCTTTTAGATTAATTGCCTACATATGTGCTTGGCCTTTACGGTGTGTCCATCTCTGTCTTTTATGTCACCCTTCGCCTAGTTCCCACATCTGTCCTGTGCTAGATCTTCTGGTCTGTATGTGCAGAGCGTAAGAGCAATGCTTTACAACGTTGATTAAGAAATCATTCATGAAGTAAAATAAACTGCAAATTTTTGATTTGATGAATAGATTTGAGATTTAATTTCAGTTTTAAGACTCAACTTTTTAAAAATTTCAAAAACTAAACGGTTGTTGAATAATTTTGCTTAAAATTTGAATTGAATTAAATTAAAATTTTGGATATATATTAATTATACAATTTAGTTTTGTTTCTTTTTATTCATGATCTTATTAGGAAAATATATGAAATATTTTGAGTTTCAATTTTACAAGAATTTATATTGGAGATGAAAACACCAAATTTTAGGCACAATGAAAATGCAGTAATTACTAAATTAAAAATCCCTTAAGTAACTTGTAATGGATAATTACAAAAATTATACAAATAACCCCACTACAGCATAATTACTATTTTTGTGAAAAGGAAATGAAAAAACTTTAAAAATTACATATAATCATCATATTATTCCTCACTAATATCATTAGTATATTTAGAAATGATTTTGATATACATGTTAGTAATTAAATTAACCCATATTCTGAGTTTACTGATTTCCACTTACATGAAATGCATTGCTTTATAAACTTCTATATTTTGAATTTTAAAGGCATATACACCAAGATGAGAAACCACTTAGCTCATAATCTGTAGCTGACTCTTTACTGTGGAAGTGCTTACTGCTTGTCTGTGTTTGTCAACTTAAGTCTCCAGAAACATTAGGTGCAGATCTAGACAGGCAGAATAGGGCAGCTTTAGGAAACAGATTCATAGCCATAGTGAATCTAGAAGCAGTGTTATTGGGGCATCTTTCCTGGCACCATGGCGGATGGCTACTCTAGATGGACCTGAGAAACCAAGCCAACAATAGCAAACAATTCTACTCTCACATTCCCGGCTGCTCAATTCAAGAGTTTCCCTCTGTATTTCTCACAGGCATTGTCTACAGAAGCATGGCTTCTAGAAAAACTGTATTGAATACTGATGGACAAAAGACAATTAAAATGTGAAATTAGTAAAAATCTTCTTTTAAAAAGTCAGGCTGGCATCTCATTTAGGACAATGATAACCATCTTTAAGACATCATTTTACTTACCACCATGCTTATATTTTACATAGGATTGCCATTCAAAAATATACTCACCTACTCACTGTGATATTTACATGAGGAATATGATATACATGAGGATATGTACATATTTACATGGGTCATCACACCAAAAAGTTCTTCCTTTTCCAGCTCTTTCCTGGGCCAGCTCCATGCTATCATTTGCTACCACCAACTTCTACGCTAGAATTTTATAAAAATGTAAACAAAGTATATGCTTGTGTGTTTGTTTTCCTTCTGATTGTAGTATTTCTGGGGTGTGATTTCCTCTTTTGCCTATCACTCTTACTGATTATCAATATTCCAGTGTGTATGTAAACAAACACAGTTTGCTAATAGAATAGACTTTGCAGATGGACTCGTGGTGGGTTGGGTTGGAAAAAGGATCAGGTGGGGAGACAGAAAATACTGGAAGAACTGACTGGAATTGGGGGCAATTTTGGGTCATGGTGGAAACCTAGTGTAGTGGACACTCTATGGAATATATGGGATCAAAAAAATGTTCCATTGCCACATAATAATCAAAACACTAAACATACAGAATAAAGAAAGAATATTAAGAGCTGCAAAGGAAAAATGCCAAGTAACATATGAAATCAGACCTATCAGAATTACACCTGACTTCTCAATGGAGACAATGAAAGTCAGAAGGTCCTGGTTAAGTATTGGGCAGATGTTAAATAAAATCTATATAATATTGAACCTGTAAGCAATGAATATATTCATCAATTTGTCCATGCTTTATTTTTTATTTTTATTCTACCCAATAAAGTTTTACAGGTTTTAGTGCCTAAACTTTATATAGCTCTCCTTAAATTTACCTCTGATTTATATTTGTTGATGCTATTTTACATGGAATTTTTTTAACAGAGTTTTCAAGTTTATTAAGTAGTAATAGAACACACTTTAATAAAGTTTGGTAGAGGTATTTAGAGAGACAAAGGGACCCTTTTAACTTTCTTCACAGTGACTCTGTGTGGCTGTGTGCATGCTTGTGCAGGGGACCTGCTTTCCCAGCACTGTTGACTGAGTTTTCTGTCCTGCCTGGTTCCCACAGTTATTAAGTCCCAAAGAAATCACACAGAGGTCTACATTAACTATAAACCAATTGGCCCATTAGCTCAGGCTTCTTATTAACTCTTATAACTTTTATTAGCCTGTTATTCTTGTCTATGTTAGCCACATGGCTTGGTACCTTTTTCAGTGAGGCAGTCACATCTTGCTTGCTCTTTGGCCAGGTCAAAACAGCAGACCAAACTTTCCTTTTCCCAGAATTCTCCTGTTCTCATTTCTCGCCTCTACTTCCTGTCTGGTTGTCCCACTATACTACCTGCCTGGCTACTGACCCATCAACATCTTATTAAAATGCAATTGACAGACTACAAACCATTGTCCCACAGCATGGAGAATCACAATTGTAACAATGTTTTTGTTTTGTTCATGGTTCTATGTGTGTATAATTCTGTGGTTCTTTAAATTACATAATTATATTAGTCAAAGAATATAATGTCAAACAAAGTTTACAGACTAAACAGAATTTAGAAATTAAGTAAATCTTCAAATTTGAAAAAAATCTGATTTACCTTTAAAGAATTTTCTTCAAAATTGAAAATAAATATTTTTATTCTCTTTGTCTGCATGTGTATATGTGCCCCATGAGCATGCCTGATACATCCATAGGCCAGAAGAGAGTGTCAGATCCCCTGAGACAGGAGTGATTCTCATGTAGGTGCTGAGAACACAGGTCCCCTGCAAGAGCAGCAAACACTCTTAACTACTGAGTCATCTCTCCAGACCCTTGAAGGATTTTCATTTGGAAATAAAATGGTGAGGCAGGTTTATGACATGCCTTGTCTAGATTTAGGTTGAGAGAGATGTGGTAAACCCAAGACCATAAACATTCTGACCCTATGTGAGAAGAGCTCACTTTTTGTAATGTCTTGAAGTCAAACACTATCTCTGCTAATTTTTTTTTCGAGACAGGGTTTCTCTGTGTAACAGTTCTGACTGTCCTGGAGCTAGTTCTTGTAGATCAGCCTGCCTCTGCCTCCTGAGTGCTATTTTTATAGTGTGTTGAAGTTTGTGATAGGGCTGACCTTAGAAGAAACAGCCTTGATAATTTTATAATTCTTTCTTATTCTTTTGTATGTCTTTACTCTGTAATTCTCATTTTATTCTTGTGCTATGCACAGTGGCTAGAACTATATGATATTGAATATTACTTCTAATGATATCCTTGTCTTTTTCCCAATTTGGGGGAAGTTTAAATATTTTAGAATCAGGATTGATTTTTAAGGAGTCATCAGATAGAGAATATACTATCTATTTAAATTTTTCTATGTCTTTGTTGACATGAATGAGAAATAAATTACCATAAATACCTGTTGGGAGATGTATTTAAACAATTGCCTCATAATATTTTAGTAGATTAGTTAGCTGCTGGTTAGTTTTTAAAGAACCTACTATTGTGAGCTGCTGAGATAGTTCAGTTCATCAAGTACTTGTTGAACAAGCAAGAGGACCTGGGTTCAAGCCTCAGTTCCACGTTAAAAAGAAAAGCAAGAAACATTGTTGATCATCTGCACCGTCAATGCTAAAGAGCTGGAGACACGAGAAGCCGGGAGTCTTGCTGGCAGCTGCCTGTCCAGCTGAATAAGTGAGCTCCAGGTTCAGTAGAAACTTCTGTCTCAAAAAATAGGATGGGTACTGATCAAGGAAGACAGCCAACATCAACCTATGAATCCAAATCCAAACCATAGACATACAGCTGCACTTGACATTCACATCTAAACACGCATGAGCAAGTGTACACATACACACATAGACACAAAAACTTCTTGGTATTCTATATATTTACTTCTACTTTAGATAGTTATTTAATTTTATAATGTCATCCTATTTGTATATTTCCCAAACTTTGAAGAAAACCTATTATTATAGTTGTGAATTAAAAATAGAATGCATGTTTATTCAATTCACATCTAGTGACTTTTTATGAAATTTGATAAAAATAATTTCATTGTACATGCTATTTATAACTATCCTTAAGCATGTGTTTTTAACTTTATATATACTTATTAATTTTTAAACCTATTATAATACCAAAAATTTGTGTCATTTCTTGTGAAATTATATCGCAAATAATTTCACATCTAATTCTAAAACAAATAAAGTCAACAAAATAATAAAGTATGTGTGATCCAACCCAGTGATGTATGGTGGATAAAAATACTAAGAAAAGTACATGTGCAGGGTTATTTATTATATGCTCAAAGAATGACATTCTTTCTGACTTTTTATTTTGGTTTCTGAAACAGGCAGAGTTTCTCTATGTAACAGCTCTAACTATCCTTGAACTTGCTTTAAAGACCAGGCTAGCCTTGAACTCACAGATATCTGCCTACCTCTGCTTCTCGAGTGCTGGCTGGGATTAAAGGCGTGCATCACTACCACCTGGTTTCTTTCTGAATTTTGGTATCAATGTCATATTTATAGTCAGAGGTTACACTGTTTAGAGAACAGGCTCCCATTGGAGATTAGGTCATGCGAGGGGTCATAAATGTGAGGCAGTGAGGGAAACCACACTGGACGGATAGAGAAATACAAATGTGATTCAAGATTAAGAATGGCAGAGTCCATAGTGATTCCCACAGAAACTTCCAAGGCTAAGCTGGTGTTGCAAGGTACGAAGTCTTGACTCTTCACATGGCTGCGCTCTGGACAGGTAGCCAGTCTTCCAGGAGGGCTTCAGTGCAGTTGGGCTGTGTTAGAGAACACGCTGCCACGTTTCCAGCACCTGGGGAATGAAAGTCACTTAAAAGGAGATCTGGGCAGCACACTGCATTGCCCATCATACCCCAGTGTGCAGGGTGTGGCTCAGTCATGGAAACTTGCATAGGATGCTTAGGATGGTCTCCAAACATCACAAGAACAACACACACACACACACACACAAAAATAATATGCTACTTTAAGCTGGATAACTCAGTTCTGGGTTAATCCATCTTTCTTGATAGTACTTAAACTTTGTCTATAGAGTATCCTATAACACAATGTCAACGGTAGTATGAAGAGTCAGAATTTATGGTTCCAAAAGTGTTTTATGGCTTCCATTCTGCCCCTTTGACATTGTACACTTGTGAATACAGTCCTTAAGGGATCTTTATCCTGACAACTACGTCTATTAACTCAAAAGAAGAGTGTATTTTCAAGTTTACCAGGTAGGAAATCCCAGACTTTAGGTCATGACTTTCTTCTGCAGTGTTGTTGAAAAATCTTTCAGCTACCATGAAGGTTATTTATTTTAGATACTTTGAAACTAAATCAACAGAGAATAGCTTTTAAAACCTGGCTGCCTTATTTGAGTAGCCAGGTGATGGATGATTTGAAGTCCTTCTGGATATCCAAATTAGTCTCACGTAGAATTGACTTTTCCTACATCGGACAGAAACCAAAAGGCAATAGACACCTATTTAATAGTGAAGAGTTTGCTCTTATGACTAACACCACATCATACTTCATTTTAAAAGAAGAGTATGGCTTGATTGGAAGATCAGACAGACTTCATTGGTATTAGTCCTGTTTAGTGCATCCCCCCCCCACTCAACCACAGATAGTAACATAAAAGAAGAGATAAAAGAGGTACCACACACTAACACATTACCAATTTCGAGAAGAGTACCCTCTGAGCATTTCCCTCTGGACTACAGTCACTCTGCTTTGAACAATCTTTTTCTTCACTCCTCAACACAGGGACCTCTCTTTTCCAGTGTGATAGATATGGATACAATTCTTTCTGTAACGTAGATTATCAGTTCATAAATAGTGGCGATTTGTGGTTGAATTCCAAATTCCTATGAACGAGGCTCAATTAATTCTTCCTCCTCTCTCCCAGTGGCTCATTCTGGAAGAGCATGCAGCGTGAGGAGGCACGGAGACTAGAGGGAGAAGTGCAGTGGGAAATCCATCGGGTTTAAATGGCAACAAATCCTTGGGCAGCCCCCACCATTATTATTCTGTAAGAGTATGAGATGAGTTTCACTCCCCACCAACCCCCACTCTGCTTCACTTCCTCCTCTTCATACCCCTGAAATGGCGTTATGTGACTTCCTCTTGCATGCAACTTAGTTAACAGCTAAATCCTGTCAAAATCAATTTGTGAATGAATAAACACCCCTAATAAACAGCATACCTTCAAAGCGCATGTTCTCGGGATTGATCTAACTTTATCCCATAAGTTGTGCCAATATCATTTCAAGTTAATTTCTGTCATGTTTAAATGCATTTACAGCCTAATGGAGCAGTTTGTAAGTTCACGGAACCTACACACTACTCTGATATACAGCATACAGTGGATAAAGAAGATGTCCGAAGGGTATCTGCAGTGAATGTTCAGGAAGGGGTCCCTCTCTCGCTGCCCTCACTTGCAGGAGCTATCCTGGGAGATGAATGTGCCAGGATAAGTTATCTGAGGCTCATAAAATCTTTTCCAGAGATTGAAATAAAGTCAGTGCTTGCAGAAGACAAATCAATTGTGACATTTCTGAATAGAGTGCGATGCATTTAATTAGCACAAGACATACTGGCAAATGCTGAATTACCCAATAAATCACCGAATGCTGGAACCCATACAGAGTGGGAATCAGCTGTCTTGTGAGACGTACAGCAAGTGATAATAGGGCGAGCTGGCCATTTGTATTGTCACTTTGACCCGTTCTCCGCTATTATTTTTTTTCTATTTTGACATTTGCACACAGGGCTCTTTTAATTATTTTAAACCATCAGCCATCTCGGTCCCTACCTACACAGAGAATATTCACCAGTATCTGCATCTGTAGAGGGCATTCGGGTCTGTTGATGCAATATGGTATGTGGGGTGCTCTGGAGAGGGGGAGTCAGTGCAGATTAAACTCCTCAGCACACATCTCCTGGAAAGGCAACTAATAGGGTCACCGTGCTTCCATCAATTGAAAATATTGAAGGTGTTACTTCAGTCATTCCTGAACCTCCCAATGCTATATCCCGGTTTGGGCAGAAAAATGACCTGCTTTAATGTTGGACACTTTTGTTTAATTTTGTTTTTAACCTAGAGCTCAAATGCTTCTTCCGACTATCTTTGAAATGCTGAAACTGAAGAATACCAAAGCTTAAATTCAATGTTTTGGCCTTAGAAAATCTGGGGAAAAATTGAAAATGAATTCCAAATGAGTCTTGCTGGCTTATGAGGACAAAGTAGAGCATTTCCTCCCATGAGGGCTGTTTCGTAGATAAATTGGCGATTCCACTGGTGCTTCTTTCAGGGAATCGCTTTCCATGATATGGACACTAAAGTGGCTCACGCCATAAGCACCAGATCATACAAATGACCTCTGCTGCACACCACACCACACAGTCTTTGGCACCATGTTAAGTGGTACCATTCAGTGCCAGCCAGGGCTAGGTGGGTGGTGCATAGACACCTGACTGTGCAAATGTCAGGGATGCAGTGTGAGGAAACCCATCACTCATAAACTCACGGGGATATCAAGCTGCAGTCTGATTTTCATTAGGAGTGGAAGCTCGGCAAGCATTATGGCTACATGTCTGCAGGCACAACAGCCCAGATGTGCCCACAAGTTCTTTCTCATCAGAACGTGAAGGGATTAAGAATCTCAGAATCATCTGGGAATTCTTTTTAAATTCTGCAAAGTGTCATTCCTTCTTTCCACCGGGTATCCTAAAATGTGGATAGAGAAGGTCTTGCCTTCTCTAAGGCGTGTATATGGGATAGGAAGGTAAGCAGAAGATGAAACGAAGCATTGATGGACATCCATTACAGAAATTCTTGAGGCTAGCAGCACTCTG
Organism: Dicrostonyx torquatus; assembly: GCA_028555095.1. Taxonomy (NCBI): domain Eukaryota; kingdom Metazoa; phylum Chordata; class Mammalia; order Rodentia; family Cricetidae; genus Dicrostonyx; species Dicrostonyx torquatus. Next base: position 781,881 of record JAQHUG010000023.1, on the reverse strand, counting down.
TCTTTTTTCCTTGTTGGCTTCTTACTGTACCGGGCTAAGGAAAGGTGAGTGGCACAGGTCAGGTGCCTGAATCTTCATTAGACTGAACTGGTTCCATCCGTTTCCTTTCTGCTGCCAGTGAATAGTTGAGACAGAGAAATAATAGCGTTCTAGCCAATGCGGCATATTTGAAAGCATGCTGAACACTATCTGGGGCATTTTATGGCTTTTAAGTAGAGGCCCACAAAGAGAAATGTCCTTTTCTGTCTCCAAATACATTTGCATGAGGTCATTTTTTAGAAATAAAAAGACAGGTTTGAGGGTGAAAGCCACAGTACCCAAAGGATGAAAGGACTCACTCTCATGACCAACCGGTTGCCAGTTTTGTCTGGCATGAAGGTGCTCCCAGGGCAGTTTGAGTATCAAAACTAAGAACATCCCAGTGGGTCTCTGCAGAAAAAAGAGCGAAATCTTGGGTCATATAAACATCCTCCTCAGTTAAGCAGTTCTGCAGAAGCCCAACTTTTAGACATCAGTCCATATGCGGACATCAACAATATCTGTTACACCTGAAGATGTGTTTTCTTTCATGAAGCTTTGAAGTATCTTTAATTCTGAATATGGAAATAATTATATTCTAAGTGAAATTGGACAAAATTGCAGGTCCTCTCTTAAGAAGGACCTTGTCCTTCCCAAATGTCTTTCCTCCACACTTTCTCTTTTTATATATTTCCATGTGTGGAGTGTACACGCATGCGTAAGTGTGTTGGCATTTGTCTGAGCACACATGTGCAGGTGGAAATCAGAGGTTGGTGTCAGGAATCTTCTATCATTTTTCCACTTTGTTCTTTGAAGCAGGGTCCTGCACTGAAACTCAGAGCTCAATGAAGTGGCTAGTCTGACTAGCCAACATGCTTCAGGGATAGCTGTCTCCAGCTTCTGAGGCTGGAATTTCAGGCAGTTCTGCCAGGACAACCTGGCATCGATGTTCTGGCAATCTGAAGTCTGGTCTTGTTGCCTGAGTGACAAACACTTGAATCACTGAGCCATCTCCCCAATTCCAATGGTAATCTTTCCTTAATCCCAAACTGTTCTCTTATATTTATTAACCAAGTAGACTCATATTAATTAACTTGCTTTATTAGCAACTGATAATCATTCATAACCAAACATATGATTTTGACCACTCTCTACTTTATGCTGAATCCTGGAACTGATTATGGCCATAAAACAGATTAAGCATATACTAACAGAGAATCGTCTTTTACAATAATAGTGAGCAGGTAAGAAGGTGAAAAGTGTAACAAAGCCTAAATCATTTGGTCCTGGGGAATTTTACTGTTCTGTAGATGTGGCTCTCGTTTTGCATCTCCTGGAAGAAGGGTTGTTTTGGAGGTCTGTCACAAGGTCTAAGTCAAGCATTAGACAAGGCTCTTCCCCTCGCTGCTTTCCGGACGCCATCACAAACACCACAACGGGTCTTTGTGGAGTGCTTGCGGAGTGCTCGTCTTACATAAGACTACAGCCTATGAACACAGGAACAGCATAACTTTACACCAAAATCATTACTTAATTGGGGGCGGGGAAGAGGGTTCAGAGGTTAGCAGTGCTTGCTTTACGGTCATGAGGATAAAAGTTTGGATCCAGGACCTGCATAACCAGCTGCATGTGGCCCCGGAAGTGCCTGCAGCACTGGTGTGGAGGTGGATGGAGACAGGCGGCAGGGTTGCTGGAGTTCGCTGAGTGGCAGCCTATCTGAGATGCAAACTATGGGTTCGAGAAGATACGCTGCCTCAGAGGAAAAGGTGGAAAGTGATGCAGGAGGATACCATTCTGGAACATGCTGAGGACACCATGCTGCTGTTTCTTCTAAGGTCAGATCTGGATGGTGGTCGGTTTTAACTGAGGTGCGGAATTAGATGAAGCGGGTGGGATTTGCGCTGGAGGTCATTGACGCAGGTCACCTGGAGACCCAGGGGACTCGAGATGTGTGGTGGCTGGGAGGATCTCTAAGTGTACTGTGTAAGTTACATATCTCTCCTGGATGGGTCTCTCTCTAGAAAAGGAAAGCATTTTGAAACGAATCCCTACCAAGCCTATCCATGACTCCGTATTTTCTAACTCTCAGGCCAAATGAGTCCAATGAGAAATGTGATGATCTAGTTTCCTTTCGGTTGCCGTGGGGAAACATCTGACCAAGCCAATTTAGGGAGGAAACATTCTTCAGAATACTTACACTTCCGGCTCACAGCCCATAGTGAGGGGAATCAGGCCAGGAGCAGAAATGAAGCAGAAACCATGGAGGAACTCGGCTTGCAGGCTCCTTAACAGGCTCACACTCACCTTGGTTTTTCTTTAATATAGCCAGGGTCCATCTGCCTGTAAACAGTGCTGCCCACAGTGGGTGGGACTCGCCTTCACTAATTAATAACCAAGACAATCCCTCACAGACCAACACGATCCGGCTAATTCTACAATTGAGGCTTTTCTGCAGGTGACTCTAGACTGTGTGACCTTTAGAATTAAGGCTAAGCATAAAAATTAGGAGGACATTCATATCTCACAATGTATATTTATTTGTTACAAGTTACTGATTTGCAACTTTGTAAATATCAAATTCATGCCTTTTCAGGTCTTGAAGTAGTTTTATTTTTTCCTTGAAAAATGTTTTTTTCTAGTAAAAAGATACGACAACAAATGCTTGTTTACATCCATTTGTTACTCATTTCGTTTTTCCAAAGAAACTTCACTTTGTGTCTCCAAGTCTCCAATTATCCTCAAGAATGGACAGCATCAAGCATGTACCCTATAAGCTGTTTCTCATTTCTGTATGACAATGAAAAATTAAGAATCAAATATCAAGTCAAATGTTAATTCAGGAAAGAGTCGTGAAAATATCATATAAATAATATACAACAGCATCCCCCCAAAATAGGATTTCTAAGTTTTCTTTTACAAGTGATATTGGGGGAGGGGTGTTGTGTGCAGAGAGCTGGATTGGTCAAGTGTCTCACAGCAGCCTGTAACTTCAGCTCCAAGGGATCTAACGATCTCTTCTGGCTTCCAAGGGCTCTGCACTCACATGCACAGATGCCAGACACACATACATACACAAAAAGAAAAGCAAACTGTATCTTAAACAGAAGTGATATGTAATTTCTCTCTGTGTTTCATAATACAATATTAGAACATAGGTTTCAAGATCTTGTGGACTTTGGATTCAAATTCTCAATGTACCACTTGCTTGTATGATACATGACAAGATGCTTAAACACTCAGTCCTTCAGTGTTTTCACCTGTCATAATATCATCCACACAAGTTTGTTTTAAATGAGATGATGCAGTGGTGGGATGAGATGGCTCAGTAGATAAAGGTGCTTGCCCCAAGCCTGAGAGTCTGATTCTCACCTCTGGTAAAAGGCGAGGACAAACTCTTTCAAATTGTCCTCTGGCATTCATGTGTAAGCTCTGGTGCATGCCCCTCCCCCAAATAAAACAAAAAGAATAAATATAAAAGAATAATTTAGATGATGCAAGATCAGTGGAGTTAATAACTGGCATCATTTTTATTAGCAGTAATTTATACCTGTGTTATTTCTGCCTAAATGAGCATTGCACTCATGAGCAGCCATTCACTATGCTGCTGATAGCCTTGCCAAAAAGATTCCTTTACTTAGTATCTTGAAGACAAATTTTATGTGTAGAAGTGTTTTCTATGCATGAGTGTTAGCACACAATGTATGTTTAGTGCCTGTCCAAGCCAGATAACATCATCAGATCCCCAGTAACTGGAATTACAAAAGATAGTAAGCTACCATGTAAATGCTGAGAATTGAACCCAGGTGTTTTACAACAGCATCGGTGCTCTTAACCACTGGGCCATCTTGCTAGTGCTCCACTTAATTAGATGTTAAAGTGTGAAACAATCCCATACCAGTTTGTAATTATTATTAAAAGGGTTATTAATTTGAGGGGAAAAAACTTACAGAACGCCGTCTACAGACCAGGAAAGGAGTCTAGCCATCACCAGAATGGAAGTCCAAAGCAAGAGAGAGCGAGGAGGGCTGCCACTGTTTTTTAAAGCGAAAGAGACCATGCCCCAGTGGGCTGGTATCTCAAAGGCTATTGGTTGAAGGAGTGGAAGGAGCTCCCACAGCAAAATGTTTTCTTATTGTCCCAGATTTCCAGGCAAAGAATTTTGTTATCCCTTTGGTGTCACTACTATTTATTTACTTATTAGTTTTCTTTCTGCACTTGGAAGTGATTCTCCTTTAAAAATATCTGGGATAAGCATATATGCAAAGAAACAAGGAATCCTTTGCCCACCTTGCAAGTCACTATCAATGTCAATATCAGAGAGTTAAATGAAAAGAATCAACCAGAAAATTGTCTTGCTTCCCTCACATTGGTTATTTTTAAGAGAAAGGATAAGCTATTGTGTTAGTTTCCTAGGGTTGCTATAGAAATTCTACCCTTTCCCCAACCCTAGGTATTCTAAAACAGCAGAAATATATTCTGTCACAGTATGGAAAGCAGGAATTTGAAATGGACACGTTGGAATTGGTGCCTTCTAGGACAACCTGTCCCATGCCTCTGTCAGCCTCTGGTAAGTGCAGCTATTCTTGATGTCACTTAGCTTTAGAAACGTCATTCTAATCTCTAGCCCATTTTAAATTTTATTTCAGTTTAATTTTAATCAAATTTTATTATTTTATGGTATGTGTGTCTGTGTGCATGCATGCATGTGTGTGTGTGTGCGTGTACACTTATCTAAAGATCAGAGTATACCTTCTTGTGTTGTTTCTTGAGCCATCTACCTAGCTGTTTTGGCAGGATAAGCAGCTTGCTGATTAGGCTGCACTGAGTGGCCAGGGGCTGTCAAGCATCCTTTGTCTCTGTCATTTTGACACCAGGGATGTAAGAACAATCATCAAGCCCAGATTCTTTTATGTCGAGCTGGAGACTGAACTCAGTTCCTCATGCTTGCAAGGAAAGTACTTTATTCACTAAAAAATCTGCTCAGCCCTCTGACCAACCCTCTGCCCCATCTTTAAGTGGCCTCGTTCCCCTGCAGTTCCTTTGTATCTCCATGTATCTGCCAGCCTCATACATCTTCTAAAGATGATAATCACTGGGATTAGAGTGAACCATAATCTCTATGACTCTATCTTAAGCACCTTTAGTTATAGTCCTACTTTCAAATATCTTAGAGGAACAAAAGTTGATTTGGGGGGAACAAAAGAAGAACTGGTTATAGCCAGTTTCACTTTCCTCAAAAACAGTCATGAAATCTATCATTTGTATTTGTTTTCCTCTTTCAGTCATATGCTCACATAGTATACGTGAACTAAGGCAGTATGAGGCCATAGCCATTTATGTGTTCTGTCATTGACTGAAGAATTCGCATGTGGCACCTGACTGGACTGAGACTGTCAGTGTGATGCAGCAAAGGAAGTATCATTGGATTTAAACCTGGCCTTGCCGCTTGATATGAGTGTCCTGGATGAGGTCACATTGTACAGTGCTACTGTTTTGAGATGTATAATCTGGTCAAAGGTGGTTAAAGTGTGTGAACACGGCCTTATTATCTGGCAACCTCCATATGCTAGGGAGGAGAGCAAGAGCAGAGAAGAGATTCGGGCTTCTTTGAGAAAAATAGACACAGCATAGGCTTTTGATATTCAAATTGGTTCTTAGCAGCCAACATCATTGCATTATAAATTTATCTATTTGTAGATGAGGAATTAACTAAATTCTTCTGGTACTAGTGTCTATGTTTAGGCAAAAATTGTAAAGCCAGGGATTTGGGTCATTGAGTACTCTCAAAATATATAGAAAATGCAATATTCATGACTAGTGTTTCTCTAGGCATTTGGAATTGGAAAGAAAGAGGTGTAAAACATTTCTGTTTGCCAGTTACAGGAGGGACATTGAGAGAGAATGAGAAAACATTAATCAAGAAGATTTTGGTCAAAATTTTATCTGCTAGGTAGGATGAAAAAGTTCATCACAGTGATTGTTCCTGCCATGACAAATGTGTAAAGATGCCCAGATCTTCAAATGTCAGCAGCACCATGACTGTGAAGAAATCTAAAAACACCACGTTCCAGAGAAGACTCTGCCTTTTTAAGGCAAACAGAAAGTGGTCAATTTCATCATGGGTAAGTGACCAAATTAGAACACAGATAGGCAGGATATTAAGTCTGCCATAGTCAGAGGAACTGACTGGGGAAATGATATAGGTCAGCTGAAAAAACACAGCTCTCACAGTAAAGGGGTGAAGGAATTATTTATTCTATAGCCAAATATGTGTGACCATGACCAGGGACACTGATTTAGGTTTCCCAAATCTTATTCTCCAATGTCACAGCATATTTCATGAATTTTTTTATAGTAACATAAAAAGTCATAAATTAAATTAAAGACTCATGTGGTCAGAAGGAGATATACAGTAAAGAGAGATTCAGATTATAAAATCTGTAAACAGTTTACAGTGTGTTTAAAAATATACGTAGGCTTTGGAAAGAAAAGAAAAAGAATAAAGTCATTAAAAAAAAGAATCCCAGTACTTGGGAGGCAGAGGCAGGTGGATCTCTGTGAGTTCAAGGACTGCCTGGTGTATAGAGTAAGTTCCAGAACAGCCAAAACTACACAGAGGAGCCCCATCTCCAAAAACTAAAAAATAAAAATAAAAGAAATAGAGTTTAAAATAAAGTCATGTAAAGATGGAAAATACACAGAGAATCTGGATACTGTATGGTATTGTGTTGTCTTTGAATTGTTTGTCAGCTGAGGAAGGAGCATCAAGTGCTAAAAGACTTTTGATTATAAATGCTGCTGATTAATCCAACATATATATTTTGAAAATATATTTTAAAATGTAAGTCAAATGTATTTTAAAATTTAAGTCAAAAGATATATTACTTTATAAGAGAGGTTTTGTTTTTGTTTTCATAGGAAATGAGAGGCTGTGGATTCATTCTGGAATAAGATAAATCATATTTGATCAAGGAAGACTCCCTGAAAAATCTCAAATAGGAGAGGATTTCCCAGAAGATCCAATATTTCAGAGTACCTATCTTAGAGTTCCCTCTGAGTTCTACATTCAGAACAGTGTCAAGACTGCTGGCTGAGATGATCAAGCCTCACAGAATATTCCAGTCAGGATTTATCCATAATTCTAAATTTTTTTAGGTCCCCATAAGATTATCGGTACCCCCAATCAGCAGGAAGTAGCCTAGAAAACTATGCCCACTTTCCCCCTCCCCCCAAAAAAATGGATTGTGGATGTTTGTCCTTGTTTAGAGTATTGGCTATAAGTTGTTATGGATAATGGTCAGGATAAAAGCTAAACAAAGGAAATTAGATTCAGAGTTCTTGTTTTGGAAAAAAAGGGGAGGAAATGCCATGGGACAATGGTCTATCCTGTAAAGATTTGTTGCTTGTATTGCTTTAATAAAATGCTGATTGGCCAGTAGCCAGGCAGGAAGTATAGGCAGGACAACTAGAATAGGAGAATTCTAGGAAGAGGAAAGGCTCAGTCTGCAATCATCACACAAACACAGAGGAATCAGGATGAGAATGCCTCACTGATAAAAGGTATCAAGCCATGTGGAGTGAATCTGTATTACTTTTTTCTTTTTCAATATTTTTTTTTTCGATACAGGGTTTTTCTGTGTAGCCCTGGCTGTCCTGGAACTCACTCTGTAGAGTAGACTGGCCTCAAACTCACAGAGATTCACCTCTTAATTGCTAGGATTAAAGGCATGAGCCTTCACTGCCTGAATCTGTATTACTTTTCAGACAAACAGCAGCAGAAAAAATAAACACTAAATACTGGTCAACGTTTTGATCTTTTCACGACTTCCATTCAAAAACTAGAATAAGGAAGAAGGCATCATGAAAAGGCACCATCCTAGAACAAATTCACGAGACAATTTCAAAAAGAAAACCTAAATTAATAGTAGAAAGTTAAGACAGAGGGAGGTTAAAGAGACACAAACCAACTCATTCATTCAATTGTTCTTTCATTCATATGACTTACAGACCTACTCTCCTCTGTAGGCTGCACTGACAAAGGCGAGGCAGGAGACTTATCCTGTTTATGTAATTACTGTTGTATCCTGAATAAATTGCAGATAGACATTTTGCACAGCTCACTCAGGTGTCACTCACAGAGTAGGCACAGTGGTTACATCCTGAACACAGATCTCTCAATCAGACTGATCAGTTACTTGACAGTTTGACCATCTCACTTGTTCAGCTAAAGAGTTCCTAGTCAACTTTACTGGCTGCACAAAACCTTCTATTTCATAAAAATGATTGTTGGATGCTGAAGGAAAAAGTTATCTTTAATTTTGTGTGGATATGCTAAATGTTTGGGCAAAACTCAGGGCCAGTGTTCATTTTGTAATGTTTTGATTCCTGTACCTTGGCAAAGCTAGGGATTTCTGTGGGTGATTGTACTTCTGAACATTTTTCCTAGATTAGCCATGCCACCTACACTGTCCTTTTATTAACATGGCACTGTCCTATTAATTTTTATTTTGAAGATGTTTATATGTACAGATTAGATTTTTCCCTGTTTACTTGTGAACTTATCTGTCATATGCCCCATTATTTGTAATAGCACAACGTCCCATCTTACTCTCTTTAAAGTATTCAATCTTCCTTAGAATTTAAATTTGATAATGTAAATCCCTTGACACAAGCTAAAGCATTTTTAATGGGCAGGTAGCATTTAGACCATTTTATATTGGCCCACAAAGCTTGTTGGGATTTATAAATACAACTTGAATTACATTTTGCTTTGTCAAACTGGCACCAGGAGAATTGCTAATTGGAATCATGACTCAAAGGTGTAAGGAGGTCTTATTGATTCAGATCCTGAGATATCATTACAATGCAAGGCAAGCATCTACCTCCCTCTTCATCCCGGTTCACGGGGTTGAGTGAAGTTTGTCTCTGACCCTCTTCTGCATGAACTCCATTCTTGCAACAGAGAAGACGGTTAGCATCTCTCTGTTCATTCACTGTTGGGCTGCAGCGCATTCATTAGGAAAATTGCTCAATTAACAGTACTGGGTGACACACACAGCTTGTTTCTCACCTTACCTCTTCTGCTTGAGCACATGAGCAATTGTCACGTTAAAGACTGTGTCTGCAGCTCTGAGAATGAATCCTCCATTCCTGTTTCAATTGTACTTGGCCCGCCCATCATCCACCCCTTCTGTGATCTACTGGAGCATGTGAAGGGACCTTCCTGCAGACCCAAAGTTGCAGGATCTCCACAACACAGGGCAACAAGATATCCTGGAAGAGTCCTAATGAGGGCCCAGCATCGATAGGGTAGTGGAAACCAAAAGCCTCAAACCAGACCAATGATTCTTTGCAAAGAACTTGCAAGTAAAGATATATGGACAAATGGGTTCATGTCGTGTCTCATTGTGTCCACTACAGCTTCCATGATGGAAAGTTTAAATCTTTCCACTTTTTAATTTAATTTCAATTTTTTCCATTTTTTCAACTGCATCAACATTTGGAATTCCTGCTATTAAAACAAGAAATTATACAACATGAAGATAGTGCTTTCATTTATTTGCTATTTTAATTGTATTTAATTACATCACACAGTTGTAAGCTTGTATCCGTTACTGGCATTTTATACATCTTGAAGCCACATAAGAGCACACAACTATAGTTGATACTGGAGCTCAGCTCATAACTTAGGTCATAAAATCTCTGGAGTCTATATAATTTTTTAAGTCTTCTATGCTAAATAGCCTCACAGGAATGCAGAAATGCTACAAAATAATCAGTTGTGGTTAAATATTTATGTACCATGTTAATGTTAGTCATTCTAGCATTATTTAAAATGGTGACAAATTAGAAACAGCATAAATGCCCAACAGTTGAAAACTGGCTAAATAATTTATGGTACAAGAGAACATTACTCCATCATTAAAATCACGTTTTCAAAAAGCACAGCCATTTGTAGATTCTTAATACAATGTAAAGTAGCAAAGTAAATCAGCTTGCGAGTCAGCAGAGGGTCATGGAGCTTATTCTTCTAAAAGAACTGCAACTGTACACATGCATTAAAAAGTGCAGTCTAATCTCAAAACTAAAGAAATAATTTAAAAGTGTGTGAAGAAACAAAATTGGAAGTAAACAGACAAAGATGTGACTGACACTTTCTTTTTTGTTTGTGTGCCAGATGCTGGGAATCAAATCGAGGAGCTCACTCATGCTAGGCAAGCATCTCACAACAGATATAGATTCCCAGCTGAGATACTTTCCCACGACTTGGTCTGACAGATGATTTTGATTCCCTTTGGCACACTGACATCTTCCACTGTGTTGGCACGGGGTGTACATGACAGTGTTGTGACATGCACAGTGAGATGGGTATTACGTGAGAGCTATTCAGCATGCTTGTTATCTTCCATGATACTTTGCTGTTGTGTATGTGGGAAGTAAACCTGAAATCTACTCTTAGCAGCTTTCAGTCTACAATAAAGCATCATAAAGAGTGGCTCTCATGCTGTATGCCACATCAGGACTGTTTATTATACAATGTAACTTCAAACTCATACCAAATGAGAAACATCTTCTCCTTTCCTCTCCCTCTACTAATAACCAGCATTCTACTCTCAGCAATGAGTATGTCTTTTAAAAGATGAAGAAGGGGTGGGGCCACTAGCACTGGGACCAGGATTTATCCTTAGTACTTGAGCTGGCATCTAGGAGCACATTCTTTGTGGAGGGATACCTTGCTCAGTCTAGATATAGGGCGGAGGGCCATGGTATTGCCTCTAAGTAAAGTGTCAGACTTTGTTGACTCCCCATGGGAAGCCTTACCCTTTCTGAGGGGTGGATGTGGGGTAGCGGTGGAGGGAAGAGTGAAGTGGGAAGAAGGGCAAGAATGGGAACGGGGGCAGCTATTTAAAGTGAGAAAAGATTGTATTAAAAGTATTCTTAATAAAAAAAAAAGACTACCTTGCACAGAAAAAAATTGAAAAAGGGGAATACTGTTTTAACCTTCTGTTCTTGACTTATTTCACTCAGAATAATGTCTATATTCATTTATTCATGTTGTCATAATAGCTGATTTTTTCTCTATTGTCTTTTTTGACATTTTTTTCTTTCTTTCTTATTTTTTTGTAGTGTTCCAGGTTGAACCCAGGACCTCTTTTTAAATTTAATTTCATTTTATTGAGCTATTCGTTTTTCTCTGTTCCCCTCCCTGATCTTCCCTCCCCTTCAATCCTCTCCAATATTCCCCATGCTCCCAATTTACTCAGGAGATCTTGTCTATTACTACTTCCCATGTAGATTAGATCCATGTATGTCTCTCTTAGGGGAATCCAGGACCTTATGCATACTAATTAAGTGATTACTGACTACTGAGTCACATCCCCAGCCCTTGGATTTCCATTTATTTTAAAGACTGAATATTATTTACATATATACACCTTAAATTCTATATCTATTTACTCACTGATGGATGCTGAGGTTAGACTAGAGACGTGAACCACCACACTCAGCTTTGCAGCATTGTTTGCAATAGCCAAGGTACAAGACAGGAACATTCCAATAAAGATTTGAAGAGTTGACACTAATCACCTCAAGTTCTTCCAGGGAATGAGGAGCAGAGAGCGGTGCAAAGCTTATTCTCTGAGACCATCATTATCCTCACATTAAGGGTGAGTAAAGCTGTTAGGAGAAAATAAAATCAAGGCCAGTATACCTTATAAACTAGATGCAAAAAGTTCCAAGAAAATTAAAACAAACTGGATTCAACAGTACATTAAATGGATCATGTATTGTAACCAATAGGGACTCAACTTTAGCATGCAAGGATGGTTCAACATGCACAAATTCATAAATGTGAAGAATGGAAGTCACATGATTATCTCACTAGAAAATCTTTGACAAAACTCAACAACATATCATGGTAGAAATTCCTAACACACTATCTGTTGTAACCATGTACTTCATGGAAACAGAGGTCACACCTGATTGATCTAGAGATAATATGTTCCCAGTTCATTCTTAATCAGAATATTCTGCCTCAGTTTTTGTTGTTGCTCTTGGTGGTGGTGGTGTGACACACTCCACCGCCAACTGTTTTGTTTGTTTGTTTATAATTGACTGTCTTTCTGCAACAGAGAAAACTTTTACTTATCTCATTCATGATCATATAGTTAGGACTTATGGAGTAGTTTGTACAGAATAATTGCTTAACCAATATTTGCATCTACTAATTTCTGGGGCAGACATTCTGAGAGTGAAGAAAACCATCTCTTCATGACTTGTAGTACTATATGATTATCTTGAATATTTGTTAAATGAAGTAAAGGATTCTTCAAATTTAGTCTCTCCTAAATATGTTTTTATATAATCATCAAGTGAATTAATATATTTTCAAAGAAAGCTAGAAGAAAACCTGTTTTGTCTTCATGAACTTAACATCTGTAGTTGTGTCTTTGCAGGTGATAAGTAAGTTTATGGCATGAATAATTATCAATTTAGTTGAAAAGAATTTGAATTCTACGTGCAGGTGAAAAGAGCCAAATCTTTTAGAAATTATCATGGCCTAAAGCCACATGTGGTCCAAGATGTGTGTACCTCTGGCCATGAGCTGGGGCTCAACTTATGATCTTATGTATATACAAAGAATTTTGTTCTGGAAGAAAACCATACCTTAAGTGAAACCAGCTTCAGGTGCTGATGTTGATGTAAAGGAAAAAAAAAACATTAGTTCTTAGCTAGAAAACAGACCTTTTGGATAAAGAGTAAAATGTTACATTCTATGCTATAACAGGCCAGCCATATGTTCTTTATGTAAATTTTTAAAAGCAAAAATTTTAAAATGGGTTAAGTGTTTCTTCCAGGACACAACTGATTGCCAAGTGAGAGTTGAATTTTATATATATATATATATTGCACTCCATTGTATGAAGAAACTAAAATGATCCCTGTAAATTTGGTGATTTTTTTCAAGAGTTTAAAAAACATACCTTTTGGAGTTAAACAAAACCCATTATTCTTTAATGAACTAATAAGGAGTTGGCATCTTCACAAATAGGAGATGGAGATTAACCTATAAAAGGAGTTAATTAGGTAGAATACAAACATTGGCAAGCCTTGCACAGAATGCTATTCTCCTAGTGTTGAGGTTTCTATTCCTTCCCCTTTTCTCAGAAGCCCCTTGCACATATTATTCCCATCACTGTATACTTTTCTTTCTCTTTCTCTCTCTAATTCCCCCACCAGCCATTTTCCCTGGAAACATCCCACCACCAAGAGACCCCTTGCTGCTTAATGCTCTCCCTGAAAATAACAGAGATGAAATCTAATTATTATCTTGCATCAAAGAACCAGTGAGGACCTCGCTATGCTTCATATAATTTCATGGGCATAAGCTGTTTTACTTAAATATCATCAGATTAATTTACTCTGGACCAATAAGCAGGCTGATGATGATCATAAAATGATTATGTAGACCTAGCCAAATCTATTTCATCTTATGTTATCAAGAAGCAACAGCACAAGGATTTGTTGTGTTTTGCATTGTTGGTGTTCTCTCATGCCTTTCACCTTCCCTTCCCTACTAAGTAAGTCAGGCAAATACCATATCAAATGTTATCTAGTCACATTTGCCTCAATTGGTACAAACAGGTATATGATTCTTAACTTTGGAGTCTTGAAAGTTGAAAAGCAAGTATCAAATCTTTTGATTTGGAAGAATATACAACTGGGTGGGTTTTTTATTCATGAAAATATACCCAGATCAACAAAATCCAGTTCTGGGTCTTTGTGAGCTGACCCACTGCTTCAAGCCAGCTTGCAAAGGCCCAGATGGGGGTGAATGGGGTGGCAGAAATCCTGATATTTCTGTGGAATGTGAAATCAGAGGATTTAGCCCTATACTCTGTAGAGCTCAGGAAGGCCAGGAGACTTGCAGTGGTCTCCCTCTTGGAGGTTGTCTTTGATTATCCATTTCCTCATCTTTCCATTTGGCACATAGTTTCTTCCTGGCAGGGAGGAGGTTTTGGGGTAGCAATCAATTGAAACACAGCCCAGGAAAGAATGTAGAGCTGATCTTTCTCATTGTGTTTGTCCACATTCTTCCTTAAGAAGTTGACATCAATTATCACAACTCATTCTATAAGAACATCTGTTGCCTTTCTTTTCAAAATGCATCAAGCACTTTGATCTCCACTACTGCCAAAACCTTACTGACTGTTACATAATTTTCCCCATAGAGTGGCCTCAACATAGCCTCTGGGGAAATCCAATGCTGTGGGTTAATGCTCTTGTACACTGTAAAGATTTGTCATTCATATTAGTTTAATAAAACACTGATTGGCCAGTAGCCTGGCAGGAAGTATAGGTGGGGCGACCAGACTAAGAGAATTCTGGGAAGAAGAAAGGCAGAGAGTCGGTCATTATGCAGACACAAAAAGCAAGATAAGAATGCCTTACTGAGGAAAGGTACCAAGCCATGTGGCTAAACATAGATAAAAATTATTGGTTAATTTAAGTTGTAAGAGCTAGTTAGTAATGACAGTTTATAATTAATATAAGTCTCTGTGTATTTCTTTGGGACTGAATGGCTGTGGGATTGGGCGGGAAAGAAACTTCCATCTACACAGTCCCTTTGGTAACTGCTAAATCATGGTACTTTTTTATTAAATTCTTCAAGAATTTCCCATTTTATTCAAAATAGGAACCCAAACCACTAAGTATCCCGCCATTGCTGCTTTTGGTTATCTCCCCTTGCTCTCTTGATTTACCTACTTTGGTCTTCCAATACCTGCTTGTCTTCTGGCCTTTGCATTTGCTCTTCCCTCTGCCTGTAATGTCCTCTTCCTGACTCCCTTTTTACTAATTAGAAAGAGTCCAAATAGAGAGATGGTGGGGCCACAACAGGGGCATGACAGCAAAGAAAAATGTGAATAAGTGATTGGGCCTGTTTCCACAGGGTGACTCAGTAGAGGGTAGTTCAGACAATTGGTTACTATATCAGTGTTCTCTAGAGAAATAGAACCCATAGAATATATGTACTTTTTTATTTTTTAAAGAAGAAAACAAACTATCTTTCTCATTTTACATACCAATTGCAGTTCCCACTCCCTTCTCTTCTCCCATTCCTCCACCTTCCTCCACACCCCCCACCCATCCACTCCCCAGAAAAGGCAAGGCTCTTTGCTCTGAGGTAGGAGCAAGGCCCTCCACATAATATCCAGGCTGAGCAATGTATCCATCCCAAGATAATGAGTTCCAAAAAGTCAGTACAAGCAGCAGGAACAAATTCTGGTGCCACTGTCAGTGGCCCTGCAGTCTTCCCCAGCCATACAGCCATACAATCAGAGAGTGATACTGGATTATTCCCTATCCAGCCAGAGTTGGCAAGCTCCCATTAGCTCAGATAAACTGTTTCCGTGGGTGTCCCCATCATGGTCTTGACCTCTTTGCTCATATTCTCACTCCTCCCACTCTTCAACTGGACTTTGGGAGCTCAGCCCAGTGCTCCATTGTGGGTCTCTGTCCCTATTCCATCAGTTGCTGGATGAAGGTTCTATGGTGACATTTAAGGTATGTATCAATCTGACTCCAGGGCAAGGCCAGTTCAGGCACCCTCTCCACTATTGCTTAGGGTATTAGCTAGGGTCATTCTTGTAGATTCCTGGCAATTTTTTTAGTGCTAGGTTTCTTGTTAGCTGCATAATGGCTCCCTTAATCAAAGTATCTTTTTCCCTTGCTCTCCATCTCTGTCCTTCAACCAAAGAATGGATAAAGAAAATGTGGTACATTTACACAATGAAGTACTACTTAGTGGTTAAAAAATGTATGCATTTTATAAAAGAGGACATATTAGATTGGCTTACTTGTTATGGACTGACCATTTGCATGCTGGAGAAACTGAGAACCCAATAGCTTCTGAATTCAGAAGACTGAATACCTCATCTATCCTGGTCCTCTGGCATGTCTGTGGTATTGAGTCTATGTTGAAAAGCCTGAAGCTGAAGTCTGATGTAAGTGGAGTAACAGATATTGTAGTAACCACAGATATACATGCTCAAGAAAAAGTGAAGCTGTAGGCCTGGCGGTGGTGGCGCACGCCTTTAATCCCAGCACTCGGGAGGCAGAGGCAGGCGGATCTCTGTGAGTTCGAGACCAGCCTGGTCTACAAGAGCTAGTTCCAGGACAGGCTCCAAAGCTACAGAGAAACCCTGTCTCGAAAAACAAAAAACAAAAGAAAAGAAAGAAAAAGTGAAGCTGTTCAGGTGTAAACTGCTTTTCTCCTGGACCTTCTTGGGACACCCGCTGGAAGATGCCACTTACTTTGAGGACAGGGTTTCCCTTCTCAATCAATCTTTGGGAATTTCCTCTCAGACACGTTCAGAAGTATATCCCTAGTGATTCTAAATCCTCTAAGTTGGCCATCAAGATTAACTGTCTCAGCCTCCAATAACCAGACAACCCAGTCCTTGCAACACTAGTATTTATTTACATATTTCCAATCCTAGTAATTCATGGATGAATAACACCTTACTACTGATCTTTAAATATTCAGTGTGTCACATAATTCCTTGTCATTTAAATAAATGTCCTAAAATGAATTGTGAAGTGAATGCACCATGCTTCTTTATGATATTCAGGGAGCTAGGCCTACAGTAATCTTTTTGCTGCCCTATAGTGCGCACTTTCCAGTTTATTGCAAAATTCTGAGCAATGGCACACTCAGACAGGGATTATTGGACCTGAAGTTTCCCACTAGCATTTTCTGAAGAAACTATGCTATACAGCTAGTGCACAGATTCACACAAAGCATTGACTTGTCCAAACTGTGCACAAACCTATTTAAAGGCCTTCACAGCCAATATTTTATTTTTTTCAGGTCATTTAGGCTCTGGATTTGTAATATATATTATATTATATATAATATATTATATATAATAGCAACTCATAGACATGTGATCATGCAGTATTCTGATAAAACTTTATTTAAAGAACACAGTATTTACATTTATTTATAATTTATTTTTGCAATACAAATTTGGCCTACTATAACTTGTCCATCCTAACCTTAGTCAGTTCTTCCAATTTTCCCTTATTGGGAAGGATCTAGCATTTGAGAAAGGAAGTACACTGCTAATTACATTACTGTGTGACCTGTGCTAAAACAGGCATCTACAAAGTAAATGTATAGCATTAGTCAACTTGGTGGTGGAGAAAGGCTGAGATACAAATATTATATATGTGATAAAGGTGATTCCTCTTAATTTAAATGAGATTGGAGTGAGTAGAAAGTTCATTATAAAAATGTTATCTGGACTTCAATGTCAACCGATGCTTTGATTTAAGAGATGCAAATGGTGTTCATTGTCAACTTTTAGTTGCTTGTTATCAATAGTCTAGACAGGCATGTGCTGGGCAATTAAGTCTAGTCATAAAAAGGTACCTTCCATGCCAATATAAGTAGTTTAAATTTCAACACTCATGGGTAACTTTTTTGTGATTCTAGTGAGGTTAGTTTCTTGTCCATAAAGAAAAGAATCCAAGAGCAAATTAAGTTCTCAATTCAACTAACTGTTCATCCTAGATCAGAGAGGCTTGCTTCATGCTGT
>JAQHUG010000023.1:745924-758616 GCA_028555095.1 Dicrostonyx torquatus | reverse complement strand
GAAGAGCAGAAGGAGGGAGAAGATGAGTAAGGAAGTCATGACCGCGAGGAGTTGGTCCACCCACTGAGACAGTGTGCCTGATCTAATGGGAGCTCACCAAATCCAACTGGACTGGGACTGAAGGAGCATATGATCAAACCAGACTATCTAAATGTGGCTGCCAATGGAGACAGGCTGAGAATCCATCGATAATGGCACTGGGACCTGTCTCTTTTGCATGTATTGGCTTTTTGGGACCCTAGTTTACTTGGATGCACACCTTCTTAGGCCGGGATGGAGTGGGGAGAGCCTTGGACTTCCCACAGGGCAGGGTAGTCTGAATTCTCTTAAGGAGGGAGGGGGAGAAAGAAAGGAGCGTGAGTAGAGGAGCAAGAGGGAAGTGGGAGGAGGGGAGGAAGTATAAATTTTTGAATGGAAAAAAAAAGCTATAAGATTTTGTACTTGAACCATAAAGAGAAGAAAGTCTACATAGTGCTATCTCATATGCCAAAGAACACTCTTGATTGAGTATACACTTGGAGAATATATATATATATATTTAATAAAGTACAAAAATTGAAGTACTTTAAATTAGGCTTTTTATAGCAAAAAACTATAAAATTAATCTCAATGAGCTAAAGTTAAAGTTAAGGTGTTATTATGGCTGCATTCCTTTGGAATTCCTTCTGGGGAGAAAACCACTTCCTTTCCTTTTGAACTTCCAGAACATTCCATGGTTCCCATTTCATTCCATCTTCAAAGAGAGCAGTGGGCCTTCCTCACATCAAATTACTAGCTCTAACTTCCATCTTCTTATCTCAAGAGTAAGACCCATGATACTAGAGTTTCCTGGATAATTCAAGAAAGTCCATCAAGTTTCAGGTCAGTTGATTAACAACTTTAATTATACCCATGACTTTAGTTTCTCCTTATCATGGATTTTAACATATTTGCAGGTCATGGGCACTCAGATTTTGACATCTTTTGGTATGGAGAAGGGCATCATCTTGCCTACAGATAAAACAACAATGGAGAAGAATTTGGAATTCTGCAAGTCAGAACATGGGTATAGTGTACTAGTTGAGGGTTTTAGAATATAAAATTAGAAGGCATGAGCTTTGAGAACTGCTCCATTATCAACTAGCCATGAGACATCAGGGAACAAAAGTTATAGATGGCAAACAAAATTGTCTTCTATCCCACCATAGGGTTATCTTAATTGATAAAGGCAATGCTTTTCAAATTCTAGTACTTAGAAAGAGGGATAGAATTTGTTACTCTTGTAGGCGATCAGTTGCAAATTCTAGGCTCATGAGCTTGTATACCAATACCCTTTCAATAAATATATTAAAGCTAAGCATTAATGGACCAAAACTAACAGGAATATTGACGTTGGTTATGTGTCTTCCCTTTGTAATCCTTCTATTGACCTTGACTGACTTTGTTAGAAACTTGATCTTTAATCAAGAAATGAGACCACTGTCTTTACATAAAACCAAGATATACTACTACTGTAAGAGTTGACCTTCCTGTACTATACTGTACTGTCCATACTTCAAAAAGTTTTCTGAAGGTTTAGGAATCAGTTTTTACTTCTAGCTTCCCCAAGGTGCATCAAGACAGCAAGCAATGTTGAAGTGATAAAATGTTATACACAAAAATAATCCTGATGAGGCACTCCAGGAAAAGGTTAAATTTTTTAGTTTCAACAAATGCATGTGGATTACACGAAGTGACCATAAATCTGCAGATGCACAGAGATCTGGGATTCTTGTTCATAAGGCACTGATATTCAGAATCATGTTATCTGCAGTAATAGGTCTGCTGTGAGTCTGGAACACATATATTTTAAGAAAAAAATGATATCAGACCTATTTCTCTAACCACTTATTTTTTCCTTCCAAAAACCATAGTAATAACCTTTTCTAACTACATGAAAACTGCATTTCTGCCAACAAATTGCAAGAGCATATGCTAATCCAGTGCTATAGTAACTTCATGACTCATTATTGCCTTTGATGTAAAAACAGCCCTGAGACATGATTTGAAAATGACCCTCTGAACAAAACTTAACTGCGAATGTAAGTTCTGCTGTCCACTAAAGGACAAGAATCTAGCTCCTAGCAGTGGTTGAATAAGATCCCTTTGAAGCACACCCTGTCAAACTGAAAAGAAGGAGATGGCCAGAGAGATGATGGAAGATGAGAGGATGCACACTTCCCATCTATAAGCATGGGCATATCCTAGCATAGCATCATATGCAAATGAGTCATGACTGATGACTAAACTCATTACTAATTGGGGACGGTTGCATGACTCCAATGCAAACACTCTGGGCATACTGTAGGGTTTATTTTCCTGGGTCTAAAAAAGTATCAATTATTATCTTTGTATATTCTTTGGGCTAGGATAATCTTGATGTAAATGTGTAAGGAGAAGGTTCAGCATTGAACCAAATATCTTGCAAATTATTGAGGGCCATTGATTATATAAAATCCAAACCTGAGAACTGACCATTTGGCACAGGTGTTAGAGTAATAAGGGCAATAATATATGGTCCCCATGGCCCATATATTATTATTATATTATTAGGTGAGCTCGATGAGGAGATGAGATATGAACACTAGTAGAAAATAAGCAGCACAAGCTGATACCTACCACGGGTTTGCTGAAACCCAAAGAGCTTGCGCTTGCTATCTCCTGTCTTGTGCTACCCTTTATATCTCATTTATTTTGTAAAGATACTCTTTCAAGAACCCTTCTCAGGTCAGGCTAAAAACCAGTCTTTTCTCCTGTGTGTATCTGCATGACAGACACATTTATCACTTTCTATGTGTGTGTATATTGTATGTCTAACCTCAGTGGGAACAATACTGGAAGGCAGAAAGTACAATCAGCTGTTTATTAGCCAGAGTTTCTGATGTAGAGGGCTTAGTATGACATGTAGAGAAGATAGGCATGCAACGTTGAATAAATTATTAGAATACACTGAAGAGGACAGTTTTCTCAAATATGCTTTACTAGTCAACAATTCTTCATGTTGGGAGGAACGTATGAAGATGCACTGAGA
The DNA here is from genome assembly GCA_028555095.1 of Dicrostonyx torquatus. Classification (NCBI taxonomy): domain Eukaryota; kingdom Metazoa; phylum Chordata; class Mammalia; order Rodentia; family Cricetidae; genus Dicrostonyx; species Dicrostonyx torquatus. The sequence continues at coordinate 755,567 of JAQHUG010000023.1, read as the reverse complement.
CTTCTCTTGTAGCAAAGAACTTTAAAATTCTTATAATAAAGCTGTGAAGCTGATTTTACTCCCATCATTTTTTTGTGGGTAAAACCTAAGTGTCTATGAGAAGTTTTTCCAGGTCACACTGTCAATAAAGGAGGGTTCAATCATAATCTTTCCATTACCAAAACGATATGTAGAAAGCAAATGATGTCAGTGTCTTTTGGTGCCTAGTTGATTCATATTCTGAAATATCACCATTATCCTTATTTTTAACCTGGCCTTCCTTCCATTAGGTAGAACTTTCTCCAGGATCGTCTTCAGAAGTGAGTGTGACCTTTCTTTGGAAAGTGCTTAAGTCTCCTGTTTCACCCAAAGACTTCTGGTTTAGAGATGTGCTCATAAAATTTTCCCTTCTTCTCCACTGCATTATTTCGAACCTCATTTCATTTTTACATTAACACATCCTCTGGTATTATATATATATAAATAAAATCAACTAAATTCAGTGCTTCTTGTGCATTCTGATTGGCCAGACCAGATGGAGTGATTTCTGAACCAGAATTGAAAATCAAAACACAAATGCTTTTTAAAGAGGTTGAAGTTTAGAAGCAACTGTTCATGGCAGACTTAGCTTTAATTCTGAGCTGGCTTGGGTGGTTTTCAGCTGTGTTCAACTGTGAAATATTGGAACCTCTACTTTTGAACTACTATAAATGTATTTCATGCAGATATGGCCCTTGACAGGGAAGAAAGTGCAAAGCAGAGCTGTAGAGTTTTGTAAGAGAATGTGGCTGTAATTATCATCGTCACCACAGAAGTGACAGCTGTTTGTTTTGCTTTCTGCTTGGACTTTCAAGAGCCTGTGCACAGAAATCAAGTGACGAAGTCTTTTTGCAGAAGGTTCTGGAAAGTCCCTGGAAGCCAAACAGGGTAGAGGAAGACATGTTCATTTTTCAAGTGTTCATTCTGAAGGAGTCGTCATTCACTTGCCACCTCCCGAACTTCTAAGGATGATACTTGAAATCAGAATAACATTCCCTACTATGCAGACTGTACTCAGGCTACTGGAACCCCAACATCAGGATGGACAGCTTATGATTTAATAGTCAAGACTGTGACTCCAAATTTCTCAATCTGCGTTGGCACCTTTGAACAAACTTCCGGGTGTTTAGGGTGACAAAAACACAGGCCTCTTATTCCATTGAGCAGAGAAGACAAGATCGAGTCCACACTTCATAGTAAGGTGGGCAATGTTCTGTGATACGGCAAATGCAGACAAAGAAACGGCAGTCGGTGTCACACTTTAGAATGACACTAACAGTGATGGAATATGTGGCATTATAACCGCTAGAGAGGATTTGGATCTTGAAAGACTTGAAGGTTCACTTCTGCCTTTCCCTGTAGCCATGCTAACTTAAAGGAATTAGTTACCACTCCTACCTCTGTTTCTTCATCCACAAAATGAGGATAAGTCAGTCAGCCTTCGTTGTTTGCAGATTCCAAGATTCCATATTGATAACTATTCCTGTCAGCTAAAAATTATTTACGTTTCCAGAGATCAATGCTTATAAGGTTTTGTTGTCATTTGTAGTCAGGCCTAAAGCAGAGAATAGCTCAAGTTGGTGTGTGTGTATGTGTGTGTGTGTGTGTGTGTGTGTGTATTCCCAGAGTTTGAATGGGGTGGCATTCTACGTTAATGCTTCATAATTCAGTTCTCATAATTCAAATCTCCTTTTTAGGGTCCATTTAGTGCTCTATTTTAATATTTTTGTGCTTCCTGGAATGTGTTGGCTATCTAAAATGATCCTAAGCATGGTGCTGAAATTCTGTCTGGAGTCTCTAAAAAGGCTGGTGTTTCTCCCATATAATAGGTAAGTTTCATTCTGACATGAGTTTTATCACTGATGGCCCCGAGTTCAATATTCATGAATCAACAGCATAGCCCAGTCAGTAAAGGGAAGAGGAAACATGTATTTTATGTGAGTCTGCTCTGGACTATGCAAGCATAGTCTACAGCATGTATTGAAATGATGGCAAAATGGAAGTGTGGGTGAGTCTGTGGTTTCATGGTTTAAAATATACTCTTAGCACTAAATGTCTTCAATAACAGTAAAAAAAAACTTTTCTCAATCAAAATTATTCTCTAAGGTCACAGTATTGTCTCCTGGAGAATATATAAGCCACTAGCACAGATAAATTTCTTGGACTTGCTATTCAACATGCAAGAGAAAAGGGTCATTGTGGAATAAGTGACAGGAAAGGCAGAGCTGGGCAAATATCTGTCTGGGTCATTGTTCTGTTCTGGAGAGCACTACCGTCATGACAGATGGTGCTGGGTGTGAAGATGGATGGTGGGGTTGGCAGATGGGGGAAGTCCAGATGCCCACAAAGGAGATGCTTCAAGTTCCCATCATCGGTTAGGGGCACAGCCCTAGAGGTGAGGAGAGAAGTCATCGATGGGAGTAGACTTTGAAATGATAAAGTTTCTCACTTGTTTTATATTACCAGCTTTCTTGGAGCTGTCAAAGCTCAAAAGAAATTGTTTCATTAAAATGCCTTGCAGAATGAAAATTCAGCCGATTTGGCTCAGAACAACAGTAATGAGTGTTCAGAATTTGTGCTAAATGTTATTTGTGTTTTCCATCATCAGATTGCAATGTAGTTATTAATTAAACAATTACTAAGATTGAAAATGTGTCTCTTCGACTGTTAAAAAATAATCACAGGGGACATAATCCTCATTAAGAACTATTAGTCCACATGTGAGAGACTTCATTTTGCCTTACAGAAAAGAGGTGCAATTCAGTATTTGGTTAAGATAAATGGGTTATGATACATTTATCCTATGAGACATTCTGAAGCCTGGAGAATTAAAAGGGGATCTGCAGGTGGTATGCCAGGCAAAGGCATCTAATGAACTTAGTGTTGCTACGTAGCAACAGCATCAGCAACTCATTCGCTGGAATGAATTATATGAGTTTTTCACTTTCTCAAAAGGTTCAGGCAGCAATCTTTTTGTAGCGGTGTCACTAATTATTAAAAATGAACAAAGATCTGAAAATGGGACTTAGTAACAAAGGTTACAAGATCTGAAATGATCAAATATGAGAGAAGCAGATAGGATGATGTAGTCAGGACTTCTCAGAGCAGGAAAGGGGATTGCCCAGATAGTAGTAACTAGTTGGTCACTGTCTCCATGGAATATATTAATAAATCCCAAAGGCTGTCTATCTGCACTATGATGGGAGTTCCTGGAGAGTTAGAAGGACTCTCCTGCACAGTTTTGCTGGAATTGCTAAAATAGTTCAGTGAAGATATGTGTTATTCCTCTAAACAGTGTTTCTTGTTTCTTCTCCCACATCAGCATCAATTCTTTTTGGCCTGGGAGATGTAAGAATGGTCCTGCCTGAAGATAGTAGACCAATTGATGTTTTAATGTCATCATCTTATTATTATTCATTGTTGTAGTCACTGTAGATGCTAGTTGCTATATGAGTCCACTTCTACTGTAATATTGCAAGACTTTATTCTTTTTATAAAAGAAATTTCAAATTAGAGGTTGAAAACATGAAAATAACTAGTACCTTCTCCCGGAGGAATTCTTAAAGCGTATCCATTTTCCTTGCCTCTGGTGCATACAATTTCATTTATTGGCTAAAACAATTTTATTCGTATTTCCTCACTCATCCCCTTGCTCCCTCTTCCTCCTCCCTACCTTCACATAACCCATAAAGAATGGATATCAAGGGAATGCTATTGTGAATAAAGATCATGTCCTTTGCTTAAGGGCCTTGGTTTGTGATTGCAGATTAAAGCTTTCAGTTTGAAAGTCAGAGCAATATAATGCCATAAAACAGCAATGGCAGCATTATTCTAATTACTTCATATGGAAACATATGAAAGATTCAAGACCAGTACAGCACTAGGGCTTTAGGCTTCAAGGGCTGTGTTCTAATTGTGCTGATGCTCATTCTGGGGCCCAGCAGCCTCCTCCTGGGGCCTAAGGGAAGTTGTTCCAGTGTCATATACAAGTCACACTGGTTATATCTTTTTTTTGTCATTTCTTTTACACTCTTTAGCTTTATTTGAGATCTCATTGTTATTGGATTTCCCACTCTATTTAAGAACTATGTAAAATTTGGAGCACAAACACCTATACATATACGTAAACATTTGTATATTTATATATCTTTAAAAAAGTTTTGTATATGCCTGTGGCTATATGCATGTGAGTGCAGGTGCCAATGGAGACCAGGAAAAGACACCAGGTGCCCTGGAGCTGGAGTTATAGGCAGTTTTGAGCTGCCCAAGGTCAAGGCTGGGAATCAAACACAGTCCTCTCCAAGAGCAGTGTGCATGGTAACCATTGAGCCATCTCTTCATTCTCCTGTTTTCCTTTTCATAAAGTGTGTGTGTGTGTGTGTGTGTGTGTGTGTGTGTGTGTGTGTGTAAAAGAGATGGAGGAAGGGGGAGAGGGGGAATATTATACATGCAAGTGTTTGTATGGGATCACTGATGCCTGTTCTTATGAAGGCCAGAAGGGAACATCAAGTGTCTTACTTTATCTTAACTTGGGTTCTTCTTCTTGCACAACAAGCTCTTCACCTGCTGAGCAATCTCCCCAGCCCATCTTCTTTTATTTTTATTTATTTTTTGAAGCATGACTTCACTATACATCTCAGTCTGGCTTTGAGCTTACTTTCCTACTCTATTCTCCCCAGTGCTGAGATACCAGGTGAGTGCCACCATACCTACCAATCCTTCGGTCTTGCCGAGCTTAGCTGCTCTCCACAGCCTCTATCGTCTTAAGACACATATGTGCTTATTTTCTCTCCCTGTTACTACGCAAGTGTCATGCAACTAACAGACTTGAAGCTGACTGCTGAATGTACAGTATTAAGATCACCTGACATATTAAGCTCTGTATTAAGTCTTGCCTGAGTACATAAAATATTATGAGTGGGTCAAAGATTCAAAATTGGAAAAAGGATGATATCTGGGTTAATGCATTGATGGATCTGCCGTGGTAGACAATCAACCATATGTGTTAGCATGTCAACCATAGCATCTGTGCATCTGTTACCATAAAAATGCATCTGGCTGACTTGGTTGGGGAGGTAAGAGGATCCATCACTGTTGCTGCTCTTACTGTGAAGTGGCTATCCTCTTCAAACACTTTCTACTTTGTGTTTGCAAACAGTTTCCTCCTCAGCCTTGAACTCATCAATCTGGGCAGACTATCTGGCCAACAAGCTGTCTTCCCACCCATTACTAGAGTTAGAGACTTGTGTCACAAGAGTGCTGAGACTCCAAACCTAGGTTTTCAAGCTCACACGGAAAGCACTACACTGAAGTAACCAGGTCCGTGGTGCCAGAGATGCCATTTATTTCTCTTCCCTTTGCTCTTTTTCCACATCTCCCTACTGAAGGGCTTCTATGGGGCTGCCTTCTTTGGAGGCCGCTCTGATCCTCCAGCCAACACCTTTCTTATGAGGGTTGAAAACATCTAACATTGTAATTTCTGTGATTTGCACTGTTATAGAGTTTGGATCCCTGACTTCACCTGGAGGCTTTGAGGATTTTGAGAGAAAGGAAAGATTTTTGTTCAGTTTATATCTTCCCAAACTTGGAATACCTCCACAGCCTGACATATACAGCTAATAAATGTTTGCTGAATCTCACCAATTTCACTCTACATGTCCTTGTCACTACCTTATGGTGATTTCCAACAAAGACATTGTCCCCCACTCTGTTTCATTTGAATCCCATCCATCTTACCACAACTTTCAAAGGACTCAATCAGCTAAATTCTTTTTTATTGGTATTCTTATTATCAGCCACAGAAATGAATCAGTGCTTTGTCCTCTCCAAGAAAAACACAGGAAGTTTCCCCTCAGTGAGAAGTTATGTTCAGAGTAATTTAGAAAGGTTTTGCCACTGTGGAAATCACATCTTTTCCCCTTGTGTCTTTTAGTAGAGGCTCTGATTTCTGTTCTAATAAAGTTTTCTGCAAAGTATTGTCAGAAGTCTTCATTCATACAAGGGAGTCACTTCCTGCATATTTAAGGACTGGCTAATTTCAAAGTTTAAGGAAAATCTTATGTGAAATTTTAGTTAATTGGCTCAGCGTGGCTTTTTGTTGCAATTGATATGATTTATTTTTGGTCAGATGCCAAACCCTGAACTTGGATGCAGAGGTATGCCTGCTGATAAAATGTGTACTTATTAAATGTCAGAAAAGGGGTGGGATGATTTCTAAAACCTTGCAATCAATCTTATTAGCATTTTTTCTATGAAATATGTTGGAACTATATTAATTTAAAGAGATTCATAGCAATTTGACACAGTAATTGCTGATGGTTTTGCTCTCTGATTAAGAACTATGATGTTTAAAGAATGAAATGTCTTGAAATGTTGTTCTAGATCAGCTGTTCTCAACCTGTGGGTCGTAACCCCTTGGGAGGCATTCACAAATCAGATACCTACATATCAGATACTTACAATACAATTCCTAAGAGTAGCAAAATTACAGTTATGAAGCAGCAATGAAATAATTTTATGACTGGGGTCACCGCAATGCGAGGAACTGTTTTAAAGCGTCTCAGCATTAGGAAGGTTGAGAACCACTGGTTTTGATGCACAATACGCAGTTTGATTTTGTGAATTCTTACTCTATGTGAGCTCAAGGTAAAGTTTCCTTTCTTTTTCCTCCTCTGTCACTTTAATCTACTTCATAATGTCCATCCTTGATGGACAGAAAGCATCAGCGACTAAACACACAGAGACACTAAGAGTCAACTTGTTTAAATGCTTCTTCTTTCAATTTCTCTATTCTTTGGCAATTATTGGAATATTTTTCCTAACGTGTCTGACCTGGGAATTAAGTTTCAGGAGAAATTGAGTCTATTATGTTTATTCTATATCAAGAAGCCCGAGATTTATATTCACCTGTCTTTCATCTAAATAATAAATAAAATTATTTCATTGCTGCTTCTAGTTTATTTTTCAACTATTAAAAAGTATTTCATTCAATGTCACTTTTGGATTTGCCGCAGATAACTGAATTTATGTGTGCTTTAAATTTAAATGAAGCCTGGCCCACTTCGGATGGATTCTGACATCTTTTTAATTAGGTAGTGCTTGTGCTCCGATTCTTATCCTTAAGTGAGTGCAGCTGCTTCCTGCTGCTGTGTGTGGCCTTACAGAAGGGGTCAGCATAGCTCCATCAATAGGGCAAATGCCCTTCAGAGGCAGCTGATGCATTTTAGTCAAATCCCTGTCTAGGAGCCAAGACAGCTGCAGATTCGCCCTCCTTCTATGCTTCACATGTCTCTACCTGCCGCCAACAACTGCACTGGGTACCCTCCAATCAGCAAATTCTTGCATTCAAGTCCTTAAGTTGCCCAGAGACCTCTCAAGTTCCCGTTGGATCTTAAACATATTAAGACAGTTAGTTACCTTGACTATGTACCAAAAATCTCTGCCTCCATCTTTCTCCTAATTGCTCTCTTGTTCTCCCTTGTTCTCCCCACCTTTTCTTTTCTTATTGATTTTGCATTGAACCATTCCCTTTATCTTAAATTGTTTCCAGGGGAAATTTGATCAATTTGACAGGAACAGCACAGTGTAGGAAAGGGCCTTGTGTGGGTTCAAACCATGCCAGATCTCAGCTGTTTGCCCCTCCAGGATCATGTCCTACCTACCTGATTCAATTTGTTCTCCATTTGTTTCTTGGGCTATGGCCACACCTTGTTTCTGCTAATGCTAATGAGCCATAGCATGCTGTAATAACAAGTTTATTTATTGGTGCCAAATTGCCATATGATTCCTTTATGCTCAGAAATTATACAAAACTATTTTTATTATCACACACACATACACACACAACACAACACAACACACACACACACCATAATGTTCTCTTGTTCTGATCCTTTTTCAGGCTTAGCTCTTTATAGTACAGGCTAATCAATCATTTTATGTATTTTTTTTACTAGACATACAGTCCAACATACCAACATCCCTCTACCCTGATTTATTGATATTTAAGCCAGCTTCATTTTCTAAGAATAGCTTGCCCCAGGCACAGGCAAATCCCTAAGATCTGAGCCTGCCTGCTTCCCACTGGGAGCTAAGCCTTATCACCAAGGGACTGTAGCTGGGTTTACCTCTTGACAGTGCTACTTACATCAGCAGTGCTTCGAGCCTCAGAAATCAGAGTCATCTTCAGTTCTTCTTTCCCAGGTCATTCACTAAGTACAGCTACAAGTGTGTGGCAGAAAGAACATCAACGTGGATATTGGAGCCACGTTTCCAGTTTGGCGTCTACTCCTAATTGACTAGAGATCTTTCCTCTAAACACCTTTGCGTCTTCTCTTGATCATAGGCTCCCATGCTCTTTCTCCTGTTCTCTGCCTCTGCTTCCCATGCTTTTTGATAAACCAGAACATGCTCATAATACACAGGAGAACAAGACTCCAGTGTAGGCAGCACCAACACTAGACAATGCACTGGCTACAAGCCACAGCTTCACTTTCAATGTAACATATTTGAATCCTGACATGCTGTGCAGTAAATCCCAGTCTCTGTGAAAGACATTGCAACAAGTTCCCTACTACATTTAGAGATGAGAAAATCTCACAACCTGCTGAGCTTTCAGCTGAGCAGGGAATTACTAAGAATGTACACAAGGCTTGGATGTGTTGCTCCTCATTTTCCATCCACTGTGAGATTGCATGTTCCATGGCATACTTATGTGTTGTTTCTATGCATTTTTGGTCTGCATACTGAAATATTAATGGCAGGAATACTCCCCTTCTTGATCAGGCATAAGCTCATTTGTTCATATAAATATATTATACAGTTGTTAGTGGGATCAATGCATACCTGTTTTTGATTTTTGTTGAACTTAGGATCAAAGCACATCAGATGAGAGGAACCTATATATTACTTAATAACATACAATTTTATACATATGCAGAACTAGATCTAACACATATACTTTTATACATATATAGAACTTCATCCATAATGTAGAACTTTCTAAGTTCTAAAATTAATGAGTTGTGAGAGACTCAACAAGATGTGTGAGTTTCTGTGTGGATCAGTTATTCCTGTTCATCTGGTTTTACTGAACACACCGATATTGGTATATTTTCATCTCCAACAGAAAAAAAAGGTGGGTGGGGTGACTTCTTCTGCTCGAATTATGTTTAAATGGGAGACTTTACTAGTTGTTCTGTGGCTGGCAGAACATTAAGCTATGTCTTTCTCTCTGCAGCGCTCTCATCTTGAAACAGAGAATGCAAACAGACTTCTTTCAAACACACCAAATAACAAATGGCAGTGTCATTGGCCATCCATTTGTGGATGTGCATGGCCTACAGCTCTTCAACATTGGCTCCAGCTACAAAGAAGCCTTCACACATCTTTGGGGACTAATTGAGCATGTTTTCTAAAACATGCCTTTTTTAATAACTAAGGAAAGAGAATTACAGAATCAAATACAGTGAGCATTGCTATTTGTTCTCATGACTTTAGAGTTGAAAACCTATCTAGTACTGTAGTTTTTATTTTGTAAAACACATATGTTGTTGGGGTTTCTGTTCTGCCTGGTTCCCACAGTCGTTAAGCCCCAAAGAAAACACAGAGGTCTACATTCATTATA
>JAQHUG010000023.1:702845-722341 GCA_028555095.1 Dicrostonyx torquatus | reverse complement strand
GTGCATAGGGGCATGTTCACAGGGACAAGTGCATAGGGGCATGTTCACAGAGATGTGTGCATAGGGGCATGTTCACAGGGACAAGTGCATAGGGGCATGTTCACAGAGACAAGTGCATAGGGGCATGTTCACAGGGACAAGTGCATAGGGGCATGTTCACAGGGACAAGTGCATGGTGCATGTGCATGGTGCATGTGCATAAGGAATGTACATAGGGGCATTCACAAGTATCTCCAGATTCTGACATGAGGGGAGGAAAGTGATACTTCTCTTGAGTCAAGGAAGGGGAAAGGCCCTCACTCCCTTCTCCTTGTGAGAACACCTAAAACAGAGGTTGCAATCAATCACAACCTGATCTCCAGTGAAGATCTAAAAGAAGAAAGGATGAGAGTTGGGAGCCAATGACTGTTGCGCACATTAGCATTCTTTTCATAGTCCTGCAGCCTCTTCTTCACGCCAGAAAAACTATAACTCAATTTGAAAATAAAATTTGAGATTCTAGCTCATAAATGATAGACTATAGTACAAAACATATACATACATACATATAAAAAGGATTTCTCCCACAACCTGATCATCCTACTGTATCTACTCCCAAGTGGACTTGTTGAAATTCTAAGGGTGTGAATTGTGTTTTTTTTAATTTTGTTTTTGTTTTTGCAAACCCCAGCTTTGGCTACCTCAGAATAATCAACTTGCATGCACTAAGTTTTCCTCTGAATTCTTCAGGAGCGTTGTGAGAGGGTAATTAAAGCAGTCTGTTTCTCCAGCACGTTCTGTCTGTTTTTTCTTTTCATTATTAGATGTGATGACACGTTTGCCTGTGTGGCTTCCCACAGATGGCAGAGGAGTTTTGTGATCAAATGGTAAGAGTAAACCAACTGTCATCTCCAGTCACAGCTTTCCGCTCTCTTCCCCCTGTGCAGGAATCTCACTTTAATAAAATGTTGGATTCTTTTAAAAAAATCATTTCATGCTACCCAGAAGACTTTAGAATAAACTAGAAGTTTTTAAAGTCAACCAAACATGTCACCTACTAGCTACTTTTATGCTTGTTCTACTTTGATTTTGACACAAAAGAGAATTGCTTTAAATAAGCCCAGCATGGAACAATGAATGGTTAAGAAATAATTTAACTCAGCATATTTGTTCATAAGAGAGGTAGAAGAAATAAGGATGAGAATTTAGGGCTTTCTTGAGCTTTGTGAAGTGACAAGGGAATTCTATAAACCGTCTTTGGGAATTGTTAAAATTGATTCTAAAAGTGGATTTCCATTGTTCCAATACCTAGACTCTTAAGACATATGTGTATGTGTGCATTTTCCAAGAGTAATTAATAAATATAAGACTTCCTAAATGGCATACAACTCATTAATGTGGAAAGCTTTGTACTTATTAAATAAAACTTAAGAATAAACTTTGACCTGCAGAGCTAAGGGCAAGAACTTTCCATATGTGTCCTATGGAGGGTAAGGCAAATGGCCAGAGCCCTGTGCTATATCTGATGATGCTCTGATTTAGAGAGATGAGGTACAGTAAATAGATTGGGTTGGAATGGGTTGGGCTTGAAAAATAATAGAAGATAAATAAAAGTTTCCAAAAGATAGTAAATACGCAACTACAAAATGCATACCATTAATCATTAGGTAAATGTAAATCAAAACCACAGTGAGATGTCACTCATGCCCATTAGGATAAATATGATAAAAGTATAGATAATAATAAATTCTGACAAGAAACCACAACCCTATAAACTGCTGATGGGAATATAAAATAATGTATCAACTTTATTGGGAAACATTATGACAATTTCTCCAAAGGGTAAATAAATTTATTTGGTGATCTAGCTGTTCCATTGCATACCTGCTGGAAATGAAGACATATACCCAATTTAAAAAAAAATACATAAGCAGTATTCTTTCTGGTAGGACCACTCATGATAGCCCAAATACGAAACCAATTTAAGTGTTTGGTTTCTGAAAAGTGGGTGAATGAAACACATTTGGTTGTAGGTCATGTTCAGTGGAATTTCTGGATATAGTAAATAAAAAGAAAAAATTTGAAGAGGGCTGAAGAGGTGGCTCAATGGTTAAGAGCACCCCTAAGGTGACTCACAACTATCCATAACTCCACTTTATGGGAATTTAGTTCCTTCCTTTGGCCTTCATGGTCTACAAGAACACACACAAACACCCATATACATAAAATGAATAAAATTTTAAAGTTACATTTAAAATAGTAATAATAAATTTATGTTGTTATAAGCCAGTAGATTTATGGTAATTTTTAGAATCTGGAGGAAGCCAGTAGGACATTCTCATTAACTGCAAAAGGTTTGTAAGAGTTAAGTTTGACTGAAGTGCTGTGTGTGCAGGAAGCCTCCCTTCTCTACTGTACATACCCACATGCGTGCAAATACACACGCTCTCTTCTGCGTATTTCCAGGTTGATTCAGGAATTCTTGCAAGTCACCATTTATTTTTACACGTGGGATACTCTTCTAAGTAGGGAAGAATTTGCAGGTAGTGTTTAACTTTAGAGGGTCTGAAATTTTAGGATGTTCTCGGGACGTGTAAGTTCACATTTCTCTAAGCCTTCAAAATGCCCCCCCCTCATCTGCATTGGTCTCTCCACTGAATTTTAAATCTGAAAGTTTTGCCTAATGACGTCTGCATGGTACAAACTTCTCGTGACTGTCAGAGAGGGGCTCAGGAGAAAGAAGGCTAAAGTTTCCACAGGTGGACAGAAGAGGGACTCCTGAAAATCATCAAAAGATTCTTAAGCCCAGAAGCAAAATACTTCGTCAGTCTTGCGCTCTCATATTTCTAGAAATGGAAGAAGAAAAGTCTGAAATGGAGACCTATCAAAAGAGATGGGATGAGAGCTTCTTTGAAAAAAAAAAAAAAAAACAGGAGACCTTTGAAAGGCCTTATCAATGGTTCCAGATACAGATAACTAACAGAGTCCTGACAATAATCTGATTGCCATGAACTCCAGTTAAGAAGCAAGGAGAAGATTATGAGATTCGAAATTCTTTGTACCTTTCAGGGTCCCCCTTTTAAAAACAACAAAAAGATCCTTATTTCTCTCGAATCTGCCTGACTCCGGACATTTTGTTAACAAAACCTCCTTAAAATATCTAGCACAATCAGATGGTGCCTAGCAAAATTTTCACTGAAAAGGAATTAGCTGTGAATGGGATTTATTTACCTTGAAAGAGAGCAATACACTTACCTCACTAAATAACTCTCCTTGATATCATAAAATAACAGGGGCTTTCACCCAAAGGAAATTTTATGGGCAGGCCAGTACGTCTTATGAGATTTTAGTTTACTCAGGATGTGACTTAGCTCTTCCGTTTCACTACAATCAGACACTTCCTGATGGGTGACTAAAAGAATACAGCCCCCTTCCAAGGAAAGCCAACAGAACCTTCACATCGCCTGTCACACACAGTGCCCATCGAAGTCAACCATCACATACAAAGTCTAACGTCGTGACCTCAGGTGTCGCTCTTTGTATGATATTTTTCCATCCACTTTGCTATGCCATAAAACCAAAGAAAATTGCTTGCGGAACTGTAGAAAATAATTTTTATAACAGCACAAGATATTATCTGCAGAAAGTTTGAACTTTTAAGAATGATATGCTTGGTTCTTTTTCTAGATACTGTCTCCCTATATTGTCCAGGCGGGTCTCTATGTCCTGAATTCTGGGAACCTTCCTACTTCATCCTCCCGAGTGGAGTGGAGTGTTATAGACATGCATCACCTTCCCTGGAATAAAAGACTCATTTTTAAAGTAAAAACCACCACATCCTTATTCTAATTTTAAATGCTGCGATTTCCTACGTGCAGGATTTTTGCTGACTTGACTGATGGCAAGCATGATTTGCGCTGAGTGATCACCTCATGATGAGTCTCCATGACTGATATTCTGATTGTATACATTTCTTTTTCTTCTTCCCTTCTAGCCGCATCACACAGCCTGAGAGCAAATTTGGGGCTTTGTATAGATTTTCTGTGGGGAGAGATTGTGCCACACTTACATAACGAGCATCTAAACAGTTCTTCCTAATGGAGGTGGGCTGGTGACGCTTTTGTCACCATGGATGCTGATAGAACAAGAGAACACGATGGAATGAAACGGTTTCCAAGTGAGCAGTTGGCTTATAACTTTCACCCTGTTTATTTCTTTTACTTTTTCATCGTGTACCCCAGAATGGTTGTCTACTGTGATCACAAACATCCAGTAAGATAAACAAATGCTTTCTACCTAAATCAGTAGCTTTTTGTATCATTTCTTTCAAATGTGTGAAGGGAGGGAGCAAGGCTCTCAACATACTGAAGATGAGATTTATAGGGTAGTCCCATTAGACCACAATGCCCCTTAGGACAGCGCCATCATAGCCCAGCTTCTCCTTTGTCCCTGTTTATGTTACTCGTTTTTGTTTATCACTCTAAGTGGAGATGGTGATATTTCCCCAATATAAACTCTCAAGACAATAAAGGCTGTGCACAGAAGTGCATTGGAAACCAAATGTCCTTTTAACTAGAAAGCTTATTCTTTCTCAGTGTGACCTAGAATGATCACACTGGTGACACTAATTGGAGAAAAAGAGAAATACTGTTTAGCCAATTACCATCATTTCCATTCCTTGAACGCTTTCTAGGTACCAGAGTCCCTGCTAAGTGTGCCTTATACATTGCCTGCCTTGTACCCCGTTCCATCAGCAAGCTCATGACGCAGGAGCGATTACTAGCTACTTTGACATATGAGACCCAGAGGCTCAGAGAGCTTAAGGAATGTACTAAGGGTTGTGTGACTCTGTTCGAACTGTGTTCTTAGCCAAAAACTGAATGGTTTTTAACTGTCTAGTAACAGGGGTCCCAGTTTCTGGCTTTACCACTAAGGTATAACACTGCCTTGGATTATTTTAACTTTATTGTCATTTTCTGCAAGATGATGAGATTGAGTGAGTGGGGGTGACTGCACAGCAAGGCACAGACTGAAGATGCTTGACTCACAGATTTTTGGTTTTGGGATTTCACATGCAACATTTTACTGAAGTTGACTACAAAATGCTTAAATCAAGAATTTTCACAAATTTTGGATTCCTGGCTATTCATTTAAAATTCAGTGTCTGTGTCATTTTCCCGTGGTGAGAAATGATGGCAGCTAAGGGTCTCCTTTATAGGAATTGGAGCTTTCCCAGCTCCCCATTATTCCTGGAAGTCTCTGATTCCTATAAATTTGATTTTTGGCTTCAAGATTAGCACATTTTTTGTTTTTTTGGTTTTTTAAGACAGAGTTTCTCTGTAGCTTTGGAGTCAGTCCTGGAACTAGCTCTTGTAGACCAGGTTGGTCTCGAACTCATAGAAATCCGCCTGCCTCTGCCTCCCGAGTGCTGGGATTAAAGAAGATTAGCACATTTTTAATGAGAATTTGGTTTTCATTCCAATGATTCCATATCCACACACGATACAATCTTAATTTGTTTGTAAATTAACTTTCTTCTTTTCTAAATTCAAACTTTATTGTAAAATGACTGGGAGTCTCTGTGGAAGTTTGTATGATGGACCCAGACATAAAATCCATCCTACACTCCACTGAGGAAATGCCAGAGTGACTCTTTGCCATTTCTGCCTCAAGTTACACTGTATCTTCACAGTTGCTTAAGTAAAAGAGAAGAGATTGCAGGAGACATTAAAACGATGACATGGGTTTTCATAGAAGACCAATACTTATCAATTCTACATAGGCAGGGTGTAGGATCACTTACAAATTCTGCACCATAGGACCAGCTGTTTTCTTTTTTCTTTTATTTTTTTTGAAAAAGAAAACAAGCTATATTTTTTCATTCTACAAACCAATCCCAGCTCCTACTCCCTCCCCTTCTCCTATTCCCTCCACATACTCTTCCCTCCACCCCCAAGCACTCCTCAGAGAGGGTAAGGCACATTGCTTCCCTACTACATCTAGGCTGAGCAAGGTATCCATCCAAAGAGAATGGGTTCCCAAAAAGCCAGTACAAGCAGTAGTGATAAATCCTGGTGCTACTGCCAGCAGCCTTGCAGTCTGCTCCAGCCATACAATACTCAACCACATTCAGAGGGTCTAGTTTGGCCCTAGGCCAGTTCCTTCCCTGTCTGGCTGGAGTTGGTGAGTTCCCACCCATTAGCTCAGGTAAGCTGTTTCAGTGGGTGTCCCCACCATGGTCTTGACCTCTTTGCTCATATTCTCACTCCTCGCACTCTGGACTTCGGGAGCTCAGCCCAGTGCTCTGCTGCTGGTCTCTGCCTCTGTTTCCAACAGTTAGGACCAGCTATTTTTTCCCTGATGCTTTAGCTGTGCTTTTCTCATTGGTCACTGTGATGGTTTGAACGAGAATGACCCTTGCTGGCTCATATATTGAACGTTTGGTTCTCAGTTGGTGGGCAGTTTGAGAAGGATTAGGAGGTGTGTTTTTGGAGGAGGTGTCACTGGGAGTGGACTTTGAGGTTTGAAAAACCCACACTAGGTCCAGTCACACTTTCTGTCTACCTCCAACTTGAGGATTAGGATGTAAGTTCTCAGCTACTGCTCCAGTGCCATGTCTTCCTGATCTCTGCATGATGAGCATGGGCTCAGCCTCTGAAACTTTAAGCAAGCTCACAATTAAATGCTTTCTTTGTTCGTTTTCCTCGTCATGATGTCTCTTCATAGTAATAGAACATTGACTAAGACAGCAATAAAGATGTCTGGTACTCAGTATACTCATGAAAAATGTAACAGAAATTGCTACTTTTTAAAAAAAATATTTTCTAATTCTGTTGTTTCCCTTCTGGCTGCTATCTGGGTCTGGTGCTTTTTTAGGGAACCAAATTAAGGACTATAATCATTCTTCATACATACACATGTGTGTGTGAAATATTTATATATAAGTGTAATTTTGTATATAACAGGAGATAAACAAAATTAAACACAAGAAGAAATTGCACGAGGCCAGAGAATGTGACACAACGGTCTTGTTTCCATCATATACAGAGACAAACAGCTTGTTTTAATAATCAAATATGTTTCCTAAGGGTCTTGTTAAATTGTTGAATGTAAATTGCAATTGGAATTGACTATTAAAGATCTTGGTAGAGTAGGTTAAACATCTGTTCAATTTATTACAATTTTATTTGTACTTCAGCTGTAACTGGGCAATTAAGCCAATCAGAGCAAGCAAATCAAATCCAATTTACACTCTAATGGACTAAAAATGAATGAATAAACATTGTACTACTGGATTCAAATAATTAAACATGTCTCTAAGGATTTTTTTCTATTTTAGTATACAAAATCATATAGTATTTATACTATAATCAACCATTTAAGATTCATGGAAACAAATAGGCTGTCTCTTTGTTTTTTTAAATATGTTTTTAAATAAAATTGCTAACTGAAATGTAATGACATGATAAATTAGAATTTTTAACTGAGATAAGATTGCTCATAAAGTTGTTCATTTAATCCAAGTTTATGCTTCATTTGAATGTAGGCATTCAAATGGAACATTCAGACAAATTTTTTAAAACACAAATTCCTGGTTTTTTTTTGTCTTAGCTGTGGGCTCCAATAAGGAAGATTAATAATTTATTTAATACCGAGAGTTAAAACTTTATTGATCTTTGCAGTGCTCATACAGTTGAGGCATGACAAGTTGACAATGTAGAAATGTAATGCGTAGCACAGTCCTTAGGTACAACAAGCTAACATCCATCTTATTAGGATCCCAGTGTCACTAAGCCTGCCAGGAAGTTATAAACAAGAGCACAGATCCCACAGTGCTGGTGGAGCGTTACAAAAGCCACCATCATTTTAGATGCAGAGCCAGACAGGACGTACCTCAACGTCCTGGAAGATGGTGTTTCAGCTCAGCAAATATCAAACAAAGTCTCATTAACTGACATGAAGTGGCTTGAACATTGATTGGATCATTTTTGTGGAATGGCATTGCAGATGAAGCATTAGTGTGTTTGTATACTACTTGTCTGGAAAGTTAGAAATTGCCTGATTTGAGGTGAAACTGCAGAACAGCTATCATATCATTTTCTCTAATTTGAGAAGCTATATCCTGTGATGCATTCCGAACTCAGTGAATACTCCTTCAACGAACTCACGGATACTATTTGCATCATTTAACTGCGGACAAGAGGTCTTGGAAGAGGCCAACTAGTTCATTCTCTTGCTTTCAATATATGATGAAAGTAAGCCCAATAACATATGTTTCCTCAAAGGGAGACCCTAACAATAGTTTTTTGCCATATTTCTTAGAACACATTGCATTTGGAAGATGTCAGCTAAAATCCACCAAACTGGGAAAGCCACAATCAGCTTTGACATTCACTGTGTGTATCACACTCCTGTCCCTTTATCTTTCTGATGTACCTTTTCTTATAATGCTCATCATGTACCTATCACTCAACTATTACCGCCTCCTTTCCATAGTCTGTGAATTGAGCAATGATTCCTTATCTAAGAAGCACCTGCAAACAGAGCATATACTGGATCTTAAGACTTTAGTGAATATAATTTCTTATGCCCTGGTAAATTCCTACACCATCATCTTTTCTCCCCCTTTTCCTTCCTTATTTTCTACCTTCACTTGCTCTCTTCCTTCCTCCTTCCTTTCTTCCCTTCTTTGTCTTTCTCAAATAATATTGAGATGGAACCAAGTGTTATCTAGACCCCAAGAAGGCAATGGTAAGCAATGAGAACATATCCTCTCACCTGAGTTAGTGCATGTCTGGTGGGTATAAGCAAATCAATATTTACCTAAAGAAGGTGAAAAATGAAACAGCAGCGTGGGATACATAGTGCCATAACGAGCCACTATCACAAGGAAAAAGAAAAGAAGAAGAGGGTAGATGAATTTGAGAAAATATGTATTGGTCTTGAATATTCTTTGTTTTGGGCTCATTATGTTGATCACTTATTTGTAACCTTATCCTTGACAACAATAAATTTCCTAAACAAGATTCCTCTTTTTAAAAATTTTCTCTAGCTTTTCTTTTTCTCTGCAGTGGAACATAACTTGGGGAAAATAGCCTAAACAAAATATTTCAGTTGCGTGGTCCGTTTTCTCCTCCAGGTGCTGGTGGAGCAGCTCCGAAGCTGCGGCATGTGGAGGGATGAGAAGTTAAAGAACACATTTGGAATGCACCCCAACCATCTTTATCCTTATTGAGTCCTGATGAAGTCTGGCTATTATAAATCCTGATTGAGAGCCATGATGTTTTCCAAGCATAGGGACCACTTTGTGAAAAGCAGAAGCAGCCTGTCACCATGTGCAAGAGGAGGAGGTGTCAATGGAGAGGAGCCACCGGCATTTTCAGAAAGCTACATGATGTAACAGCCCTCTACACTGCCTCATTTGTGCTGGAAATTTTTAAACAGAGAAAAATAATCCTGTGCCATTAGCACAGCAACAAGTATGTTCTTTGCATAATAAACTTGGTTCCAGGGCGGCACTGGGCTCCATTTTGCCTGCCCTTCTGTCTCACCTTCCATTGCCAATGCTATCGCTGACCTAATGGATAGACAGCCTTTGAAAGAACCCTGCTGATTTCTTGGCTGCCTGTTGGCAACAGAGGAGAATAGGAGGACAGGAATATATATTTGTAAAGTTCCATTATTTATCTTACTTAGGGACAGCATTTTATCCTTTCAAGCTCATCTCTTAGCCACTGTAATTAGGCTTTCCAGCAACATCTTGCTGCTGTCTTGACATCACAATGGCATTTTGATAAGCTTGGACTGTAACCAGTTCTGAAGTCAGGCAAGACGTTGCAGCATAGCAAAGAATTCTCTGTGCCTGGTGGAAACCATTAGTTCCCAGGAGGGAAGGGAAATGTTTTTATAACAATACTTAAAGAAGCCATTCAGGAGCTTATAATATCAAAACTTTTGTTTCCGATCCTAGCAACAGGTTTTCTCATATTGAGTCATTTGCTTGCAGGTCCTAAATGAGGACAGAATGATTTTTTAAATTAATGACCAAGGAAAAAAAAGAAACAACCGGAAAGTGAGGGTGACAAAGAGAGATGCTCAGACTAAAGGACGAGGAGAAGAAGGAGAGAAGGAAGAGGCAGGCGCTTTGAAGTGAAAGCTGCATCTTCAAGTTTCAGGTTCCAGTGCTGCTCCTGTTTTGAACAGGATGGGACAAACGGTTCTATCAATACCGTGACAAGTGAGAACCCATCCTCACTCACAGCTGAGCACCAGAAGGTTTGGTCGAATCTATTATCTCCATCAAGTACTAGGGACATATCCATATTGAGGGCATCATATATCCAGCACCACTGGAACACTGGCTTCATGCCTTTGAGAGCCTTTAGCTGGAGCAAGACTGGTCAATAAGATTTTGAAAGAAATTTGGTCCTCTGCCACCAAACACCGGAAGGATGACTAGTACTACTAGAATCCTAAAGGTTAATCAGTTAAGTTCCTCTTGGCTCATGGCTATCATTTGACAGGGCATAGGAAAGAGAGGCTGCCCTCTGCAGTTATTCATCTACTGTTATACTCCAAGACATAAACTACAACTCCCCTGCACCAAGACAGATGTGACTTACTAACTCAGCCGTACTCAATGAACTTCAAACCCACAGGTTGCAAGAAACAACCTCTGAGGGGAAACCATGGTGCCTCAAGTCCTTGGGTTAAAGTCATTACCTGTGCTATTTATGATTTTTACAATCAATGCAAATATTTCTGGTATTAATATATGAGTCATAAGAATAACTACTCTTCTGATTAGCAGGCACCTGACAGAGCCTCCAGTTCAAAGATGCTTACTAAACAGACTTAATAAAAGAGCTCTGGAAGGCAGTCTTCAAATATCCTCGATACAGGGCCATGCTTACTCCAAAGCATGCATCCCAACACTTGTGAGAAAGAAAGAATACTTCCCCTTCTAGCTACGGGGGCTTGATTGTCGTTAACAACCCTTTTGCTTAGTAGTGAGATCCTTCAGCTCGGCAATAAAAAGATCATGCTTTTGATTTTTTTTAAACAGGTTTTGTTGACCCGTTCAGGCTTTCGTGAACAGGAAAGCAGATATTTTTGAGGTCAGCCCCCCGGCACTGGTGTATGTCAATGAGAGTTCCTTGGAGGCAAGTGAGGGAGGCAGCATTTGGCCCAATGATTTCACTGCAGCTGCTGCATCAGATATGCCAACGTGAAACTGAGCCACTAATTGGAAGCAGAATAAACCTAAGAAATCTTGGTTCAAATGGCAGCTATATTTTCCAAAGAGAAGATTTCAGTTGAAATGCCAAAGGAGACAGTTAGCCAAAACATTTGTCTCTGGAAATTTCACGTCTCAATTTTTTTCTCAGATCTACAGCTGGGTGCTAAGCGAGGCATGTCTTGAGAACACATGCCATGGATAAACCAAGATGCTTGTTTTCATCAATAGCAGATCTGATTGAACTCACAACAAATAGTTCAATTACCACGATCACTAATAGGCTGATTAATGTGGCTGATTAAGAGGGTGTGGGAGAACTGAGCTCCTAGGAAGGGGTGTTAGATCAGGAGAGAGGTTAGGCACTGCCGTGAGTTCTCAGTTTAGAAGCTGTCACAGTGAGAAAGTAAGATACAAACAAACAAGCAAAACAAACGTGTCTGGAACTGAGGAGATGGTCCAGTGAATAAATCACTTGCCTAATATCTGTGAGGACCAGAATTTGGACATCCAGAACCCGCGTAAATGCCTGGCAGGCATGGCAGATTCCTTGTAATGCCAGTGGGTGGAAGGAGGAGACAGGGGAAATCCCTGGGCAAACTGTCCAGCTAGTATAGTCTAGTCTGAGAGTTGTGGGTTTAATTGAGAGACTCCATATTAATATATAAAAGGGAAGAGCAACGGGGAAAGACAACTTCAACCCCAGGTCTTCACCATGCTCATGTGCCCACACATTCAGACACACACACACACACACACACACACACACACATCCACACACGTGTACATATTCTGTAAAACTATTATCTTCTTAATTCTTTGTGTGGAATATATTTCTGAGATTCACACACAGGATTTACTGGCAAAGTTCAACATTCTTCTTAGAATTTTGTGGCAGAAAATTACTTGGTTCTCTTAGTGAACTGCTGTAATTAGTTACACCTGTCAACAGAAGCCATATCTCTCATTTTATTGTCCCATTGCCCTGGATTTCTGAAAACTTAAACCTGAACACACTACTCGCTTTCATTATTGTCTTTGGCTTCCATTCTCCCCAGTCCCCATCTGGCTGGGAACAGGCTCCAAAGACATTAGAAGCCAGTGGGAAGTTTAATTTTCTCCTTTCTTTCTGAACCTGAATCTACTTGTCTATGAAATGGGGTAATAATTCTTATTTCCTAAGGGTTTTGTTTGCAGTGCTGGCCACAATAAGTGCTCAAAACCTCCAATTATTATATATGAAAGTATTTGGTTTGAAACATTATAATCCATTTTAAATAATTTCTGAGTATGACAATGAGTTAATCAATGAGGTAGCTATTGCAAGAGCTAAGCAACAATAGCATATTTACTCTGTCTTTTGTTTATAGTTCCCTCTAGGAGTAAAATATGCATCAATAAAATGTTCAAATCTCAAATATACAAGCCAGTGAATTTTAAATAATGTGAATAATTTTGAATGTGACCCTGGCTCCTTCTAAAATATTCACTATTTCCATTACCCAAGCCATCTTCCTTGGAGTCTTCCAGCTCAGTCCTTACCTTGCTGGAGATGGACATTTTGAATCATTTCACTGCAGGCTCCTTTTGACTGTTGTGAAATTTCTCAGAAATGTTATATGTTCTTTCTTGTCGGGATCCTTTTGTTCCCAACTTTCTGACATTCCCTCATGTTCATGAGAGTATAGGTGACTTGGCTCTTCTGATTCTAAGGTCATATGAGCATCTCACATCTGTCATATGAGCATCTCACATGCTTCATTCGCTTTCTCCTCAAGTGTAGCTGCATTTTCTCATCAGGACCAACAGCTCACAAAGAATGACATGGAGACTTACTATTAATTATGAATGCTCAGCTTTAGCCTAGGTTTGTTCCTCACTAGTTCTTATACCTTAAATTAGTCCATAATTTTAAATCTACATTCTGGCCCATGGTTTCTTACCTATCTCAGTAGTACCCATCCTGCTTCCTCTGTGCTGGCTGATGACTCCTTTCTTCTTCCAAGAATTCTCTCTCTGCCTCGAAGTACCAGCAAAACATCTTGGCAAAGTGTACAAATATCCCACAACACTCAAGCACACTTGAGTGTCTTCATCCATTGGCTACTAAGTGTGAAAATGCTCTGAACATCCTTGTATGAAGCTTGCATCATTAGTCAAGTTTGTGTTACTCCAGGAAAAATAAATGAGAATTAAGATGTAAACTAAGTATGTGATTTTGTATTTCTACCAAAATGTATTTCTCACTAAAATTGGATGTTACTAGACATTTCTTAAAGTAAAACAGAAACCATGCCTGCTTTATTGAAAAAAAGGTAACCAGTTGTATGTACTTCAGATAAACTTCTAATTTGGGCATAGTTTTCTCTCCTTTTGAGCCTATTTTCTATTGAAAATAAAACATTTTCATACAATATATTGTGATCAAGGTTTCTCCTTCCCCACCTCCTTTTAGGTCCTCCCTACCTTCCCACCCTTCAAACTCAAGCCCTTTTTATCCCTATCTTGTTAGAAGACAAGCAGGCAAATATTAGATCAAATGGGACCAGAATCAATCAATCAAACAAACAAACCAAAGTAGAAAAGTAGAAGCAGGAAAAATATAAACAGACGCACGTGCGCGCGCGCGCACACACACACACACACACACACACACACACACACGCAAGCACACACACATCAAACCCATATAAACAAAACTGGAAACCATAATACCAAGCAAAAGATCAGTAAAGTAAAAAAATTAAAAATACTTGAACAAAGCACTGTGAGACAAATATCTCCAAAAATACCACTGAGTTCCTTTCATGTTGGCCATCGACTACTGGGCGTGGGGCCTTCACTTAAGTGTGATTTCTATACCCAGTGAGACTCCACTGAAGAAAATTAACTTTTCCTTTACAAGTGGCTGTCAGTTAGAGATAGATTCTGGGTTAGGGATGGGGGCTTGTGTCCCCATCCTCTCTCAGTGTTGGATCCTTATCTGGCTTGGACCTGTACAGACCCTGTGCCTGCTGCTGCAGTAGGTTCCTGTCACCCTCCCTTTAGGTTCTGTCTTATGAGATGGGCCTTAATCTAATCAGATCATGGCTGGTTTCCCCACACAGCTGTCGTGTCAGCATTGCACCAGCATATCCTGCGGGAAAGTCAGGATTGTAGATCTCAGGGTTTGAAGCTGAGTTGGTGTTTACCTTTCTCCTCTGGCAGTGTGGAGAGACCCCCCCAGTACCATGAACACTAATCAGTAGGGGCGAAGGCTCTAAGAAGGCACCAGCACAACTTCTCCAGATTCAGTGGGATATATAAGTATTGGTTTCAGCAACAGGGCCTTACCATAACATTTTGGAAAACTGTCATTGTTTTGTTTTGTTTTTTAACTGCTGAGTAGTGCTCCATTGTGTAAATGTACCACATTTTCTTTATCCATTCTTTGATTGAGGAGCATCTAGGTTGTTTCCAGGTTCTGGCTATTACAAATAATGCTGCTATGAACATAGGTGAACAAATGTCCTTGTAGTATGATTGAGCATCCTTTGGGTATATGCCCAAGAGTGATATTGCTGGGTCCTGAGGTAGGTTTATTCCCAATTTTCTGAGAAACCTTCTTACTGATTTCCAGAATGGTTGTCCAAGTTTGCATTCCCACTAGCAATGGAGGAGTGTGCCCCTTACTCCACATCCTCTCCAACATAATCTATCATTGGTGATTTTGATCTTAGCCATTCTGACTGGTGTAAGATGGTATCTCATAGTTGTTTTGATTTGCATTTTTCTGATGGCTAAGGATATTGAACATTTCCTTAAGTATCTTTCAGTCATTTGAGATTCTTCTGTTGAGAATTCTCTGTTTAGTTCAATACCCCATCTTTAATTGTATCATTTGGAATTTTGATGGTCTAATTTCTTGAGTTCTTTATATATTTTGGAGATCAGTCCTCTTTCTCTGTGGGCATGGTAAAGATATTTTCCCATTCAGTAGGCTACCTTTTTGTCTTACTATGTCCTTTGTCTTACATAAGTTTCTCAGTTTCAGGAGGTCCCATCTATTTATTGTTACTTTTAGTGTTTATGCTACTGGAGTTATATTTAGGAAGTGGTCTTCTGTGCCATGTATTGAAGGCTATTTCCCACTTTCTCTTCTATCAGGTTCAGAGGGTTCAGTGTAGTCAGATATAGAGTTTTTGGATACTATGTCATCTGCAAATAGCCAAAATTTGACTTTTTTCTTTCAAATAATCTGCTTGGTCTCCTTTTGTTGTCTTATTGCTCTAGCCAGAACTTCAAGAACTACACTGAACAGATATGGAGAGAGTTGACAGCCTTTTCTTGCCCCTGATTTTAGTGGAATTGCTTTGAGTTTTTCTCCATTTAATTTGAGGGTGGCTGTTGGCTTGCTGTATACTGCTTTTATTATGTTTAGATATGTTCCTTGTCTCTCTGATCTCTCCAAACCCTTTATCATGAAGGGATGTTGGATTTTGTTGAATGCTTTTTCAGCATCTAATGAAATCTATCTTTGCTCTTGCTGTTTCCCTTCTAATTTTCTCATATATGATGTTATCCTTCTAGCCAATTCTAATTCCTTCTATTGTGATGTTTTCTCATGATATTTCTAAGTTTCTCTGTTCTTCACAGCTTAAATATTTATACAATCTTTCAAGCAATATAGGAGACCCATTTGAAGGTCACACTCAATTTTTCTTTTCTTTCTTTTTTTTTAAAAGAAAACAAACTATCTTTTTTTCATTATATATATCAATCCAAGTTCCCACTCCCTCCCCTCCTCTTATTCCCTCAACAAATCCTCCTACCCCACCCCCATCTAATAGGTTTTAAGATGCTTCTGTTGTAATAGGTTTCTTTATGACTCCTCAAATGGTCCTTAGTGTTAGCTGTTTCTCCCTTTATTCCCTTTTCTACCCTCCCCTTCCTCCCTCTACTCATTTACTCCTCCTATTTCAGACCTTCAATTTTCCTTAATTATATATATTTCCCCTTCCTTGAGAGATATTTCCCTCCTCCCTAGTCCTTACTCTCTATGTAAGCTCTGTGGTTATATGGATGGCAAAATGCCTATCAAAAGCTAATATTCACAGACAAGAAAATACACAGCATATTTGTCATTTGGTGCCTGGGTACTTCACTCAGGATGTTTTTCAAACTCCACCCATTTGCCTGTGAATTTAAGGTTTTAATTTATTTTTTTTTTAGCACCTGAGTATATCCTCTTATGTAGATATACCACATTTCCATTATCCATTCATCTATTGAAGACATCTAGGGCTAATTCCAGTTTCTGGTCATTTTGAATAGAGCAGCAGTGAATATACATGAGCATGTGTCTCTGTAGTGGGATCCTTTGGACATTTGGGCATGTTTTTCTAAAGATTTGTTTTAACTTACAAACATAAGTATGTGGGCTGTGCCTGTGTATTCATGCACATGTGACCGATAGTGCCTCTGAAGGCCTGATGTGGTTGTTGGAGTCCCTGGAGCTGTAGGAGGCTGGGAGTCACCCAGGGTAGGTGCTGGGAACTGAACTTGGGTCCTCTCCAGGAATGGTACTGACCCTGAACCACGGACTGCCTCTCCAGCATACTGATTAGTTTTCACTGTTGAAACAGTTTTGGAAATTTGGAATAATAGTTGGCTATGGTGTCTAATTCTTTTTAATACATTTTTGAATCTACTTACTAACATTTTGTGAGAGGTTTACTGTCTGTGCTTATGTGAGATATTGGTTTGTACTTTTTCTGTTTTGTGATTCTCTTCTATTATAGGTGGAAGCTGACCTCAGAGAATAAGTATGAGGAGTTTTCCTTCCCTTCTGGAGGAGAGTCTAGAGAACTGGCATAAATTCTTCCATCAATGGCGAGTAAACCTCACCAGTGAATTAACATGGGCATGGTGTTTTCTTTTTGAAAAGTTAGCCATTGTTTAGGTATATCTTTATCCCTATGGGCTTTGCAGTCTAGGTAGTCTCTCTGAGAATTTGTCAGTTTCCTATCTTAAATTTGAGCCAGGAAATTCTCATAGTTTTCTTTATTTTTCTTCTAATGTCTCTGAGTTCAATAGTAATGGCTCACTTTTCACGGCAAATCTCTTATCTCAACTTTCAGAGTGCTTGGATTACAGTCACCATGTCTGGCAATTTTTCTTTCTTTATTTCTTACTAGCTTGTGTTTTTGTTTAAAGTAAATGTCTTATAAATAAAGTATATCTCTGTTTATTCTTTGTGGAAAAACTATTATCTTTTATTTAGTATATTTTAATGTTTATATTTATAATGATTATCGATACATTTGATTTACTAGCAGTCATGCCCTTCAGTAGTTTATATTTATTTGGAGAGGTATGGAATATTAAATTTTAACTAGGCAAATTTATGTTACATTTGTTTATGCTACAGAATATTAATTTAACTCTGTAAAAAGTGTTTTACATTTGCTCGGGCTGCATTTGTTTAATTATATAAAGATGTGTTGTATTTTTTCACCTTGCCTGCCTAAGGCACCTGACTGATCTAATAAAAAGCTACATTTCAATAGCTAGGCAGAGAGAGGATAGGCCGGGCTGGCAGGCAGAGAGAATAAATAGGAGGAGAAATCTAGGATCCAGAGGAAGAACAAGAGAAGAAAGAGGAGGAAATTATGAGGGAGACACCTGGTGCCAGAAGCCAGGTAGCCCAGCCAGGCAGACACAAGTAGAAGTGGAAGTATGATGTACAGAATGAAGAAAAGTAGAAAATCCAGAGTCAAAAGGTAGATAAAGAGAAACAGAGTTGATGTAAGCTAAAAGAACTAGCCAGAAATGAGCCTAAGCTAGCCCAAGCCTTCATGATGATAGTAAGTCTCCGTGTCATGATTTGGGGCTGGTTGGTACAGAGGAGTTTCTCCATCTGCTCACACACTTGCTTTGTGCAATCACTTGTTAATCAACTTCTTTATGTTACTGTTTTCTTTGTTTGTTTCCATACTGGGAACTAAAACTAGGGTTTTGCCCATGCAAGGCAATTGCTCTACTGATGAGTTAGTGACCCTGGGTCAATAGAACTTCTCTTAAAAATACTTTTCCTAGAGTTTCGGGGAGTTAGACTGCTACCGTAAATTCACCTTTAAATTATGTTATTCTGCCTTATCCTCAGTACAGGTACCCTATAGTGGAGCCTCCATAATTTCTCCTTAATAATTTTTAGATATATTTGTCCTTCATTCCATTATCAATAGGCTGTAATGGCCCGAAATATTGTTATAACTATTACATGAGACAGATTTCACATCAGTTAATGAAAGATTGTACCTTATATTCCTTTTCCTGTATGTATTTGTATGTGTGACTTACATTTTCCTCCACAATGAACAGAGCCCTTCCCCTCTTTTTTCATGGTATGCACGCTTGTGAATTCTCCCAGTTTCTCACCATCTGAAAAGCAAATCTTAATCCGCCCTCAGTTTTGAAGTAAAATTTTGTGAGGCTTTGAATTTAGTGTGATATTATTTTCCTTCCATGAATATTAAACAATGTTTGCTGTAAATCTTACCCTGTATTAAGGGAAGGGATAGTCTTCTGGCTACTTCCAAGATGTTAGTCTTCAGTGTACTTCAATTTAAAAAAAAAGTGCCTAGTATTTTTGGGTTAGTGTTTTTTCTTAATCTGTAGATTGTTGTTAAAGATTAAATTTAAGAAAGTCTTTGGCTATCCTATACTTCTTAAGTCATGTGTCTATTTCCTCATTCTTCTTTTTTTATCCTGTTTCTTTGTAGTTTGTGAAGTTTTTCTTGGCCTGTCTTTGAGGTCAATAGTTTTTGCAGCGTGTTAAAACTTTCAGAGTTCCTATCAAATTTGTTTTTCATCTGAGTGTGTTTGTTTATGTATCAGTATTTGTCTTTGTTCTTTCTTAGAATTTTTATGTCTGCTAATATCACCTGTTTGTTTTTTTCTTTATACCTGCTTTTCAAATTAGTCATTAGCACACCAAATGTATTATCTGTGTGATAATCCCCAAATGTATGTCATATCTGAGTTATTCAGTGCCTTCTTTTTCTGTTCATGATTTTTCTTTTCTTTTAGAATGTCTTTTCTTTGTAGTTGAAGTTGGATATGTACTGTGCAATAGGAACTGTGATGAGTGGGTACCAATTTATTTATGTTCGTGTGGATTCAAATTGTCTTTCTTTAAAGCTTTCTGCAGCTGTATTACCAGATCCTGTAAATTCCCATGTCTTCTGAACATTGAGCATCTCTAACT
Source organism: Dicrostonyx torquatus (assembly GCA_028555095.1). NCBI lineage: Eukaryota > Metazoa > Chordata > Mammalia > Rodentia > Cricetidae > Dicrostonyx > Dicrostonyx torquatus. Next base: position 702,878 of record JAQHUG010000023.1, on the reverse strand, counting down.
ACTTCTTAGGAGAGTAAATCTGCATCCTGAAGC
>JAQHUG010000023.1:680582-694787 GCA_028555095.1 Dicrostonyx torquatus | reverse complement strand
GTATGTACCCTAAATATTTAAAGTAGAACTGACTGATTCCTTTTCATATACAAAAGTTTAGGTTTGTGATTCCTTTAAGATTCCTTATAAGATTACCTTTCAAGATAAATAATAAAGTAAGTGGCCCTTTCTTTGCAACTGAAAAATGCAGCCTGCCACTAAAAGACCTGACAGAGAAGAATAACTTGCTTGTCCACACGGGCTATCATAAGCTGTTGGGTATGGATGTACGTGGGTTCTTGGGATAGTTTGTTTTTCACCTATAGTACGTATAAGGATATGGAAAACCAGGCTCTTTGTTTTGCATTCATTGTAATCATTCACTTGGAAAACAGAATGTAATCACATTTTAACTCCTGCACAGGCTAAAAAACTTCGTTGGAGTATATAAGCTGTATCTTAAAAGTATACAGTCGAGAAAGAACATGGAAAGAACAGAGAAAACAGAGAACAAATAAGGAAGCCATCAAGAGAGTGTATGAGTGTCTTTTTCCATAAAGCCCCTCAGTTTTGGGAAAGTTTTAGCTTCTGCCAACTCTGTGGATTCCTTTCAAAGCCCTATGCTGCTGGAGACTGGCCCCTAGTCAGCAGTTTATTCAGAGAGATTTCACCCTTAACAACATCAAGACTCCATTCTATATAAAGTCCTAATTTTATACTTAGGTCTTTGACATCTCATGTGTATATATATATATATATATATATGTATGTATATATATTACCTGAATATATATTATGTAGTACCTGAAATATTATAAAGTATATATATTACCTGAAATATTATAAAGTATATTTGTAATATTTATAAATAAATCACCCGTGTATAATGTTACAACTGATTTGTAAAGTACTTACATTTTACACCCAGAACTTGTGGAATCGCTTATTAGTTCTAGGAGCTTTTTTGTAGACTGAGATATTTTACATAAAAAGCAACATCATCTGTGAACGAAGACATTTCTTCTGCACTGGTCAGTACTTTCAGTACAGGGCTAGACCGGTATGAGGACACAGAGCACACCTAATGTGTCCTTGTATTATGAGAACATACAGATGGTTACTATTGTGAATGATGCTATTTTTCTCTCTCTCCTTCTCGTCTCTTCCCCTCCCCAACTTTCTCTTTCTCTTTATCTCCTCCCCCATTACCTCCTTTAATCGGGTTAAGTAATTTCTACTCTTACATTGTGACTGATTTGTTATTGTTATTGTTATTATTATTATTATTATTTTGGTTTTTCAAGACAGGGTTTCTCAGTGTAACTTTGGAGCCTGTCCTGGAACTAGCTCTTGTAGACCAGGCTGGCCTAGAACTTACAGAGGTAAGCCTGCCTCTGCCTCCTGAATGCTGGAATTAAAGGTGTGTGCCACCACCACCCAGCTATTATTATTAAAATGATGCTAATTTTAATTTTATCTAATGTTCCTCTTGCTTTCTTTGAGATAATCATATATTTTTTCTTTAATATAGAAAATGGTGGAGATATTGATTTTTAAATATCCAGGACAATTTTAATTTTGCTCTTCCTGTAGTTTTCTGGATATTCTAGGAAGGACAGTATGAAGATGGACACTTTGGAGCACAGCAGTAGCTTCTGCTTCTTGGATTTCTATCACAGACAGTTTTCTTGTTTCTCAATGAATATAAATAATTTTTTGTTTCGGTTTGGTTTCTTTTATTTGGTCTGGACCAACATTTTTTCCTGAAAGTAAAAGCCTTTTATGGTGTCCATCAATATGTGGAACCTTAAGTCTAGGTATCTGGCCTACAAGAGTCTGAGGCCACACCGCCCATTATTGCTCTCTTTTTTCATTTGTTTCTTCGCTTTTTACATTGCTCTTGAGTATTTGAAGCTGTTTTTCCCAGTCCTCCATCACTCCCACTTAGTCATCTAGACTGCCAAGTCTACTGATTGCTCTCCACAAACTGAAAGGAGGTGCCTGTTTCTTAATGCTTGGGATTTTTTTTTCCTGGAATCATTAGTATTGCAACAAGGAAATTTAAGCATCTTTCCCAGACTTTTGCTGTTTTGCTGTTTTTCATTTTGGTGACTTTTCAAACGATTTAAACCACCAAACTGTCAAAACCAATGATCCTGGTCTATTGATTTTTATGGCTTTTCTTAAACTCTGGGTGGTCATTTTCCTTTAACTCTAGCTCTTTAGAACAACAGAAAAGATTTAAATATACTTAGCCTTCAACAGTTTCATACATGTGCAGTTTCTTTTAGCAATTTCTACCTCATCGCCCCCTCTTATTCCCTTCCCTCTTGTTGAAACTCCCCTTCTCCTGAGAAGTCCTTCTCCAACTCCGATGTGTTTTTGTGTCTGTGACACAGAACTGCTTATGTGAGAATGGGTAGGAAATCATTTACTGAACATGTGCAGTGGGTACGCCACTGGTGAGACGAACCTGAGGGACATCCATCTTCAGGCTGATCAATCCATCAATAGCCTGTATCATTACAATGTTTAGACTTTCCCCTTTGTTTTACCAGTCTCTGCCCTGTCTCTTCTGTGATTCTCGGCGGTCATTTACACTGAGAGTATGGCTTCTCTTCCAGGCAAGGCATTCCTTAGCACGAGAAGCCCAATGTGCCCAGAAAGCTGCTGTGGCTTGAAGCTCACTGGGATTGCCAAATGTCTCCTATGAGAACTATTATCTTCAACTTCGTTTGGGACCCAGGACTTCTGAATCAACAGCAGCCAAGGGGTGTAGATAAAAAGCCAAGATTCTCAAGAGGGCCACTCAAAACGACCCTTTATGCTTTGAAACCAATTTTCTATTGTTAAATGTATTTTTTCACTTTTTGTGAAAATTTTATACCCGTGTATAATATATCTTGATCCTACCACCACTCCCAGCTCATCACCTCTCGCTCTTCCTAGACCTGAACTTACTCCCAACCTTATGTTCTTTTGTTTTTCTTTTTAAAAATAACCTACCGAGTACAATTTGTTCTGCCCATGCGCACATGGCATCCCCTGAAGCATGCTAATCTCCTGAGAGCTCCCCTTGAACAAACCTTATTTTCTCTCCCTTAGCAGTCGTCAACTTCTAGTAGCTCAGAAGCTGGGCCTTCCGGTTCCTCCTTCATCCATGCTCACATCGAAAAGGTTTGATCTGGCACAGGTCTCGTGCAGACAATCACAGGCGCGGTGAGATCATGAGCGCAGCAGCCATAGCGTGTCCCCTGAGGACATTTTTATAGTAGTCCTCCCGGACCTTTGTCTCTTACAATATTTTTACCTCCCTTTCCAAGTTGTTCCCTGAACCCTGGGAAATGGGGTGTGAAAATGGGTCCCATTTAGAGTTGTGCACTCGAAGGAAACCAGTATCTTGTCCTTATTGAGACTACAGGACCATGAGCTCCAAAAGAGGAATGCATCTGATTTTTGCCATAGCCCCAACTAGTACAATGTCACCAAGTTTCTGGAATGTGAGTTGAAAGAGCAGCAACTATCCTTGATGTTGGACAGAATAATTCGTTTCTGCTTACGCCTCAACATCTCTTGCCTACTTCTCTCCTATAAGTGCTTTTCCAGTCAGTATTTCTGTTGTACATGTAGGCAATGGAAGAGTTTATAAACTCGGCTTCATGTGTAAGTTCTTAGATTTTTTTTGTTGCACTTTCATCAACTGTTGGCAGTTGAAATTGGAATGTAAGTTGCAAGATAGGTCCACGCGAGACCACCAGACACTCTTGGAGCTTTATAGAAAGTCTGCATTGCCCTCAGCGGCTACCAGGGAACTTGCCCACGTCATGAGCCCCAAACCTCACACCTCTTTGTCTTTTGTGCACAGAACCTCATCCTGGTTGGCTCACCTCAGTCAGCAAGAAGTGGAAATACGGAAGCAAAAGAGCCAACTTAGCACATTTTGGGACTTTTTACTCGGGAACTTTCCTGAAACTAGGGACTAGGTCTTCGTTCCTGTTTTGGTAGGTGTTTGGGTCTACGTGTTGGTTTTAAGGTCAGAGGCCTGTTACATGTGCTCACCATAAAAGTGACCCCACCATCAGAAGTGAAAATACTATTGTTCCTTTGATGTGATTTTTCTGTCTGCTCTATCAGCTGAAAGAGGGCTCTCGTGCAACACATTGGGATCCCACCCACGTCATTCATCTTGACTTACATACGTACATCACTTCATTGCTGCTATCGTTTTTCTTTGGCTTCTGAAAAGAACACTATCACTTTTTATCTAATGCACAATGCTGTTTCAGTCTTCTGGTTCTTGCTTTTTCCTGATTATTTATTTGTTTGTTCTCTTTAGACAGGGTCTCATTATATGGACCTGGACGGGTCCCTCAGCCCCTAGAGTCACTGCCACATTCAGCTTCTGAGCTTTTAAAAACACAGCTGCTGTGCTTCTATTTTCTGATGTCTTTTCTCATTTTATATCACTCCTTATTTCAGACAATTTACACAGTTACCAGGTAATCATTTTACTGACTAAATAATACATGCAGTTTCTCCTGTGTTGAAGTGAATACTTGCATTTAAAATGCACAATAACCTTATTAGGTAAACAATAGTATCACCCATATGACAAATAGAAAAGTCATATAAACATAGTTTTAATAACTCATTGCTGATCTCAGCATCTGGTAGACAGCGGAGGTGTAATTTACCCTAGTTGAAGCTCAGATCCTTAACCATTATTCTCCATTGCCTGGAGAAGTTTCTTCAGGTTTTCCTAGAAGAAAAAAAAAAGGGAAATGACTAAATCATCCTCTTCTTTCCTGAAATGACCATCACATAGAAGATATTGATGCTAGTGAAGGCATCCATGTTGATTCCTTGTGTGTGCTCTGCTCCTTTCCACATAGCCTGCCCCATCCCAGCAACCATTTCAACCACAGCTCGCGTAGTGAACCAAGTTGACTTTATTTTCAGAAACAAAGGGTGTCATTCAAATACTCCAGACCTAGCTCACCAAGAGGAGCTGAGGGGCTTGGGTTGTGATGCTGCTATGTTCTGAGCTGCTCCAACCGTAACTGTAGGAAAGTGAGGAAGACCAACATAAGGTCTCAACCAAGAGTCCTCTTTTCTCTTTTCAATATAGTAGCTGCCAGTCTTTGCCCATTCTGCTCAACTCTTTCTGGCCTCTAAACTCCTCGCAGGAGGCAATTTTGCCAGTGAGAATTGAGTCTTCCTCACTCTCAGGCCCTAAGAGCGATGGGTACTCTGGTGCCTGGTATATTTTCCTGAGATCTGACAAGACTCAGTATGCTGGCTAGTTCTATGTTAACTTCAGAGAAGCTGCAGTTATCAGACAGAAGGGAACCTCAGCTGAGAAAATAAAAATTGGACTGTAGACAAACCTGTAGGGAATTTCTTAATTAGTGACTGATGTTGGGGGTCCAGTTCATTATGGATAGAGATACTCCTACACCAGTGGTCCTGCATTGTTAAGGTAGCGGACTGAGTAAGACAATGCCTCTACATTTCTGCCCAGTTTGAGTTCCTGCCTTGACTTCCCTCAATGCACCAAGGTTCAGGATATGTAAGCCCCATATACCCTTTTCCCCCAAGTGTCTTTTGGTTATGGTGCGTCATCAAAGAAGTAGAAACACTAAGACACCGAGAAAAAGATCTGAATTTTCTCGCTTACAGTTTCTTCCATCTGGCTAACCTAAGGACTTCTGGCTTTCCACAGAAGCAGGATGTGACCAGATGGCCCCAGGCCCCCATACTGCTCTATTTGCAGAAGTTTCTCGAAGTTTGCAGATCTAGAGTATCTAGTACCCAACAGATGAAATAGTTTCGTCTTCTTTTTAAACATTTTATTTTAAGATAAAGTGAGAAAAGTTGGGTCTAGGAGATGTAGACACATTTATTCAAATTTGCTGCTTTACCCAGAATTCTTTTTTTTTTTTTTTTTGGTTTTTTGAGACAGGGTTTCTCTGTGGCTTTGGAGCCTGTCTGTCCTGGAACTAGCTCTTGTAGACCAGGTTGGTCTCGAACTCACAAAGATCTGCCTGCCTCTGCCTCCCAAGTGCTGGGATTAAAGGCGTGCAACAAGCCATCAAATGGAGAAAACCATAATTCTTGTGATTTTCCAGATATAATCGTTTTGAAGTGCTGGGATATTGATACAACTAGGTTAATGAGAATGGATCTGGAGTTTTAGCAAGGCTGTTTATGGGAAAACCATCAATTCAACAGTGGACATTATCAGAGAAATCTGAAGGGGCAGATATAAGGAAATACACGAGGGGAAAACTAGGTTGAATTATCTATAAACCATCTTCATTGACATCACTGCTCTGAGATGAGCAATTCTGTTTAGAATGACGACTGCTCATCTTTCTTCCCAGAGAATCACTTGACAGAAACAACAAGAGGCAGATGTAATGCTTTAAATGACACTCTGCTTTTTGAACTCTGAGTGCTTCCAAACACCAACACTATTCCCAGCGAACCCCACAGACAAACTAATGATCATCCTGACATTCTTATATGATGTGGAGACCTAAAGAATGCCGAACACCTGGCTTGTGCAAGAGGAGCCCTGAGAGCCAAGAAGCATGCAAATTGGAATTCTTGCTTCCTCTGTTGTCCTCCATAGCATCTCTCGCCTCTTTGCTAAATATCAAAGATATTTATGCTTAAACAAATGTCTTCCTCTTAAGCATCCTCTCCTTCTGGCAGATAAGCCATCCTACTGAATTGGAGGCCCTTTCCATGGCAACAGACTGTGATGTCAGAAGCACCGTGCCAAGCAATTAGATCTTGTAGGTGCCACAGTAGGAAATACGCAGCTCTGAGGATGATGGCAAGGCAGAGCGGCTGTAAGCCAGAAGGAACCTCAGCAGTCTGTGTGTCTAATGCTTTCTCTGAAAGGCCCTTGGCTGGAGAAGGTGGGAAGCAAATGAAGCTGGGTGAGAGGGAAAGAGGATTGTTTTCGAGACAAGATTTTAAAGAGGAGACGCGTTGATGAAGGAGATTTGCAGAGGGCCACAGCCAGATGGCTGGCGTTCTGCCACAATCCATGGCTTTGATGTCTTGCAGGTGTTTTCTAAGGTGTTGAAGGGAGCCCCAGAGACATGCTGTCTCATTGAAAGACACAAAGACTCGGGATCTGGGGAATGAGCAGAATCTGCTCTCCCACCTTGTTATGGGGACTTTGGCAGTTTTGCTGCTTTCAAGGAAAGAGCACCTTGAGGGCACCCACAGAGACCTAGACTTTGAGGATGCTCCAAGGTGGGTTAGATTTGCAATGAAACTCTTCAAGGGGAGTCAGTAGATGTTGACCCCTACTGTTGCTGATGTGAACGAAATGCTTTGGAGTATTTTCAAGCCAACTTTTTTTTTAAAAAAATCCTACCCAATGGTCTGCAGGTCTTTATCAAATATCCAAGAGTTTGAAACCAATACCTGTGAAAAATCATAGATGAAATTTTAAAATACACAGAGCAGTAATACAGTATAGATAAATTTGGACCACATATGGCTTCTTATGTAAAGGAAAATTTCTTCTCCTTTTAGTAACACATTGTCTGCTGCCTGTGATCAGCACCTCCTGCCATATGTTCCTTGAACAAGCTGCTGCGATTCAAGAGCAGCCCCAGTAATTAAGATCAAATGAGCCAGAGGAAGAAAATGAGCTGGGTGAACCACATGCAGGCGAGCCCAGCCTTTTCATTTGGAACCTAAGAAAACATACATACATACAGACAGACAGACAGACAGACAGACAGGCAGGCAGGCAGGCAAGCAGGCATACAGACAGGCATACAGACAGGAGGACAGATGGACGAACAGACAGGCAGACAGACAGGCAGGCAGACAGGCAGGCAGGCAGGCAGACAGACAGACAGACAGGCATAGACACACTGCAGTGTTTAGATGCAGTTGCCTATCTTTGGATTGTTGCTCATGCATTTGTTTTAAATTGTTCTGAGTTTCATTGGCTGGTTCTATAGGAGTACATGTTGTGGGACGTCAGGGCACTCCTGTGGCCCACAGTTCCTTTTTTCATGACAAAAATATAAAATGACTTGAAACATATCACAAAGTATTTGGGATTATGCCCAAAGCATTTTGAAGATTCTTTAATCTCCAACACTCATGCTGTAAATATGGAAGTTGAAGTCCAGAGAGTGGATAACTGTCTTCTGGTTGCTGAATTAGAGTAAGAATTCGGATTAGAACCTGAGGTTTCTGAATCACTCAGTAATTTAAGTGTACATTAAAAAAATCTTTGGAGGTCACAAAGACATAGGTCTACATGTAGTCTCGGCTACTTAAAAAGCCAAGGGATGAAGATTGCCAGCTCATGACTCAGCCTGAAGGATATAGTGAATCCTGGTCTCAAAATACAAAATATAGGGGCTGGATAAATGACTCAGGTGCAGCTACCCTTGCAGAGAACCCAAGTTTTCTCCCTAACACTTCAGTTAGCTCCCAAACACCTGTAACTCCAGTTCCGGGGGATCTAATGCCATCTTCTGGCTCTGGCAGACACCTAAACACAGGTGTGTGCACACACATATATACACATAATTACTAATAGAAACGTGTGTGTGTGTGTGTGTGTGTGTGTGTGTGTGTGTGTACACATGAAAGGGTCAGCACTATAGCTCAGTGGTAAAGTGTTTGCCAGGAATTTGCAAAGCAGTAGGTTCAGTCCCCAGTACCAACAAAACAAAACAAAAACCAGACAAAAACCTGGAGGACTTCTTAAAGGTCAGGTGGAAATTCCTGCCCCCATCCACTTGAAAAGAACCTTCAAATACTCCTTCGTAATGACATGATGATCAAGGTTGGTGCTAGGCTGGGAGCATGCAATGTGGAATTTTTGTACTCCGATTTAGATATTCTACATTCTACAGAAGTTGTGTAGGGATTCTTGGGTTTCCATGGTGATGGCTCAAAGACTGGCAGTTGTGCATGAAGGCTTCAAGACAAAGGTAGTTGAAGAACCAGGAGGAGGAAATAAACCACAGAGGCCCAGGCAGACGGTGCCACAGCAGCCTGGCTGACTTGGTAACAATCATGGAAAAAACACCTTCTGGGGGATTAGATTGTTTGCATGGAGCTCCCTGTGTTACTGGTTACTTCTATGAGCATACAGCCTGATGAAATGATAAATTAAGTTCCTTTAATCAACCTGGTCATTAAGTAGCTGAAGGAAGATTATGACTGCAAGGTGTGAGCAGGAGGAAATCAGCACATGCTTATTTGCCTGGCACGTGGGAAAGCCTCTGCTAAGATGGACTTGCCCTGCTTTCTAAACAACCTTTTCTCATTTTACATACCAATCCAGTTCTCACTCCATCCTCTCCTCCTGCTCCCCCCACTTTCTCCCCACCTCACCCCCATCCACTTCTCAGAGAGGGTAAGGCTTCCCATGGGGAGTCACAAAGTCTGACCCATCACTTTGAGGCAGGACCAAGTCCCCTCACCCCCGCCCATATCTAGGCCATACAAGGTATCCCTCCATGAATTCCATATCAATAAAATTGGGGCAAGTGTTATGGTTTGTCAGATAAATACAGTTACCACCAAGCCTTATAACCTGAGCCTGAGCCCCAAACCCCTATGATCAAAGGACAGAATTGATGCTATAAACCTATCGCTGACCAGACACATACAGTGGAACACCGGTGTGCACACTTGTACATATATAAGAAATAATAAATATATATGTAATAAAATATTTTACTTGCAAAGAATAAAAATTATAGAGCTAGGTGCACACTTGTAGTTCCAGAGTGTGAGTAATATGAAGAATCAGGAGTTCAGGGTCAGCTACGTAGCTAGTTCAAGGACAATTTGCTCTTCCTGAGACTTCATCTCAACAAAACCAAAAAGAAAAAGAAAAACTTTGAAAACATGCATGACAGAAATGAATGATATTCTAAATTATGAGTGGTTCATGCAGTAGACATATACTGACCTTTAAAAACACATGCTATGTTACATTCAAATGACGAATATGAGCGAAATCACCAAAAAGTGAAATGGGACTGAGGTATGAGTATGCAAATCACAGGAGAATGAGAATACAACATGAGACCTTCACCAAGGAAATGCAAATTCAAACACTGAGGTCCAACATTTTGCCTACTGTTTTTACAAACCTTGAAAATGAGGAAATAATTTAAATATTTATAAAGATAGCCTTTTGTGTTCTTTTGGAGAAATCATAGGCATTTGGAATCTAAGCTGAGAAAGCAATGTTATTAGCAATAAGTACTGAAAGTCAAAACTTTGTTTACAACTTTGAACTTATTGTTCCATTTCTGTGAATCAATTCTAAACCAACAATAACAATAAGAGCTATAAAAAGATTTGTTTGAGAGGATATGTGTCATCTTCATGTTTATATTAGCAAATAGTTTAGAAAAACTTAAATACTCAAACATGTAAAACAATTGAATAGTGCAGTGGTTTCTAAAAAAAAAGCTAAAAATTGTATTACTGTAATACTCAGCAACCCCACTTTGCTGAGTATGTAAAAATTGGTATGTAAAGGAGACATTCATAGCCGGGGGTTTTGGTACATGCTTTTAAAACTGGCACTTGGGAGGTAGAAGCAGGTGGATCTCTGGGTTTGAGGCCAGCCTGATCAAATAAATGAGTTAGTTCCAGGACAGCCAGGGATACACAGAGAAACACTATCTTGAAAAACAGAGAGAGAGAGAGAGAGAGAGAGAGAGAGAGAGAGAGAGAGAGAGACATATTTATTTCAGCACAATTTAAAATAACCAAGATGTGGAGGCAGCCTAAGCATTTGTTAAAATTAGTAAATAAGGAAAAGTTACATATGTGGGCACTGAGATTACTTACATATAATATATGTATGTTATACATATACATACATACACACATGTATATATACCTATATTCCTAAATGAATTTCTGATTTTTGTAACAATATGAGTTATTGTAGAGGAAATGATAGGAAGTGAAAGAAGACAGATATTGTTGCATGATCTCATGTTGTGTCAAACATAAAGATGAATAGGGATAGAAGGAAACGGTACCAGACTCAGAGAAATATTACACATTTTCCATCTTCTATGCAATAAAACACTTGTTTTGTTTCCTTTCATCTTGTTGGTGGTACCAGGAAACTGAACCCAAGTCCTCACGAATGTTAAATAAGCACTCTGAGCCATGCTGCCAGTTTCTAAAATGTCATAATATTTATAGTTTAAAATGTGGTTGAAATAGTATCTGATTACATGAAATGTTCTTCCCTGTTACTGGAATACTACAGAACATTAAAAGTTCAAAATACAGTTATTAATACAGCATAATCATAAAGTAATAATCAGATCTAAACAAAATTGAAAACCACATATGGTGCGTGTGTGGTGAAATGTGTGTGTGTGTGTGTGTGTGTGTGTGTGTGTGTGTACCATGTGCAAACACGTGAAGGCTAGAAGGATATACCATGTCTCCTCTATCATAGTCTACATTACTTTGGAAAACAAGGTCTTTCCCAGAACCCAAGCATTCCTTTCAGGCCATTCTGGTTGACAGACAAGCTCCCAGGATCTATCTGACTCTGTCCCCAACTCTAGTTTCCCAGGCACACATGGTCACGCCTGATTTTTATGTAGGCATTGGAATGTGAATTCAGGTCCTCCTGCTTTCACAGCCAGCAACTCTTAGCCACTGAGTTATGCCCCCAAACTCTCATTAAGTTCTCTATTAATAAGTTATTATTTTAAAAAAACTTAAAAGTTAGCAAGCCAATGCTGCTGTGCACACAAAGAAATGGAATAAGATTAAATAACTGCAGCTGCATTCTGCTACATTATATAAAATAAAACCATCAGGAAAAGTAAAATAAAAGTAAATGGGAAAGTGATGTAGTTACAATTAGTTAAAATGCACAAATAATTATTTTTATAAAATAAAAATATATCTATTAAATAAAGGGAATGGGGTGAGTTTAGGGGTCAGAGTTAGGAAATAGCAATAAAGTTAGTAGGTCACAAACTGAGAGATCTGCAGTGACTTGTGGGTCTGGTTTAGATATGGACAAGATTAGGGCTTAAGGGTTTATTTATTTATATATTTATTTTTGGTTATTCGAGACATGGTTTCTCTGTAACTTTGGAGCCTGTCCTGGAATTAGCTCTTGTAGACCAGGCTGGTCTTAGACTCACAGAGATTCACCAGGGCATGAGGTTTTGATACCAAAGCAGAAATACAATACATGTTGTGATAAAATACCTAGGAAAGGAAACCTAAGGGAGACGGTATTCATTCTAGGTTCCAGTTCTAAAGGGTTATTGTAGTTGGGTTTTCTTCTCTTTAACTCTTTTGGGGGGCCCATCACCCAGTTCCCAAATAAATCGCACATGAAGACTTCCTCTTTCTTATGAATACTCAGCCTTAGCTGAGTTGTGGCCAGCTTTTCTTAAATTATTCCATCTATCTTTTGCCTATGGGCTTTTAGCTTTTTCTGTTTCTGTACTTCTCTCTCATTCTTCACTGCTGGCTGTGTGGCTGGGTGGCTGGCTCCTGATGTTCTCCTCTCCTTGTTCTTTTGCTCCAACCTCTTCTCAAGATTTCTCCTCCCATTTGTGTTTATTCTCTCTGCCTGTCAGCCTCACCAATCCTTTCCTGCCAAAGTTGGGCCATTTGATTCTTTATTAGACCAATCAAATGTTTTAAATAGGCAAAATAAAGCAGCTTCACAGAGTTAAACAAATGAAACATAAAAGAATGGAACACATCTTTGCATCATTAAACAAATGTTCCTCAGCATAAACAAATGTAACACATCTTAAAATAACTTTCTAAAACGGGATACATTCCATCATGGCTGGGAAAGAATAGTGACAGGACATGGGGCTGGCTAGTCACAATGTATCAGTACCCAGAAGTGGAGCTGGGCTATAAAGCTCAACCTCAGTAAGTCTCCACCTCCTAAGGTTTCTCAAACTTTTCCAAACAGTGCCACTAACTAGAGACTCATTGTCCAAACACGTGAGCCTTTGTATCACTTCTCATTCAAACTACAACAATGATGTTGACTTAGGCCTACCAAAGCAATACACTGGATAAAATATCATTTTGTGGGTGAGGAACTAAAACAAACAAACAAAAATCCACCTATTTTAGAAACCTATGAATCCTAGTGTTATAATTATGAATGAGGAAGAAAACGTCCTGAAAGTAGTAGAGTTCACACATTGTATATATAGCACCATGGTTTGAATTTCTAGAGACATCTTAGTTCAAGAATTCTAAATTAGAAGCACTAGTAGTCAACCAGCAGAAGTGAAGTTGAACTCACTCTTCTGGGACATGGAAATTGTTCTAGAGAACCAGGTACTTCCTATGACAAAGCCAACAGAACGTAACTATTAAAAAATTTGACATATGACAAAGATCTGAAAAGATTCAAATAAGAGTAGTAAGGTATCTGAGTTAAATCATGAGAGCATACTTATGCAAAAAAAATGTGTTTAAATAAAGAACATGCAGAAGAATAGATATTAAATAGAGGAGGTAAAGAAAAGTCCTCAAAATGTAAGTTAATACAGCTCTAAAGAGATTTTGAGATGCAGAACACATTTTTAAGGATATTACACACAATATCTTGAAAACTGATATAGTGACAGAGAGAACAGAGTGAGAAGTTCCAAGTTCCCACACATCTCATAGCAGGCCCTCTATGACAGACACAGCTTAGAAGGTAACTGCTGAAAATCTGTAGCGTGACAGTAAACATTAGTTTGAAAACTTTGAAAAAAAATCAAACTATTTCCACAGAAGAATACTAAAGTGATATTCCAGCTCACCAAATGCAGACAAATTTTGTGCATATTTTTCCAAGCAACATTTAGGGCAGCCAACCAACCAGTGTACTCACAGTATCATCAATAAAGTCTTGACAATCTAAAGCAATGTAATACCAAGCATGTTCTTTATCATTGTAAAATACTGCATGGAAGTTAAGAACAGAAAGATATCTAAGACACCCCATATTTTGATTTTAAATAATTTAAAAATAACTCAAAGTTCAGGAATAAACTCATAAAGAATAAATCGTGGCTAAAGACGCAAGACAATCTTACACCAGTTTGATTAAAAAGGGGTATTTTATTGGAGGGGATAAAACTTACAGATCAATGTCCCAAACCACATTCCTCTGGTTGCAAACAGGAAACCGAGTCTAATAGTCAGCACAGAAGCCGGAAAAAAGAGAGAGAGCGTGGAGAGCTGCTGCGG
>JAQHUG010000023.1:661498-680077 GCA_028555095.1 Dicrostonyx torquatus | reverse complement strand
AAAGAAAGCTCCCGCAGCATGTGGCAAATCAAATAGTAGCATATATATTAGATATTAGAACATATACGATAGTGTTTACAGCACTATATTTACAAAATTTATATTGGACTATGAGACAAGGAAATGAGGTTCTTCAGGTTTTTCTCTTGCAAATTTAATGAAATAACAGAACAGATCAAAGGAAAGTTAAAAAGAAGAAAATAGATATAAACAACAAGGAAATCATTCCTGGTACTGAAAACTTTCCTGAGCAAGTGAAGTCATGGACCTTAGAAAATAGTCTACTACTACTACTACATTGTAGTAGACCAATGTAACCCCATACTATACTCCAAATCATATTCATATACCCACAGATACCGCCCCTCATCAAAGAAGCCTCTCTTTACAGCAAATGGAGACCATCACAGAAAACCACACCAGGACACAACACAGAGCATGAGATAGTGGAGAGCCCAGCTCCAAAATATGTATCTGAATCACATCTACAAATACATCATTGTCTGTGGCTCAGGGAACACTGATGAAGAGGGGGCAGAAAGATGTGGAGCCAGAATACCAGGAAGTTTGCTATGAAACAATCTGTCCTGGAAATAGCAGCATAAACCAGACCAGAAGAATGACAATATCTGTTGACAGTGGCAGCTATCTTGCCCAGTCCCACAGCTGGTCAGTGCCAAAGAAACACACAGAGGTCTACATTAATTATAAACAGGTTGGCCTAGTAGCTTATGCTTCTTATTAACTCTTATAACTTGTATTAGCTCATAATTCTTGTCTGTATTAGCCACATGGCTTGGTACCTTTATCAGCAAGGCATTCTCATCTTGTTTCCTCTGCATCTGGGTGACAACTGCAGACTGAGTCTTTCCTCTTTCCCAAATTCTCCTGTTCTTGTCACCCCACCTCTGCTTCCTGTCTGATCACCCCTCTCTATTTCTTGCCTGGCTACTGGCCAATCAGTATTTTATTAAAATACAAGTAACAAATGTTTACAAAGTACAAAACCATTGTCCCACAGCACTATCAATGGGCATGTTAATGTAGAAACAGGAGAGTTTTTCAGGGTCCCAGACAAGTAACTACAGGCAACTAGTGACAGCTAGAAGGAGGGTTAGCCTCTCCAAAGCATGTGCTCCCTTATTGGTTGTACAATGCAGAGCACTCAATCCTGAAACCATATGCACACAGATAACAAAAGGGGTCTTGCTGGTTGTATGTACTTAAATTATATATGTTTATATTATATGTATATTATATAATTATAACATGATATAGTATGTGTTATATAAATTTTTATCTTACACATATATGGATGCATGTATGTATATAACAATAATCTTGAGAGTGGGAGAACGAGGGGCTGGAGGGAAGAGGTAAAATATATTTTAGAAAATAAAAAACTATAATTAAAGAATAAATGAAGAGATCTAAATCAGTGCAATAGTAAAACAGACATATGGAGAATTAGGTGATGAACCATGAGAATACATTAAGAATAAAGACTAGAAAGGCAAGAGGATGGAACATAACATACTGTGTGGACACGTGGGGGACATAGAGAAAGTAGCACATTTATAGAAGACAAAAGAATGGGAATAATATTTGAGAATATGATGTTATAATTTCCTCAACCTGACAGGAACATTAAACTACAGAATCAAATAGCTAATGATCAACCATGTGGTGTTTTATAAATATAAATTCATGGTTTAGGAAAGGATATAATCAATTTGAAGAAAATTATTTGATTACTTTAACCTAATTATGATACCTTTAGTAAATTATGAGTAAAGGGGATTCCCTTAGATCGACTATATGCTATATATAATAAAAACTCACAAAGACATCATTTTTAAAAGGAAACAACTATCATTCAAATAAAGTTATCTGGTAATATCCTTAAGAGGAATTGGGGATGAGGAAGAGAAAGAGAAGAGAATGTCTTATCATTAAACACAACGCTTCTCCAAATAGAAAACTGAGAAAAAGTATATACAGTGCTAAAAGCTTTGGTGCCTCTGCTGGAACTACTAGCTCTTATAGACCAGGCTGGCCTCAAACTCACAGACATCTGCCTGCCTCTATCTCCCTAATGCTGGGATTAAAGGTGTGCACCACCACTGCCTGACCAAAAACTAATATTTAATTGCACACCAAATACAATATAAATATTCTAAAGCTGCTAAATTCAAAGGCAACAAACAGAGAACATAGTGGTGCTGCAGAACTAGCCAGTTTCTAGTAGCAGTGGATATTAAATTCCATTAGGAATAATAGAACAATGTGTACACATGACCTTTACGATTGATATGAAAAATTGGACAGAGAAGATTTAATTAAAATGATTGATACAGTCATGCTCACCTATAAGAGGCATAAATATAATAATGATGATTACCAAAGACAAGTTAATCCCTGAGTTAAACAAAGTTCTAAAGATATAATTGTTTCCTGTGCCCACTTCAACAAACTAGCTCAGTTTGGGTGATGAACAATGAAAATTTGTGTTCTTTTAGTTCGGGGGACCAGAAGCCCCGAATTCATCACTGGTGTGAATTTAAGTTTTTATTGGACCATAGTCCTTTAGTTCTAGGGTAGAACCATTCCTTCCTGGGTAGGCTAGTTTAAATATTTGACTTATCGCCGTATCACTTCAACTGAATTAAATCCTGTTCATATATGTGCTTCCACTTTCCTCTCCCTCCTCCCTTCCTCCTTCCATCTGGGTTATCTCCTCATCTCAATACCCTTAACACAAGCACACCTGCCAACACCTTTGTTTGCTTGTTTTCAGTAAAGAACTTTGTGGATTCCAGGAGTTAGAAAGCAAATCTATTCAGGAGGAACACTTTAGGACTTCAAATCTTATACTTTGATTTTCAGCACTCACACATAAAAACACTCCTGCTGCTATGGATAGAGTCAATCCTCCCCCCACACCTTCCCTGCCACGATAGCCTATATTCATTGAGACCATGAGCCAAAATAGACTTCTCTTCCCGCATGTCGCTTTCATCAAGTAATTCTGCCGTGGCAATGAGAAAATACACAGTATTTGTAACAAGTCACCACAGCTTGGGTAATTGAAAACAGAACTATTCTTTTACAGTGCTAGTGTCCAGAAGACAAAATTCAGTATCTCTCAGCTAAAACTATGATGCTGGCTGAGCCAGCTCCTTCTGAAGCTATACAAAAGAATCTATTCTTTGCTACCAGTTTTTGATGTGTGCTACTCTAATTTATGCTTCTTTTCACATCATTGTGTGTGAATGTGTGTGGTTGTGTATTCAAATATCCTCTCCCCTTTCTCCTATAATACATATACAATTCCATTAAAGGTCCTTCTAGATAATCTGGGCTCATATCTCCATCTCATATCCCTTATCATAACACATCTGCAAAGCCTCTCCTTTTCTCAATATGGGACTGTTTGTAATTTCTAAGAAGTATGATGTGGATATATAAGGTGACATTATATATCCACTTCCCAATAATAGTTCTTTTAAAATTCATCAATGGTTTATAAAATTCATATGGAAGTGCAAAGTGTAAAGGATTGCTGAAACAATTTTGAAGGACAACAGTGAGACAGCATCACATGGAGACACCAGAACTTCTAGAGAACACTGAAGAAATGAAACATTTTATATGAGCAGAACAGAGAGATAAAGTTATCTTGTCAGACACCTCGCAAAATGGCATAGGGGAATTAGGTAAGCCACAGAGTTAGCTTTCCATATCAAAGTGCAACACATGGATTATTCAATGTCTGATATTTGGACAACTAGCTCTCCAGATGGTAAATAGGAAGATGAAATTCCTACCCAATGTGACATACAATAATTTCCATATGGATTAAAGATCTTGATGTTAAATAACAACCCTTTAATCTTTACATACATAAAAATATCGTGTTACCTTGATGCAAGATAGAATTTTTTAACTAAAGAATAAAATAACATGCCAAAAAAGAAATTAAGTGTATAACTTTTTTTATTCAACACAAAAATTGCCCATAATAAATTTTATAAACCACACACATATGCAGGAGTTTAGAATTTACAAATCATACAGGTGCCAAATGATGAGCAGGGAGAGTAGAAGATTTTTTTCAGACATTTAAGAAACGCCAAAAAATTTAATAAGATAGCAGACAGAGTAAACACGATGGATTCCAAAACCATGAAAAGTTCTTCACCCATCCAATCACATCTATTATTATAAAAAATAAAGCTTTGATGATGCAAGTATGTATTTCACCAACATGCATTCATTATATAGTGATAGGCTTAATAAAGACATTTTTATACGAGTGTATCATATGCTTTGATCTCTTCCTCCTAGCCCTTTCTTTCCCTAAGTCAGTCTCAATTCTTTTGTGCCACTCATATAAATGATTTGTGTGTATCTATATAATATCTGTGATCTACAAATGACAGAAACATAATTCTCTCAATATGTCAGTGAGTTGTTTACCATTATCTAGAAGCTCCAAAGATGTTCATAGCTATGAATGGGAAGTTTTACTGCTGGATTTATGTCACTGAGCAGTACTGTTTAAAATAATAACTTAGAGGACTTGGGAGATGGCTATGTGTAAGGTTATTGTTAGGCAAAAATGGGGAACTTAGGATACCCAATACTAAGTAAAAGCCAGATAAGCACAGCATCATGCAGAGACAGACACATCCGAAGGCTGCTTGTCAGCAGTCTAGCCCAAACAGTTAGTTCCAGGCTCAGTAAGGGACACTGTCTCAGAAAGTAAGGAGAGGGTGAGAGATAAGAAAAAGACGAAGGAAGAGAGAGGGAGATGGAGGGAGGGAGGGAGAAAGTAGGGAGGTGTGGAGGGAGGGAGGGAGGAAGGAGAAAAGGGGGAAGGAGGAAGGAAGTAATTTAATAAGTGGTAAAGATGCCCTCTTTTTATAAAATCAAATGAAACAAACATTTTTAAAAAGTAAGGAACTACATATTTTAGATTTTAAATGTGTTTCTTTCCATCTCATTAAAAAAAACAAACCTCTTTCCTAATAAATATCCATGATTGAAAACTTAAATATATTTATTTACCAAAAGCAAGAATAAGGAGAATCTTTAAGTCTTGGTATATTCCTGACCTTCATATCTGTTCTGCTCACACATGTCACAGAGCTGTCTATAAAGACTCGGGTTTCTGTTCTTGTTTTTTGAGGCAAGGTCTCATGTAGACCAGGCTGGTCTTGAGTGCCTAATCCTTCCACTACCCCTCAAGTACTAGAATTACAAACCTGTCTCATGATGCCTAGTTTATGTGCTACTAGAGATCAAAGTCAGGGCTTTGTGTGGTAGGCAAGCACTCTACCAAGAGATTTGTTTTTAGGGATAGGAGCAATAAGATTTGTGTTGATGTACAGAAAATTGATGTCAGCCATGTGTCTCACATAAGACAGAGAGAAAGGTAACTGTGCTCTTTCATGGGACCACACCCCCTAGGCAGTATCAGATCCCACCATCCAGTCATAGAACACTGTTCAAAGTTTCCCTGTCTGATTCGCCAACATGGACCTACCTCTTGCAAGGAAATCAAACAGTCCCCAGGTCATTTTCATTTGACTTGCTAAATGTCTCCTACTGCCACACTAAACTGCTATCTACTTTCTCCAATTAAAAGCATTTCCATATAATTGTTCTCAATGTCTCTGTCTTGTTTATATTAAAGTAATTCAGTTAGAACTGTGAAGTCTTCAAGAGATGTCCTTACTCTTCTCAATTATTCAAACACCATTTAACTATGCCCGCAGAACAAGTTTGTAATGAAGAAACAAACATTGCCATCTCATTCTGCCTGGGAGAGTCACACTGTTCTCCCGCAGCGTCCTCAAGTAAGTGTGCAATGCACCTTTGCCATTGAGGACACACTTGTTCACCCAGAGACCAGAGAGAAGTGTGGCAAAACCTACAATCCTATTCATTCCTTAATAACAGCACATCATTCATTACGTTAATCCAATGTATGATAGTAGGAAGAGATGTACTTCAATTGGCAGTCTCAGGTTTCTCTCTCCTAGTTACAGATCAGCTTCAAATGTGTCAGGAGTGGAATTTCAGCCTCTATCAACGCGGGAGAAGTAAGCACTGAGCAGAAGTTCTTATCCAGAAGTGGATTGACTTTGTTTAGGCCAAAATTCTACTTAACGATTTAGGAATAGAGTCCTGAGACTCTTGTAGCATGGTAGGCATCAAGTGCTTCAGGAGTTACGAAGACCTGCAGGGCTGCAGTCTGCACTTCCGCACGAACTCTGAGGGGCTGCCATGTGTGATGTGTCACCAGGCGTCTTTCTGTGCACTCTGCTACATCTGTCTATCCATCTATCCTAGCCTCGATGGGGAACCTCCATTCTTCTGTGGTCATTGGAACCTTCCTGTCTTTCATATATGTGCATGGTAGGACCTGAGGTGTCCAGGTATCTGTCACTAGATGGTCATGAGTACAAAGTTTTGTTACAAGAAAAACTGTCAAACAAAAAAGCAATGAAAAAAATAAAGAAAAGGACTGTCACAAGCTGTTAAGACATCACAAGACAGAATCTAGCATTTTTGTTAATACAGAAATAGTCCGTGGCAGGTGATTTAGCTTGCCTCACCCCTCCAGCCTCTGTCAGCTGCCAGGGGTGGTGAGGCAGTCATCTAGGAAGGGGCAGAGCAGAGAATAGGTCTGAGCAAGGCTGCACTACAGGAAGGGGCTTTGTGGTCTATGCAAGTCTTCTTAGTCTGCACTGACAGCCACCCATGTAGCTCTTCAGCTATTCAGAGAAAAGAAAGCCTCCCGAGTTATTTCCAGGTACACGGGTCCTTTCCTTTCAGATTACTCAGAGATCACAAAGAGCCTTGACAATGAAAGCTGACTTTGGATGACTCAGTCCCCCCGACCAACGAGGAAGCCGAAGGAAATGATGCACATGATTAGGTGGCCCCCACACAATAGCTCTGTAATTAATGTTCTTTTTCGTAAAAGCTGCTGAGCAATAAACTGACGTTGACATTTTTGTTCCTTCAGCTTTAAGGGAAGAAGACCTGCAGTTAGAGGCAAAGTGATGAATAACTTGATCCCCTTCCTGCCAAAGGCCTTGCTGTGGTTTGAAATTCTGTTGGCTGTCTGAAGGCCAGAGAAAGTGAGAGGGCGGGAGGGTTTGGAGGCTGGAGATATTATTTGTTCAGATGCCCTTTCATTCGTAGAATCATATTCATATTTTAATTTCATATTAGGTGCTGAAAAGATGGGGAATATTTGGATGGTGCAAGTGTGAGCTATGGGCTCAAATATGAGCAAAGAGCAGGACAATGTGAAGCAATTACTGAATTTCAAATGCAAGGCCAAACTTAGATGCAGAGGAGGTCAATTATATTTAAGAGAGCAGAGCACATGCCAATAAAAGAAAAAATAGAAAAAATAAAGAAAATCAATGAGACTAAAAGATGGCTCCTTGACACATCGATAGCATCGGTAAAGTGATGCGAGAGATGTGGGTCTCTGAGAAGAATTGAAGTTCCTTCTGTCAATTTATCCCTTCCAATTACCCAGGCAGCTCTATTACTCATCTCATTAATTAACTCTAATTAGAAACAAAAAAAAACAAAAAGTTAAGCACAGTGCACATGCCTCTAATCCAATTCTTGAAGAGGCTGAGGAAGAAAGAATATGAACTAGAGGCTAGCCTGTAATCTGTGTGGAGTTCTGGACCAGCCTGGATCACTTACTGAGACCCTGTTTTATAGCCACCCTCCTAGAAAAATAGAGAAGAAAAATAGGAAAAAGGAAGATTTTAAACAAATAAAACAATAGCCATCAATATCGTATGACAACTATTAGGTTGGCTGGAATGTGAGAAGTGGGGCAAGACGCAGGTAAGCTGGGGGAAGGACCATGTTTGGGAGGAGATTCCGAGGATTCATGACACCAGTCTTGTTAAAGGGAGGCCCGAAACAATTGTGCCTTAATCTTAAAAGTGATTTTGGTTTCATTTACAGAATTTTATGCCTTTGAACATTTGTACAAATATGTGTAGATTTTAATGTGATATTGGGACATACTATTTTTTTAATCTTTACCCTTAATGCAGGAAAATACACAACAAGAATTTATTTTCTATGGTTGTAAATAAGGGGGATGAAAGAGTGATGGAGAAATAAGGCTGCTACTTAAAGACAGGCAAATGATACTGCACTGCATGAGGCAATCACACACCCACTTACATAATATGATGGATGGCTTGCTTCCATGTGTAGACTTGAATGAACTAAGGGATGCCTAGATAGTTAGGCAAAACCAAATTATTTTTTTCTGGGGACAGTGAGCAGTGAAGTCAGTAGATACAGTAAAGATCATTTTCACAATGTATAGTGAATGTATGGAAACTATTTTATCTAGTGTCCATATAGATGTCCATATTGTCCCACCTGTTAATTCCTAACTGCTTTGTAAAACCTATTCTTATTCCCACAGGTAAACATAGCTCACCCCATCAAAGAAGCTTCTCTTTATAGCATAGGGAGAGCATTACAGAAGACCTCAACTTGTGATAGTGCAGAAATGAAAGAACTGTGTGGGGATGCCAGATCCAGTGAATAAATCAACAGCAACCCCCCTACACCAAGTCTGAGAGCACCATGGAAGAGGGCACAGGAAAGAATAAGAGCTAGAGGCCAGGAAGTTGGCTGCAAGATTATTTCTCTTAGAAATGACAGGAAAGTCACAATAATGATACCTCAAGGAAAAGGCTGCCTCAATAAGACCTGTACACTGACAGCATCAAAATGCACAATAATTTGGAAGAGGGAAATCTCACAGAGCCTCACCCCTAAGCAAAAACTACAGGCTACTAATGACAGCTAAGAAAGAGATAATTTACTCTCTCCCAAGGATGATATTCCAAGCAGATTATCTAACACAAAGTGGTCAGCCTTGAAATCACTCACACACACACATACATGCATGCAACAAACATGGACTCAACATGTTTTAATTACATATTTATGCATATATATGTAACAATTAATAATCAAAGACTAGGATGCCATTAATTGTAGGGGAGATATGAGAGGGATAATTAGAGGACAGGAAAGGTGAAACATGATATTTTAATTAAATTAAAATTTAAAAAAATTTTTTTCAGACAAGGTTTCTCTGTGTAACAGTTTTGGCTATCCTGGAACTCTCTTCATAGACCAGGCTGGCCTTGAACTCACAGAGATCCTCCTGCCTCTGCCTCTTGAGGGTTGAGATTAAAAGGCATGTGCCACCATCACCCAACTAAAATTAAAAATTTATATAAAAGAATTGGTAAAGAATACAGAGCAGCTACACTAGATTTAACTGATATCTGTATATCGGAGAGCAGGAAGTGAAATGAACTAAATTTTGGGAGCCTGCTATGACAGTGAAATCTTTAGAATGATGAACGTTGTTGAGTCCGAGCTTATTTATAACCGAGGAAGAGATACCTCGTCCATTTAGCATACTGAATTTCGAGTGGTCATAGTCTTCATTTGGTTGTGTTGCTACTGCCATTTAGTGACTGGCACAGAAAGCTAGGACCCAGAACAAAAGAAGGCTCTGCAACAGGTCCAATCTCTACATCACCTGCCAAGCTGCTCTGACACTTGGTTCATGTGGTCCAGCAGGTTTGTTGATGCTTGCAGAATCAGTGGCAATAGATTTGGCATTTGGACATTTTGGCATATCCCAGTAGGTGAATCATAGCACAGGTCCTTAGGATTTTGAGTTTACTTGTACAAAATTATTCACCTTTGGAAAGGCAACTCTTGAACTGCCTCTGGACCTCAGGAGATACTGGATGTTTGACAATAGGCCACCAAGTAACCATGACAACCATGATACTCATCATGAGTTAGGCTCATAAAATTGGGCATGTTCAATACTCTATGACCAAACTGAAATGATATATAGGGAATGGACCAAGTAGGACCTGAATCACGAGCAAATTCCACATAGAAATGGTCCATATGTCCATGGTCCCCGTACCTGCCTCAGTCTTTCTTTTAGATTGCGCAAATGGCCTGAGAGAAATCAAGAGAAGATATTTACTTGAGTACCATTTGGAAGTGGGCAAGTGCAGAAGGATCCCCTTGTGGGGTGTTCCTGAAGGACAGCAGGCATTAGAACCTCAGGCAGTGTACCTAGCTGTGTACTTTGCATAGAAATAAAAATGACTGAATATGCCCTTATACACCAATCTATTGAATGGAGCCAGTGGTTCGGATGGTCATAGACTTGAAAGAAATGTGGCTAGGAAACTGGTAGCAAAGAAAAATGGGAAAGAAATATGTAGAATTAATGGATGAAAGTGCAAAGCTATTTATTTCTTTTATGAATGTTCACCTAAGATGGAAACGATGCTTAAAAAATTAAATAGAGGGACAATGCATTTGATAGACACACGCCAGCTTCTTTACTCAGCCACCATTGAGGGGTTCACAAACAAAGCAGTCTGGGTAGTTAGTTATGTGAGGAACCATATGGACTGTCTCTCATCAGAACACATACGGCTGCCAAGGCACTGATGGGTGCCCAGTCTGTGGACAGCAAAGGCTAACACTGAGTACCTGCCATGGCACCGTTGTCCATAGTGACTCTCCAGCTCTCAAAGGACTGGCTGATCCACTAGACCAGTCATTCTCAAGCTGTGGGTCACATCCCTTTGGGGGCTCAAATAACCCTTCCACAAGGGTCACCTATCAGATACCCTGCGTATCAGACATTTACCCTGTAATTCATAACAGTAACAAAATTACAGCTATGAAGTAGCAACAAAATAGCTTTGGGGTTGGGGTCACTACACGAGGGACTGTATTAAAGGGGTGCAGCATTGGGAAGGTTGAGAACCATTGACCTAGACTGTTTCTGACATGGAAAAGGACGTGTTTTGTCCTTTCAGAAAGACATTTACTCTGCAAAAGCTACTATCTGTGAGCTTCTGCAAGGCCCACAGCTACCTGATTACAAAGAGTATTGCTTCTGGCCAAGGAACTTGTCACCAAATAGAAGTATGGCAATAGATCACAGAATTAATTCACTTGCCACACCATGCTCCCCCTGCCATGAAAAAGCTGCTTTGAGAGGGAAGTTGAATAACAGCTGGGAAGCCTTAGTTATTCTAACGACAGTGGCAACACATTGTAGGACTTGGGCAAGGTCTCCCAAAGGTGTTTATGACCTGAATTATCTCTCTTGTAACCATGATTCCTAGGTCCCGAATCAAGGAATACAGATGAGAATTGAGTTTTTCATTATCAGTCTTAGCAAAATGTGTGGTTCCTGTTCCCAGGACTCTCTGCTCTGATGAAAGGAAAGTACTAGACCCCGAGCGAAGAGTGCTTCTGTTGAGAAGCATGCCCACATTCTGTGGAGCAGGAATTTCACATTGCCACCAGGCACTCAACCCCTCATGCCTTGGAGGCAGCAGGTGAGGAAGGAAATTAGAATGCTCTTGGGAATACTGATTTGTACTAGAATAAGGAAACCGTGCTAAGTATCGCCATGGAGGTTAAGAGCATGTCTGGAGTACAGAAGACCTAAGGGCATCCCTCCTTGCTACCATCCCTTCAGGAAGGGATAATCCTTACAAAGAAGGGAAAACCACAAAGACCCAATCCGTGTAGTCTTACCGATGGTTCAACTAAACACTCTTCAGTATTTAGTTCATTGTAGGCCACTCCACCAGGTGAAGAACAGTGGCAAGCTATGATATTAGCTAAACCTGAAAGTTCAAAATTGTAGTGTTTTCTCACAAACAAAAAGAGTTTAAACTTATTTCAATGTAGACAACAGGAGAAGAAAGAGAAATGTATCTGGAACAATGAAGTGTGTGTATGGGGGTGGTGGGCGTCTATGACAGGGAGAGCAATACAAGAGGAGATTCACTTCCATGGGGCCAAGCAGCTCCCCAAGTTGAGAAGCATGGGAGAAAGCTCAAGAGAGAAAAAATGGATAGGAGGATGAAAAGAGACAGTGGCACTGAAACGGGAGACTCAAGGAGCAGTAAAGTCTCTGAACTGCCACAAGTTCTATGTATACCACATTTAAAAATGTCCTAGCAAAAGGAGTAAGTGTGCTCAAGAAAGGTTGGTTGAATTCCATGGTATGATTTTTCTCCACAAATCCTTCAAACAGAATAGATAAATGTTCATAAACATTTACTGATATGGCATCATTTTACTACTTGCTAATTAATTCACTAAGATTGACGAGGATTAAATTAGAATAGCGAGCTACTGGATGGAAAATTTTATTTCCTGATCCTACATACTCACACTCAATAGGAGCCAAAACTCTGGTTGTCAATGGTTACACCACTGTGATTCAGAAGAAAGCTGTTCCACATTAGTAAATTAGATTAAAAACACATTGTTACTTTCAACATTAGCAAGAGCCACATGGTATTTTGCAACAGAGCAGAAGATTTGTGAGCATAAAACCTTTCCCTGCTAGGCCAGGTGGTCCAGATGACAACTCTCACACACCAGGGCTGCAAGCATCATCCTTGCTTTTAAAAGTTGATTAAATCTGAATAAATAGAGTGAAGGTATTGTGGAATATGAAAACAGACAAAGCAAAGACATGATAATATGCAGACTCCAGTCTGCTTGAAGCTTAAAGACACTTGTGAAATGGTATGTTATTGTGGCCTCTTTGTCATTAACATCTGACTCCACAATCACAGATTTCATGCAGAATAGATCCCAACAGGCAGTTTATCCTGAGAGGGTAAACTAGAGCCACAGGATGCAACAGTATGTCCTGACAAGAGTCTAGCATCAGCAGGTGGGAAGGCAGAAGCAAGAGTGATGCTGGGGGGACTGGGAGAACACCTTCTGTATTCCACAGGAAAGAAGGAGCCATTTTCCTTTAAACCACTGCACCAAAGGTCCTGACATACCCAGTGGCTGTACCAAATGCAAACTTCTGATCTTAGTCTGGAGCTTTGGCCCAGTTGGCAAAGTGTTTGCCAGGCATGCAGGGGGACCTGAGGTAGACCCTCAGAATACATGTGAAAAATAGCTGGCTGACCCTGGCTTAGTGGAGTACTCCTTCAATCTCGGTGCTCCAGAGGTGGAGACAAGCTTAACTCTGTGTGTTTGACGCCAGTCTGGTTGACATAGGACAGCCAGGACTACCTAGTGAGAAGCTGTGCCAAACAGTGGTGGCATGTGAACATAATCCCAGCACTATGGAGTGGAGAGCTGGTAAATCTTGGGACTTGTTCAGGCAGCCTTGCTAGCTTGGTGAGTATTAGGCCAATGGGAGACCCTATTCCAAAAAAATAAGGTGGACGGTATCTGAAGACCAATACCTGAAACTGACCACCAGCCTCCACATGTACCCTCACACACAGCACCTACACTTACATGTTCACCTCAAGGAGAGAAAAAAATCGTCATAACTTCATTCAGACTCTTGGCAGGCATCAGCATCAGGAAAGAAGCCAAGACTGGTTCTCTTGTGAACTTGAATAGATGATGTGTCAAAAGGAGACGTAGATCAGCAAGGAACAGAAATCAATGGCTTGTGTGGTAAATGAATAGAACTGGAGACATAAACAGGTACTTATAATGATATATATTTATATTTGCACAGATTGGAATGTATACATTTCTCAGCTTTGCTGGTTGAGGGCTCATTTTTAATGCATACACTTGATAGTTCTATAATACCATTCTTCAGTATAAAGGAACCAAGGCTCCTTGCAGAAATGACTGATTCTAAGATTTTAGGGATGGGGAGGAGGATGTGCAAGATGAGCCTGTAGTCTCTGTTAGAGGTAGACAGTGTCAAATGTAAATAATAATAATAATAATAATAATAATAATAATAATAATAATGTGAACTAGAAAGAAAAGAGAAAGAAGCAAGCAAGCAAAGAAAGAAACAAAGTAAAAGAAACACTCCACAATGCTGGGACTTTACCAAAGTGACCTAGTAACTACACAAATGCGTTCTGGAGTTGCAGAACTGGGAAGGTGGCTTCTCGAGCAAAGCACATACTGAGAAAGTGTGACCACCAACACCAGTGAGCATGCCATGAAGTCATGAAACCTGCCATAATTCCTATATTCCAGAGACAGATGTGGGTTATCCCTGAAGCAAGATAGATTATCCAAACTGGCAAACTCTGGCTTCAAGTGAGAGACCCTGTCTCAGTATGTAAGGCAGAGAGCAATGAAGGACAGAAGTCAATTTCCAGTCATGTATGCACACCCATACAGACACCCCACACACGCTGCATCTAACATCTAATGCTGAGGTAATTGGAGCTGAGTGCTTCAGGATTTTGGGATTACAACCCAAGTGTAAAATTAATATTTGTGAGTCCAAATTGATATAATATTTGGGTAAAAACATGAGAGCGAAGACACAAATGTGTTATGCAAAATAGTTCTTAGCAATGGATGTAGATACATGTCCTCAAGAAGAATAGCTTAGCTACAGAATCCTTCAATGCATGCTTGGTTTCCTGGGATTTTTGCTAAGAATGTAGTGTGGATGTCCTGGTGAAAAAACAGCTGCCACCTTATTCAGGACACTGCTTTGGGTCACTAGGGAGAGGACCGGGCTTAACTAGTCTATGCATTGTAAGCTGAGGTTCCAGCCTAGTGAGTGGTGTTGGAAGCCTTTTATCTCTTGAATAATCTGTTATATACATAAGGTTCGCTCCAGTCCTTCACTATTCATCTTAGAAGCTGATTCTCTAAACTGCTGATGACAGTTTATCATTCAAAAAAGTCCATATGAAATCCTGGCAGACACCAAGGAGGAAACAACAGACTCCATTAACTGTGTTTATGGGCAAGTCTCTTGTCTTAAAAACCTTTTTCTCAACAAGTAGTGAAAAAAATAGCAAAAAAAATCATTATAGCGTAATACAAAAAATAAAAATGAATATGCATCAGATGGTTAAAATTTTTCAGATGATTAACTATAAGAAAACAAATCTGGATAGCACACATGCACAGTGCACCAGCACACATGTTAGAAGCCTAGAGAAGTACTGAAGAGCCCCAATACGGATCCAGTCAGCAACGACCAGAAGACCTGAACTTCCCTTCTTCCCTCTCCTCTCCTCTCCTCTCCTTCCCCCTTCCCACCTTTTCCTTCCTTCCCCTTCCCTCTCTTCCTCTCCCTACCCTTTTACTTCCCACCCCTTCACTGTTCTTCCCACCCATTTTCTCCTCCCCTCCTCTTCTCTCCTCTTCCTTCCTTTTGATTTTCTCTCCTCTCTTTTCCTTTCTTCTTCCCTTTACTTTTTTCCCCTTTCCTCCCCTGAGGAGGCCCAAAAGTGTGAGCTTATTTCCACCTCGTATGAAGGTCAGAGATTTTTAGCTGGCTCAAAGTTGTTGAGAACAAGTGTGGCTATACATCCTGACCTACGGTGGGTGTGGTTACTTATTTGGTCTTTCTGACAGCAAGATGGCCCATAGAGGTAGATCCACTCCATCCTGACCAATGGTCAGGATATTCAAGCCTACTTCTGCTCCTTCTTTTGAAATGGGAGGTTTGACCTTGGGAGTGGCTGCCTTCAGAAGACTTGGTCTAGGGTGCTTTCACTGCCTAAGCAACAGAATGGTAAGGACTTGATGTCTCAAAGCACTGAAGCAAATAACTGTTCTAGCTGTCCTTTGTATCACGTTAAAGCAGTCTTTTGTCTTCTTCCCCTGTTGCATTAAAGTATGAAAGTGTACAGAAAATTAAACACAGGGGATTTTAGTATTCATTGGAACTCTCTCTCAGTACCAGCCTATGTTTTCTGTTTTATTATTTTCACTAGGTTCTTCATTCTTCTTACTGTTTTTCTAATCATCATGGCCCTATCCTGGTAAGTGGTATACTTGTCGAGCATGGTCCTTGACACACCCCCTTTCATCTCATTTCCTCAACTGAAATGATCAAGACAAAGAAACAGAGAGAAAAAAAATAATGCAGAAAAAACAACAGTCCCCAAAACCCTATGGCACCCATTCACACAATGCAGTGTGTGGATCATGGGGGCATCACATGTAATGGTTCAATTCAGTAACAAATTAAAAGGATGGTGTGCTGTGACCAAGTGGAATCATTGTTGTGGAAAACAAGAATGATCCAAATATAAAAATCTATCAGTGTGGTGTGCCAAATTAACAGAATGTAGGAGGAAAACTGTATAATCCTTCCAATTAATGGAAAAAAAGCTGTTAGAAGTTCTGCGTGCTTTTATAACCGAATACTCAATGCATTAGAGGTAAAAAGAAATGTTCTCAATATTGTAATATATTGGCTACATATGAAAATAATTGGTTACATAAGAAAAGCCCAAGACTTTTCAGTGCTATTCTATAGTGGAAAATTAAAGATTTTTCCATTGGATTCAAGAACTGCACAAGGATGTCAATTACACTATTCCTCTCCATAATAGTACAGAAATTTATAGCCAGAACAGTTAGGTGAGAAGAGAAATAAAAGACATCTACACTGGAAGGAAAGAAGCAGCGTTATTTTCAATTATACATGGTATAATCTTGTATGTAAAAGGTCCCAAAGCTTTCATAGAATGTTAGAAACAATATATTTACAAAGTAGCAGATATCAAAACCAACACATAATCCAAAATCTTTATTTCTATATTAACAGTGAAGAAGCTGAAGAGAAAACTTAAAAAACAATCTCAAATATATTAGCATAAACAGAAAGAAATATTTAAAAATTTACTTGGCTAAGGAGGCAAAATAATTGTACCCTGATGTAATGGACTGTCTTATCCCTTTAAGAAGCAAGTCCCGCCCACTCCCTCCCCCCATGTACTGAGGCAAGGGGATCTTCCTTAGTCTTCCAGCCTGAACTCACTCTCTCTCCCTCCCTTCCAAGAGGTAACTTCATCTCTACTCTTGTCCCCATCTCTGTTTTCTCTTTTTCTGTCTCTCTCTCTCTCTCTCTGCTCTTTCCCCTTCTCCCCTTTCCCCCTTTCCCTTTACCCTCTATAACCCATTAAATAAATACCCACTTTCTCTGCATGGTGTGACTATCTGTCTCTGTCTCTCACTCACCGAGGCTCCAAGTGGGACCAGCTGTCCCACCGGCCCACCAAGGTCTCTTCTTCATGGCCCACATGATCTTACATCCGCTGCTGCCCTAAATCACCCACAGTGGCCTGCTGACTCTCACAGAACTGCAACCTTTTACCATTACAACTGAAAACTATAAAAAACATTGTTAAACAGAGTTAAAGCTATCAAAGTGAATGGGAAGAAATAGGAATTCTAATCCAAGTTCAGGAACCCAATCAGGGAATGGAGTCAAACCATGCTCAATATCATATGAACTCTCAAGGGTTCAAACAGCCAAGATGATCTAGAAAGAAAAGAGTAGAGTCAGAGGAGGAATGTTTTCTGATATCAAAATTTACTAAAAAGCTATAGTAACTCAAGTGGCAAGCTATTAACATAAAAAGATTTTTGATCAATCAACAGAATGTAATAGATACTAAAAATTGCATTTTTGCATATACAGTCAGATAATATTGAATAAGAATGCCAAGACCAAGAGAAATATAACTCTCTTGGAAACAGAGATGTAATCAGCACCAATGGCCTATATTAGAGAGCCTTTGTAGAGTATGGAGAAAGATATGGATATGGACCTAGGAATTATGAAAGGCAAAGCTGTGAGATGTATTGCACATCCTTACTGGGTCTTGTATATTGCCTCTTTCTTGGCTAGCTAGATGAGGAAAAAGAAACTATGAGATTTGGGCACAGGGAGAATGAGAAGGATGCAGACAACCAGACTGTGCTCAGCCTGTGTTCATAAACAGCATCTGTCCTGCCCAGACAGGAGAATCTAGGACTGGAGACTGGCTTCACCTCTCAAGAGCATGTGCTGCTCTTGCAGAGGACCAGAGTTCTAATTTCAGCACCCATGACAGGTAGCTCACAACCTCCTGAACTCTAGCTTCAGGACCAATGCCCTCCTCTGCCCACCACAGGCACCTGAACACACATGTGGAGCCAAACACATACTGTAAACAAAATTAAGATACTTGTTTTTAAAAGGAGAGAAAGAATAGCCGGTGTGTTGGAGATTTCAAAAGCAAGCAAATTAGCAGAGAAAACAGAACTCTAAAATGTTTTTTCCATTAGACAGGAGCCTCAAACTGATGTCATGCCCTTATTTCTTCACGAAGAAAGGCAGACTCCACAGCCAGGCAGATATCCCAAGGGCACATTCTGCATGTTTGGTTTTGTTTCTTTGTTTTCTGTCTTGTTCATCGATCATAAGGGGTTGAAGCTGCTCTACCTATTCTACCCTAATCTCAGACACGTATTTTTTAAAAAAATAAAATAAAAACAAAACCAAAACAGTATCATTCCAAGGCACAGAATGAGGGCAAAGGCAATATCTGAAGGCTTTGCATGTCTCGTGCTGGACATCATGAGAGCAACAGCGACATGCAAGTTTTAGAGTTTATTTTCACTTAAAATTTTAGTGAAAATTTTAGAGTGGCTATGTAGGTATTTTGTCAGCACCTCATTTGTTACAAATTCTTTGCTTCT